>CAUYUJ010015715.1:71428-138928 GCA_963575745.1 Prorocentrum cordatum
CGGTGCCGGAGGCCGCTCTGGGCTCCTCTGGGCACCTCCCCCGGGGCGGTTTTGTGAGGATTTCTCAAGCGAGGGCGCCGGTTTGGGATTCGTCACCAGATCCAGCGGATCCACCGGATCTGTCCGGAAACGGTGCCGGAGGCCGCTCTGGGCTCCTCTGGGCACCTCCCCCGGGGCCGGTTTTGTGAGGATGTCTCAAGCGAGGGCGCCGGTTGGGGATTCGTCACCGGATCCACCGGATCTGTCCGGAAACGGTGCCGGAGGCCGCTCTGGGCTCCTCTGGGCACCTCCCCCGGGGCCGGTTTTGCGAGGATGTCTCAAGCGAGGGCGCCGGTTTGGGATTCGTCAACGGATCCACCGGATCTGTCCGGAAACGGTGCCGGAGGCCGCTCTGGGCTCCTCTGGGCACCTCCCCCGGGGCCGGTTTTGTGAGGATGTCTCAAGCGAGGGCGCGGGTTTGGGATTCGTCGGCGGATCCACCGGATCCACCGGATCTGTCCGGAAACGGTGCCGGAGGCCGCTCTGGGCTCCTCTGGGCACCTCCCCCGGGGCCGGTTTTGTGAGGATGTCTCAAGCGAGGGCGCCGGTTTGGGATTCGTCACCGGATCCACTGGATCTGTCCGGAAACGGTGCCGGAGGCCGCTCTGGGCTCGTGCTCTTCGCGCCGGGGGTGAGGATGACGTGAGTTCCACAGAAACTCCCTCAAATGAATAGCTCGGGCGACTTCATAAGGGGATGGTGACGAGACGTGGACAATGTATTTCTGCGACCAGCAGTTGGTAGGTCCCATTTGACTCAGCCGCGGGCCCCCACTATGCTGGCCCCCCTAGCAGGCCTCGAAATTGGCGACAATATCACAGATCGCAGCCCCCCAGGGATGGCGAGGTCTAATTTGAGTCTGCGGCGGGTACCCACTCTGTTGGCCTCCCCAGCAGCTCTCGAAAGCGGCGACAATATCACAGATCGCAGCCCCCCAGGGATGGCGAGGTCTCACTTGAATCTGCGTGGGACGTCGCTATGCTGGACTCCCAGCAGGCCTCGAAAGTGGCGACAATTTCACGGATCGCAGCCCACAAGGATGGCGAGTTCTAACTTGAATCTGCGTAGGACGTCACTATGCTGGACCCCCAGCAGGCCTCGAAAGTGGCGACAGTTTCACAGATCGCAGCCCCCAGGTATGGCGAGGTCTAATTTGAACCAGCGGCGGGTACCCACTCTGTTGGCCTCCCCAGCAGCCCCCGAAAGCGGCAACAGTTTGACAGATCGCAGCCCCTCAAGGATGACGAGGTCAAATTTGAATCTGCGTAGGACGTCACTGTGCTGGCCTCCCCAGCAGCCCTCGAAAGTGGCGACTATTTCACGGATCGCAGCCCACAAGGATGGCGAGGTCTAACTTGAATCAGTGGCGGGTACCCACTCTGTTGACCTCCCCAACAGCCCTCGAAAGCGGCGACAATATCACAGATCGCAGCCCCCCAGGGATGGCGAGGTCTAGTTTGAATCTGCGGCGGGTACCCACTATGTTGGCCTCCCCAGCAGCCCTCGAAAGTGGCGACAGTTTCACAGATCGCAGCCCCCCAGGGATGGCGAGGTCTAATTCTGATCTGCTGTGGGTACCCACTCTGCTGGCCTCCCCAGCAGGCCTCGAAAATGGCGACAGTTTCGCTGATCGCAGCCCCTTGGCAAGATGCACACACAAGAGGTACCGCAGCCAGGATGCACACACACACACGCACACACACGAGGTACGCAAAAGACAAGAGGAGACAAGAGGAAAGCGAGAGGCGAGAGGCGGGAGGAGGACTGGAGACCGCAGTGCTATATTCAAAACGAATACCCAACCAAGGAGGTTTGGGGAAAAACTCAATCAAGCAGGTCCCAATCGACAACCGCTGATTCAGCACCGGGGCGCCCTGGCCCCACCTGCCCCTCCTTCTCCTCCTCCTCCTCCTCCTCCTCCTCCTCCTCCTTCTCCTCCGATCCCCCCACCTGCGCCTCCTCCTCCTTCTCTCTCCAAATGTGCAAGAGCCAGAGCACGCGTGCCACTTGTTCAGGCTCCTCGCCCCAGGAGGAGGAGGAGGAGGAGGAGGAGGAGGAGGAGGAGGAGGAGGAGGAGGAGAAGGTGGAGAAGGTGGAGGAGGAGGAGGAGGTGGAGGAGGAGGAGCTGGAGAGTGAGGAAGAGGAGGACGACGACGGCGACGACGACGACGACGACGACGACGACGATGCTCCGAACGGCCTGCGCCCCCGCCGACTGCGCCAACGCGGAGCCCACGCTCTGCAGCATGGCCTCGAAGCCCTGCCGCAGTGCGCCGAGCACGGCCTCGGTCATGGCCTGCTGCAGGGGGGCGGGGGATCGCCAGGAGTCCCCCCAAAAGGGAGGGGCGAGGCAGACGGGAGCATCCCCAGGCAGGAGGAGAGGAGGAGGAGGAGGAGGAGGAGGAGGAGGAGGAGGAGGAAGAGGAGGAGGAGGAGGAGGAAGAAAAGGAGGAGGAGGAGGAGGAGGAGGAGGAGGAGAATTCAGTGGAATTCGGCGACGACGGTGTCGAGAGGTGCCAGATGACAAGCGCCTGGTAGGGGGGCCACCCTTACCCTAGTGAGGCACATCATTGCCTTTGGAGAAGCAAACAAGACATCACCCGTTTACCGTTTTTGGCCGGGGTGATTACAATAATCAAAAGTGCCACTCTCCCTCACACAAACACAGCGTCAGACGTTAGGGGAGTAGGACGGAAAGAAAGGGAAGAAGAGGGACAATGAGGGAGGAACAGGCAGGGAGATGACTGACTGACTGCCGCCTAAAATGCCGAAATAGGTAGGGGAAGGAAGAATAAGTTGTGAGAAAGAGGGAGGTGTAGAAGAGGAGGAGGAGGGAAGAAAGGGGAAGCCCCCCTCCATTCTCCTCCGCCTCGTCGTTGTTGTCATTATTGTCCTCCTCCTCGTCCTCCTCCTCCAACTCCTGCTCCAACATCCTCTTCCTCCTTCCTCGAGGGGGGGGAAGAGGAGGAAGAACAGGAGGAGGAGGAGGAGGAGGAGGAGGAGAAGGAGGACGGAGCGGTGGATATGGGGATTGACAGTTCTGTTAGTGGTTGGCGGCCCTGGGTGGCTCTAGAAAGGGCCCATGACCTTCCAGGGAAAAGTGTGGAGGAGGGAGAGACAGGATGGAGGGAAAAGGAGGAGGATGAGGAGGAGGAGGAAGAGGCAGGAGGAGGAGGAGGAGGAGGAGAGCTGAGATCGGAGGGAGACCCAACGGGTGCGGACTGGGGAAGAAAGGAAAACGACGCCTCCCACGGAGGAGCGAGGAAAGGAGGAACGGAGGGAGAAGGAATAACAAGCATCAGGAGCACTGGGGTGGGGTTGGCGCAGTGCCCCTTTTCTCTCTGCTGCCCTGCTGCTCTACTGGCCACCTCTGTTTTGTGCCTTGTCCTGCTCCTCGCTTCTCGAGCATCAAGAACCGTCATGTGGGCCTCTCCTGGGGTTGGCTGCCACAAAAACCTTGAAGGGGAATCCCGCCATGACGCGGAGAAGCCCACAGGAATCTCCAGACACCCTCTTCCTCGGTTTTCGGTCCTGGATCGGTTGACGTTGTAATTTGTCGTGTGGCATGCCGCCCCTGGGGCTGTCGACCCGATATTGGAGCAGGAGAGGATCAGCGAAGTCGGCTTCTCCTTCGGTCGGCCTTCCACAAACTTCGTGGTTGGACTCTGCCTCAGGGCCTGCTCGGCCACAGAGCTCGGACAGAAAATGACTACGCATGGAATTGCACTGTGCGCTGCCGGTTCAGAGCGGAGCTACCCGTGGCAATGTTTGACGGGCGGGTGCCACTGTTAGCACCAACGGCAGACGACCCTTTCTTCGTGACCGTGCCGCCGGGCCGTGCCCTCATCCGGAACAGTTTGAAGGGGCCCCAGGACACACAAATAAATACACACAAATAAACATATTCCCTATATTTTCCCATATTTTCTGGGTTTCTGTATTCCCCCCACTTCCCATATTTTCCCATATTTTCTGGGGAATCGAGGATTAATTGTGTCTGTGTGTTTTTTCCCCTCCTGATGTTAGCACCAACGGCAGACGACCCTTTCTTCGTGACCGTGCCGCCGGGCCGTGCCCTCATCCGGAACAGCTGCTCGACGGCCCCGCGGCCCGAGAACGGCCCCCGGAGGCCAAACAACGAGACGCCAACCGCTGCGATGCTCCTGCGACGCCCGGACCTGCGCGGTGGCGGGCAGCGTTCGATAGGGGGAAAACAAACCTACCTCGCTTTTGACCACCCTCGCTTCCAAGCGATACCAAACGATGCCAAACTACGGCCTGTACTGGTCAGGCCGCCTGACGAGGAGGCGCGTGGTATGGCTTGGTTTTGCCTGGAAGCGAAAGCGGGGGAGGTAATTCACGCTCTGAGAGGAGGAGCTCCGACCACCTCCCCGAGGCGAGATCTTCACCCCGAGCCCGGACCGCCTTTTTCTGTCTGCCGGCGGAGCACGACCGCGAGGGAGGGGAAGGGGGGACTCCCCTCGGGGCGCGCTCTCTGAGCCAGCTTCGCGAACGCGCACGCACCGCTCAGCAGGCCGCCCACCCTCACAACCCCGCGTCTTGTCTATCCGTTCTTTTCCTTGTCCCCGACGCGGGTCGAGACCAAAGAACGACCACACACCCACTCCCCCGCCAGGAGACCCGCGCCCGAACCCCCCCTGGGCGCCAAGCACGGGGCAGTTACGGGCCCGGCCGCGCTCGCGCGGGAGGCGCGCAGCAGCCCCTACCCGGCCGCCGCGCAGGCAGGCCAGGGCGAAACGTCGGGGCGCTGGCTCTGGATCTGTCCCAGCGTAAGGAGGAGACGGCCGGAGGTGTCCGATGATGACAGGCGGAAGGTAGCTGCCACACTGCCCACTCGAGGGGTGGTGCAGTCCAGCGGATCGCAGCGGAAGCGGCGAGGGGGAGGCCCGGTCGACCCCCGGGGTCCTCCCGAGCGGCATGCGCAACCGCCAGGCACGCGGGCGAGCTCAGACCTAGCGGCCGCCGCGGGCCGCCTCGGGCGCCAAGGCGTCCCCGCGCCAGCGCCGCCACCACGTGGCTGGTCTGCCGGTTCCCCTTTGCACTGGGTGGAAGGTGGAATAATTAAATTCCACGGGCAGGACCACCCCCGGGGGCACGCGTTGCGAGCTTGACCCTAAATGGCCACGCCAAAAGTCAAGTTCCCCCCTCCCGCCCCTCGCGCTCGACTCTGTCAGCTCCGCAAGCCCGTGTCCGACACAACCCAAAGCTGGGGAAGGCGAAATCGATGGTCCCAAAGCCGAGAGACAGTCTCCAGAAGCCGAGAAAGACGAAAAGCTGGCCGTCGCGGTTTTTGTTGCGCCGTCCGGATCTGAGGGTGACACACTCCCTCCTCTGAGGGACGACGCTTGGGGGGGACATGCACAGGGGGGAAGAAACATCGAGCTGGACTCGCCGATGAATCGGCGATGGTCGGGTCGGGCGAAAGGGGGGGATAGCAAAGGGGGGGTTTGAGAATCAGCTCACGTAGCTGATTTTCCCGGCGCCTCCCGGCGCCGGAGGCGACCATGTATCGAGGAATGGGCCCCTCGGTGAGGCCGAAACCAGCTGCATGCAGCAAATTTCGTAAGCCCCCCTTTCCCAATCCCCCCCTTTCGCCCGGCCCGAGATGGGTCCCCGATAGCAAAACCGCACGGTTCTGGGCGGGGCGGGCTATCAGGCCCCAGCTGGCGACTGAGGGCCGATGCGTCCTCCCTGAGCCTACCCCCCAACATCAAGCGGACTTCGGGCCACAACTCGAGCCTCCAGCGGCCGTTCTGGACGACTCCCGTGCCCTTGGAACGCCCTCGAGGAGGCGCAGCTGATGGAGACCACCCCATGCGTCGAAAACTTTTCCCCCTGAACCATGATCAGGGGTCAGATATCGATCCCTGGACATTTCGTATGTTTCTTCAGACCAAAACCTCGAAGTGGATCCAGCAGTGGCCATCAGGGCGCCCCAGGGCGATCAAAACCTCCAGACAGCGAACCTCGAAGCTAGAACCTCGAACCTCTGAGCCTATCCCCCTATTTCGCTGCCCAATAGAATCCCCTGCCCAGCGGGCGCGGCCGGTGACGGCGACACCTCGCTCAGCCTGCGCTTGGCCGCGTCCAGCTGCAGCCCGAGGACACCTCCGGCGCTTGACTCCTGGTCGCTGCGAAGGGGGGGCCCTGTGGGGGTGACTGGCGAAATCAGGAGGAGAGAAAGAAACCTTGTGACCTCAGGTCTGGCGGAGTGTGGGGGAAGAGGGTGATCAAGGATCCGCGGGCCAGAAGACTGCCGCCATGTTATAAAGCATGGCCAGGCGAGCAGGAGGGTCCGTCAATCTTGCAGGGTAGTCGAGTTTTGTCCGCACGTTGATGGTTTCTCGATCGTTCGTAGCGCTTGAATCTTGGAGCTCACGGTACAATCCTGAGGAAGAGGAGGACAATCATAAGATTATCCCGGCAAAACAACCTAACAGCGATGTGTAGGAGCATATCTGGAAGCATTCCCCTTCAGATTCAGATGAGAATCCAGTTGTAGAATTCTGCTGTTCTCGCAGTCGTAGTCGCATTCGCGATGACAGTCGCAGTGGCAACGGCAGTCGCAGTCACAGCCTCAGCCTCAGCCTGCCTCAGCCTCAGCCTCAGCCTGCCTCAGCCTCAGCCTGCAGCCTCAGCCTGCAGCCTCAGCCTCAGCCTCAGCCTGAGCCTCAGCCTCAGTCTGCCTCAGCCTCGGCCTCAGCCTCAGCCTGCCTCAGCCTCAGCCTGCATCAGCCTCAGCCTCAGCCTCAGCCTGCCTCAGCCTCAGCCTCAGCCTCAGCCTGCAGCCTCAGCCTCAGCTGCTTCAGCCTCAGCCTCAGTCTGCCTTCAGCCTCGGCCTCAGCCTCAGCCTGCCTCAGCCTCAGCCTGCCTCGGCCGCAGCATCAGCCTGCCTCAGCATTCAAAATGTGGCCCAGGAATGGAGTTCTGGGAACTAGAAGAACACGAGGTGGCCTACAGTTGGCTCCGGGCATTCAAAATCATGCCCAGGAATGGAGTTCTGGGAACTGAAGAGCACGAAGTGGCCTACAGTTGGCTCCGGGCATTCAAAATGTGGCCCGGAATGGAATTCTGGGAACTCGAAGAGCACGAAGTGGCCTACAGTTGGCTCCGGGCATCAAAAATGTGGCCCGGGAATGGAGTTCTGGGAACTCGAAGACACGAAGTGGCCTACAGTTGGCTCCGGGCATTCAAAATGTGGCCCGGGAATGGAGTTCTGGGAACTCGAAGAGCACGAAGTGGCCTACAGTTGGCTCCGGGCATCCAAAATGTACGCCGGGAATGGAGTTCTAGCAGCGCCAAGAGCGATTTTGCGAGGATGTCCCAAGCGATTTGGGCTTCGACGGCAGCCGCGCCGGGTCCCGCCCCGGGTCCCGCCCCGACCCCCCTGAGGAGTCATGGTGCTCTCTATTGACCCCACTAGAAACCTATCAGTCTTCGCTGTTAGGTAAAAAAGACGAAGAAGCATACGACGAATTCTACTAATAATAAGACTACGAATAACAGTAACCATACGACAACGAATGCGAATAGGAATAATACTATTACTACACATTCTAATATAGATAACAGCAGTACTACGAATACGAATGCTAACATTAATACTGCTGTGTGTAATACTGATAAGCATGACAATCATAAAGCTACTACTACGAATCACAACGATACGACTAACAATGCAATATTAATGATACGAGTAAGAAGACAACTAAGACGAATAAGAAGAACATGCATATACCTAAAGAAGAGCACACTGACCCGAAGAGGGAGCGACGCGGCGGCGCAAGGACGACCCAGACGACAGCAGACACGAGGTCCCTACCCCGTGCTGGCGCGCCTGCGGGGCGTGGCCGAGAAGACCCGCCAAGTCGGGCTGGCTGCGGCACAGCAGAAGGACGAGGAGGAGGACCAGAGACCAGAGCAAACACATGATACGTCAATGATGTGTTCTGACATGTGCAGGGCTAAGCGGGCTACACATTCTGGTGGCGGCGGCGGCTAGGCAGAGGGATTGCGTTGGCGAGTGAATCCAAACGGGGCAACACTACGCGAATGCAGCCACCACGCAGGGGGGGGGGAAAACGACGACAAGGCGCCGGCCAGGGGAGGGGACCGAGATGAGCCGGGCCCGCTCAGAGCAGCCCCAGGTGCGTGGCGGGGCCAGCGCCGGGGGGCCAGCGGCGGCGGCAGGGCCAGGGCTGGCGGCAGCAAGGGCTGACGGGTTCCGCCGGTGAAGGGGGCGCACGAACAGTGAGAGTGCCGTACTCCACAGGAAAGGGTGCAGGGGGCGACGGTGACAAGGCGTTAGGATGAGGGGCGCGTGATCAAGGCTAGTGCGTTGGAGTCGGGTCGCTAAGGAAAGGGCTAGGATGCTGGAGTTAGGGCGTTAGGACAAGGGTACGCATGCCGCGGTCTCAAGGCCAGCGTTGCGGCGCTAGCGTTGGGGCGAATTATTGGAGACAGGTTTTTGGGATTGTGATATAAAGTGAGGAGTGCACGGGCGTACGGGTGCAAGGGCTTGGGTGTTCGGTTAACTCGTTTAGGTGTCTAGAGTTTGCGTGGCGCGATCGGGTCAACGTTGCGTTGTCTGGGGCAGGGTTACTGTTCGGCCTTGGGATGCTCGGATTGGCGCTGGGGCGTGAGGGTTATGATGCGAGGGTTGGGGCGCTAGGATTTGGGCGCTGGGCCTCGGGTATCAGGGAGTGAAGGTACTACACCCTGCGAAATGCTTAAGAAATCATGGGTTAAGAAATTAATAGTCTCAGAACTTGAATAAAAACCCAACATTTTTATTAAAATCTTAGGATTCACATTGAAACGTTAAGAATAATCGAGACTCTGGCCGCAAACTTAGGTTTTCTTAAGCATCGCCTAAGGTGTAGAAGTAAGTCGTTGGCGCTTGCGTGGGCTCTCGCGTGGGGCTAGAGCGCGCGGGTGACAACTAGGGCGCCAGGGCCAGGGCGCCAGGGCCAAAGGGCCCGCGGCGGCCTGCGTCGCAGGAGGGGGGGGAGGGGGGGGGCAGCGGAGACGGAGGCGGAGTAGAATGTGGGAGTCTGGCAAGGAACGGCCACCCTAACTCGGGCGCCCCAGCGTTTTTTTCTGCTCGCGCGCGCAGAACGCACGGGGCACGATATACACTTGGGCGAAGAGGAAACGGAGGAGGAGGAGGAGGAGGAGGAGGAGGAGGAGGGGGAGGAGAAGGCAGAAGAGGAGAAGGGAGAAGGAGGTTCATCCACATCAAAAGGCGGAGTTCAATGGATGAAGAAGCAATGGGCACTGGACGAAGAAGCAATGGAGGATGAGAGAGAGGACAGGGAAGAAGACAAACCATGAAGAGGAGGAGGGGGAGGAGGAGGAGGAGGAGAAGGGGAAGGAGGAGAGGACGATGGTGATGCTGGTGATGATGAGGACGATGGTGGTGATGATGACCAAGGTGATGATGATGCTGATGATGACGAGCATGGCGATCATGCTGATGGTGGAGGCGACGTTGATCCCGATGATGATGACGCTTATTTTTTGCTGTTGCTCTGCGAGCGGAGCGCTCCAGCAGCGCAGCGCGACCGCGCGGGCACCGCTCAAATCCTGCTCGAGCTCGCTCGGGCGGGCCAGCGGGCCTGGGGGGCGGTGCCCGACGGCGCCCCTCCGCGGCGCCGCTCGCGGCCTCAGCCCGCCCTCGCGGCGGGCCGCCGCAGGGGCCGGGCCGCCGCGGGGGCCTCGGCGGCAGCGCGGCGGCCGCGAGCGCCGCGGAGAGCAGCGCCAGCGCGCCCGCGCGCGCCGTCCGCCGGCTCGGAGTGATGGGCAGCGCGCGTGGGCAGCCGGCGCCCCCGTCGACATTGCTGGCCAGGTCGCTGCCCCCCCGTCGACGCTCGGCGTGGAGACGTTCATCGTTCGCGCCCGCGCCGAAGACCGCGCGTCCGCCGCGGTCGAGAAGAGCCCGGCGGGACGACTCCAAGAGGAACTTGGACCCGTCGACCTGGCAGGCGCCCCCCCGCGCGGCGGCGGCGCGGCGGCGGCCCGGCGCCCCGCCGCGGCCGCTGGGGCCCGCGCGCTCGCCGGGCTGCCGGGGGCCCCGCCGCGGCCCCGCGGGCGTCGCCCAGGAGGGGCCCGTCGTCCTCCAGGGCAAGGCCGGCGCTGCAAGTAGCTCGAGGGTCGGCGGCGAAACTGGCTCGGGACGTCCAATTCAGCGCCGCGACTCTACAAATGTGAAGATATGGATCGATTCCGCACCTGGCCGCCGCTTCCTTCAAAGACCATGGGCGCCGAGCGCGCTTTCGCGCAGCGCCGCCTACTTTCGCTCGGTTGGCGAGGCGGACCAGCGCCGGCGGCGGCTCGTCGCGACCGCGCCGCCGCCGCCGCCCTGAACAAGCAGTGATGAAATGCCTCGTCAGCAGGCCCCTCTGACAATGGCGGCTTGGCCCCCCGCAGACATGCGCGGAAACCGCCCCTGGCGCGCGCGCCTTTCTGCCGCTCTAACGCCCGAGCCCTCGGCGCCCAAGGCCCCCGCCCCGCGCTTCCCGTCGCAAGAGTAACCAGTAAGAGCGCGGATGTCTGAGCCCAGCGCGTCGATGGCGCCAGCGCCCGCCGCTCGCAATTGCAGCTGGATGTCATTGGGCATATCCTCGACCAATGTCCGCAACTTGTCTGGGATCGTTGTTGCAGTCGGCTTGTCGCTGGCGACGAGCTCGCAACCTCCGACGCAACCAGAACTACCCAGCACATACTGAGACGCATCCTGCAAAAGGCATGGGTATGCAACGGCCATGTAGCAGCGCATTTCTTTCGCAGCGAGGTCGCCGATTTGCTTTGCGGCGCGCAACTTGTCACTGAAACCTCTCGCCCCCGTCGTCTTCAACGCTGCCTTGCGCGCGTCCTCAACATGCGCAGCAGCCTCTTCAGCTTCCAGCGCCTTGGCGATGGACGCTGCGGTCGCATGCCGCGACTCAAGCACGGGCAAGCCCTGGGCGTTCTTTGTGGACTGGCCGGGCAGTGGCTCCACGAACCGCACCTCGACGCCGCGGCCGTCGACGATCAAGACCTTGTCTCGCCCGATGCCGCCGACGCTGGGCACCTGAATCAAAAAATTCAAATGCGTGTGCGTGCCGCAAGGACCCTCGGAAACGGTGTCACACGGGTGCCTGATTTGACTCGAGATCTCGGCATAAGTGCGAAGCCCAGGGCCGCCGCGACCCAAATGGGCAACTATCATGCTGCGCCAAAGGATCCGAGGAAGGCAACCCGCATGCAGTACAACAGTGTCCCTCGCGCTCGCCATGACATCTGGCAACGGCGACGCGAGCCCGCCAAGGGCGCGCGAAGGGCGCGCCGTCACGCGAATGCAACGCTCGACGAACGTCCAAAACACATTCAGCGACGCAGACAGCATGGGCTCGATCGGCGAAGATGTTGGAAGCGCGGGTTGTCCTGCAGTGCGCTGCGGCGGCGGTCCAGGATGAAACCGAACGGCGGCGTTCAAAGACTTGTTGCGCACGCGGTCCCACCGACGAAGCCTGTCCTCATGCTTCCCTCCTGTGCGACGGCACGCCCCGTTTGCGCCTGCTCTGCCATTCAAGTCAGAGCACCGCGCAAAACCTCGACGGTCCAAAATGTGATTATCGAATGGAATATACGGCAGCGCGCCGGGGCAGTCCTGGAACCCAGGCGGCGCTGCCGACGCAAAGCAGCCTGCCCTGCCGAAGCGCTGCAGAGGCAGGCCGCGAACGACGTGGCGCAACAGCGTTTGATTCCCGCTCGCGTTTCCTCGGTCGCCCCCCCTCCTGTCTGTCGCCCCTCCTCCCCGCTCCCTTCGTCTCACCTCTCCTCCGCGCCCGTCGCGCGCCCCTCTCCCCCTTCGCGCGCCCCCCGCCCCCCGTCCTTTATCCGGCGCGCAGCCATGAGCGCGCCGGCATCCGAGGACATGTAGCAGCATAATACATGTAGTTCGTGCGACTGTTGTTGTTTCATTCCGCGCCCAGCATCGGACCGTGCTTCGTGCTCGCGTGGGACCTTGCTTGCGCGCTTGCGTCGGGGCGGTCGATGGCCCCCTCTGTTGCTTCGATATTTTTTCAGGGGGGGGGGGGGGGGGGGGGGGGGGGGGGGGGCGGGGGCGGGGGCGCGCGCGCCCCAGCAGCCGCCATCTTAACGCCGCGAAAACACTGGGCGGATTTTTCTCCAAGAGCAGCTGCCAAACTAATGGCGCACAATGTCCCCCGCAGCGCCAGCGCGCGAAAAACGCCGCGAGGCTGCGTCGGCCGCGCGGCCGGGGCAGGCAAGCGAGACCCGCGACAATTATTGCCAGGGCACCTGTCCAAAACTGGAGCGCCACGGTGAAACCTCGAATGACAGCGCATTCTGATCTTCGCACACGCGCGCCCAGGAGGAGGAAAAGGAAGAGGAGGAAGGAAGGCTGAGGAGAGGCGAGAGGGACAAACATAACCGCCAACCAAGCGCTGCTCTTTCCTTCCTCGCAACGGGGGGCGGAAGAGAAAAGGGCAAGCAACAACAAGTTGCGGCGGATGCCGCGGATTACCCTGCGGCCTCTGCGCCGACTGGACTGTTTGGCGCGGGCAATCGCCCTCTGCAGCAGTGGCGATGCGCCAGAAGGGGAGGGGGGGGGGGGGGGCGAGGAGGAGAGGAGGAAAGAGGAAGGAGGGAACAGACGGCCCCGAACTTTTGCCCCAAACGTGGAACCTAAGGAAATACAATAGCCACGGGCTGGGGCAAGGCAAGCCCCTGCGGTAAAACAAAATTTTGCCTGGATATTCATAATCCCTGCAAAATGCTCCGATCATATATCATGGTCTGCGGACTGCGCCGATGTCGTGGGGAGAAAGGATAATGCGTCAATCATGCAATAAGGTAACGCTGAAGGGGGGGGGGGGGGGCGGCCCGCCGGCCGACGCACGCGCGGGCGCCGCAGGCTCGCTCCTTTTCCGTTTCCCTAGAGCCAAAGTTGTAGCTGCGGGAGAGAAGCAGTCAGTACATCGGAGAGTGCACGCAAGGGAAAGGAGCAGGAGGGGCAAGAGGATGGTGGTGAGGAAGGGGTGCGTTGACTCCCCCCGTGGCGGGGTCCGTAGAGCCGCCCCGACCCCCAACCCACCTGGCCTGCACATATGCGCAGCCACCGTAGCGAACCCCAGAAGCATTTTACCGCTCAGCGGTGGTTGCCAGGGGGCGGAAGGCCGAAGTTACCCGTCGTTCCCCGCCTGAGCTAATATTTCCCAGCTCAGGCCACAATGCCCGTGCACACCTGGTGCGCCCGCTCCATGATGTAGTTAGGGCCAGCATCGACTACGTCGTGCTGGCTCTTCTTGTACTGCGTCACCTCTGCCAATGACTCCTCCATTCGCGAGAGTCATCCCACGGGTCTCTGTTACTCCAGTTCCACTGGCACTGATCGCTGGAGTAATTATCCTGTATATGTTCTCTTCTGCTTGAACTCCAGCTGCTTGGCTCACACTTGCCCTGGCCCTTCTCGCGCGGCCTCGCCTTCGGCGTTGGCGTTGGCGGGGGCTCTGGCAACGTGCTCGGCATCTCAGAGTCGCGTTTGAACTTGTCGTTGTAGTCGTTCAAACTAAGCCAATGCCAAGTTTCGGCGCGGCCAGTGACCCGCTGATGACGAGATACATGTGCGCAGTATCATTGGATTTCCCCATTCTCATTCCTGCCCTCGTAGTCGACCGTCGCGCGGTAGCTGCCGCCCACGGCCGGCCCGGGGCCGTCGCCGTCGCTCGCGCGGCCGCCTGGCTCTACAGCCGATCTCTCTCTCTCTCTCTCTCTCTCTCTCTCTCTCTCTCTCTCTCTCTCTCTCTCTCTCTCTCTCTCTGTATAACTGGCTCATCGGCCCGAGATTCATCTGCCCGTGACTGGATCCTATAATTTGAGGGAGTTTCTGTGGAACTCACGTCATCCTCACCCCCGGCGCGAAGAGCACGAGCCCAGAGCGGCCTCCGGCACCGTTTCCGGACGGATCCGCTGGATCCGCTGGATCCGGTGACGAATCCCAAACCGGCGCCCTCGCCTGAGACATCCTCACAAAACGGGCCCCGGGGGGGATGCCCAGAGGAGCCCAGAGCGGCCTCCGGCACCGTTTCCGGACGGATCCGCTGGATCCGCTGGATCCGGTGACGAATCCCAAACCGGCGCCCTCGCCTGAGACATCCTCACAAAACGGGCCCCGGGGGGGATGCCCAGAGGAGCCCAGAGCGGCCTCCGGCACCGTTTCCGGACGGATCCGCTGGATCCGCTGGATCCGTGACGAATCCCAAACCGGCGCCCTCGCCTGAGACATCCTCACAAAACGGGCCCCGGGGGGGATGCCCAGAGGAGCCCAGAGCGGCCTCCGGCACCGTTTCCGGACGGATCCGCTGGATCCGCTGGATCCGGTGACGAATCCCAAACCGGCGCCCTCGCCTGAGACATCCTCACAAAACGGGCCCCGGGGGGGATGCCCAGAGGAGCCCAGAGCGGCCTCCGGCACCGTTTCCGGACGGATCCGCTGGATCCGCTGGATCCGCTGGATCCGGTGACGAATCCCAAACCGGCGCCCTCGCCTGAGACATCCTCACAAAACGGGCCCCGGGGGGGATGCCCAGAGGAGCCCAGAGCGGCCTCCGGCACCGTTTCCGGACGGATCCGCTGGATCCGCTGGATCCGCTGGATCCGGTGACGAATCCCAAACCGGCGCCCTCGCCTGAGACATCCTCACAAAACGGGCCCCGGGGGGGATGCCCAGAGGAGCCCAGAGCGGCCTCCGGCACCGTTTCCGGACGGATCCGCTGGATCCGCTGGATCCGGTGACGAATCCCAAACCGGCGCCCTCGCCTGAGACATCCTCACAAAACGGGCCCCGGGGGGGATGCCCAGAGGAGCCCAGAGCGGCCTCCGGCACCGTTTCCGGACGGATCCGCTGGATCCGCTGGATCCGCTGGATCCGGTGACGAATCCCAAACCGGCGCCCTCGCCTGAGACATCCTCACAAAACGGGCCCCGGGGGGGATGCCCAGAGGAGCCCAGAGCGGCCTCCGGCACCGTTTCCGGACGGATCCGCTGGATCCGCTGGATCCGGTGACGAATCCCAAACCGGCGCCCTCGCCTGAGACATCCTCACAAAACGGGCCCCGGGGGGGATGCCCAGAGGAGCCCAGAGCGGCCTCCGGCACCGTTTCCGGACGGACGACCTGACTGCATAACACGCCTGGATATGCCGACGGGGGCGAAGGAGGAGGAGGAGGAGGAGGAGGAGGAGGAGGAGGAGGAGGAGGAGGAAGAGGAGGGGGAGGGGGCGGCGAGGGAGCCCCGGCCCTGGGGGAGGGGCCCTGAGGGAGCCCTGATGGGCTTCCGGCACCATGGAGAGGTCCTGTGGGGCGGCCGCCCCTTCTTCTCTCGGTCGTTTCCCTCTCGCCCAGAAGCGCGCGCCCCTTCTTCTATATATGCAGAAACTCCCGATCAACCGCAGAGCGGCGGATGTTAATCAATCCAGCCAGTCTTGATGCCCGACGCGGCTGGGCCGGCGGGCACAGGGGCGCAGGGGGCGGTCCTATAGGACTGCCTCCCTTCCCGGTACCTCGCTCTCGATTATGGGCGACGATGTCGCTGAGTTCGCTGTCCCGGAGCGACGGTGCCGCTCGGGGAGTTTCTTCAGCGATCGTGATTGCAGCATCTGCTGGAGACTCAGCTGGGATTGTCTCTGTGGGAGAGTCGGCCGGGCCGCTCTCCTCCTTTTTCTCCTTCAGGCAACTGGTAATTATAATGCTATTGTCCGCGTTGAAGAACCCAAAACGGCGGTTGGCAAGACGGATCTTGACGCAAAAATGAAAACCCGTGGACGCATGCATGAAGCCTATAGCTTCTTGGATACTTGAGCCATTCCGTCTGGCGGTCTCTGATACTTCGTTCCCGAATCCTTTGGTCAATTCACGAAGTAGGTCAAATGATTCGAGAGCGGATCTAATCCGACAATCCAAAGCATAAGCATCGCGCATAGCTTCAAGAGCTGCCTTCGTATGGATTGGGCCACGCTGTACCTCGTATCCCGGAGCTGCAACATTGATTACAGCGTGCATGAACAAGAATAATACTTTTCGTGCAGATAACAGAATCCGTCCCTATCTCCCGTGAATGGGAATTCGGTCAAATGGTTGGTTCCATTTTTATCCACGAGCTCGGACAATCCAGGCTGTACATCATGAATAATGTCTTTGCCCAGTGGCATCGTAGCTGGGAAGGTCGATCAATATTCAAGAATGAATTGCGTTGCAACTCTGATAAAGTCTGGCCGGTCGCATGGGTCATCATTGAACTTGGAATTAGACATGCTGCCAGAAATAGAAACCAAATCAAGCCAAAAGGGCTGCGTTCTCGTCGGGGCAATGAGCGGATGACGCTGGGCAGTATGTTGGTTGCCTATGTCGTCCGACGTCGTCGCCTTCTCTTCACGTGCTGATATCACTTCATCAATGCGGCTGGGCCGGTGATGGAGTTCAACAGTAACCTGGAAGTCTATGTCTCCAACTTGGTTCGACACAGAAATTCGGTTGGCTTCGTTCAAAGTGTCTGTTAACATTTGGACCGATGGAAATATTATTACTTTTCCGCCACTTCTTCTTCCCATTGGTCCCAGCCTATCTCTGGACGAATGTGCTCGGCACTAACGCGTCGCCAATCAAAACCAGCAGGTGCAGAGCATCTCGCTGCGCGAGCGTATTGGTCCAGATCTGGCGTCCAGATTCATGACCACCATTGGGCAGCGGTTGGGGCATCTTCCCCGTGCCTGAACTTCAACCACTCAATAAATCTGAGCTTAAATGGTTTCAGAAACTTCCAGCGCATCGGAGGAGCTCTGTCATTGCTTTCAGCCTGTTAGAGAAATCATATTGGAGCCGCTTTCCCCTTTTGGGGGTGCGTCCAGACGTGGGGCCAGTCCTAGGCTCGTCCATGCAACAACCAATGCATCTCTGTCGGGTGATTGTAAATAGTTCATTCGGACGTTGTGTTTGTACGTGACGGGGGTGAGGCATTGTAGACACTATCCGGAACCAGCCCTCACAGCATGGCATTGATTGCAAATGTACCTCTCATCGTCAGTCCACATTCTCCGCGTGATGAGGGCCTTCTCTTCTTCAGACAGTGTACTCTGTCCTGCGTCGGCCATGTCTTCGTCAGAAAATACGCATGTTCTACTTGTGCCTTGCGAGAAAGCAATTTCATACGCAGACCATTCTTGAGAAAATGGCACGTTCCAGATCATCTGCTGTGTGTCACGTGCATTCTGCTCAACCAACGTCAATTGCACGATGCGAAAGATGTAATTGAACCGTGCTTGTCCTGTTGTCACAAGAGTGTCGCCGCGGCAGATGCGATACCTTAGGCGGGTCACCACCCGCCCGCTGAAGATGGCAACATATTGCCAGTTCTCATTATGCGTCGCCTCAGTTTCCCAAAGAGATGGGGTAACTGCACGAGGCCAAGTTCCCTGAGTCGGAGGCCCACCCCCGGCCGGGGCAATGCCCGCGGCCTGATAGACCTGGGAGTGGAGCGCCACCATCCTTCCGCTGGCTGAGCCAGTGAGGGATGTTCTCGGCATATTCCGCAAGGAACTCGCGCCTCGTAGGTATCAGTCTGAGGAGTCCGTAACCAGGTGCTTTGCACAATCCACTGAACTTATTTGGGTACTTGATTGTCCCTGCGCCTAACGTGGGCCCCTTGATGGTTTCCAGGCTCGTAACGTGCAGTAAGTGCCCATGGCGTTGCGCCATCCCGGATTCGCAAGGCGCACACACGCGTTCTATGCTGCGGGCGATACAAGAGTGTCCTTGACACGCACAGAAGAACACTGGCATGGGCCTACAAGCCCGTTCAGCTCTATCAATGTAGACATCTGTATCTCCATGTTCCTCATCAACGACTGTGTCGTGTGAGGCGCCTGGATTCAGAAAGGACTGCCAGTGCTTTATTAGCTTTGTCGCTTCAAGAACCGAATGTCAACGGCCTTTATGCCTAGGACATCAACTTCTCCCGATGGTAACATTGTTAGACCCTGTACTGCAAAAGCAGTGGGGGCATGAGCGATTCCATCGCTCGTCATCTTCCGAATGAGATCGCCTACATACACCCACCCGCCCGATGATTGGGCACATTCGGCACAATGTCTGGCAATGTACACCGCGCATTCACCGACAAATTGCGCATCGGAGTGCGCTCGGTGACTGCATTTTCTCTGGAATTCGGAGCTTCCCAACATGGCGGACTCTTGGCCCTGTCTCAACCTCCGCTTCCACGGCTGCGCCGGTAGCGTCATTCGGCAACACTAGAGGAGCAAGTGCATTATAGGCCCCCTGAGGGATGAAATCTGGTCGGTCACCTGAATCAAACTCTGCATTGAGAAATTTGTTCGCTTGATTAAATCCTTCTTCATCTAGCTCCCCTAGCAGTGCGAAAACTGGGTCGTGCACGATGCGTGCATTTTCCTTGGTCGCGTGATAGGCACGCCCGCGAATGGCTGCGATGCGGGGGGGCATTAGGCCAGCCCTGTGGGCTTCAATAACTTGCTATCGGACTTCGTTACTCGCCTCATCAAGAGCGTGATCTCGTTGTTGTTGCCCACAGTACAGGTGGCCCCCCATCAGTAGCAGGCCTCGCATGACTAACATTCCTAGTTCGCCCCGGAGGGTCTTGCTCCTCAGGGCGGAGCTGCTTATGATCAGGCGTCGGCGGGATAATTATGCGCAAGAACAGATTTGTGACTCCCGGGCTGGCATCTGCGTCGACGTCCTCCGTGACCGACAGGTGAGACTTCCCCCCGGCATAAAGGGGGCCCTCAGTCTGTTACCTGGCGGTGCCGCAGAGCGCGAGTCTCCTCCTTCATCTGCTCTCGCAGCAACTGACTCTCCGTCGGTCTCGGTTGCACCGGTCAACGCCGCAGGGTCAGTAGCCATTCGGGCGTTAGGAACCCCCCCCGACGCAATGAAACCCGGATGGCGAACTTGGTTTTTAAAGACAACGAATATTCGGTGGGTCCATTCCTATTTTCTCCTGCTTGCTCCAGATAGCCAAGCGCCCAAGTGATTATGCCATCCCTGGCAAATTTCGCCTCTTCAATAGAAAGCTCTCTGACGCCTTCGAGCGGAATTCCACCCGGGCGATCTTGCCAGAGCCATATCACTTCATTGCGAAGTGACAAATGAGCTCGGCTCGATTGCAGCCCAAAGTGTATACTCAAAAGATCTCGTACTCTCTCGACGACCATCGAGACGGGGTCATCGCCTTCAAAATTAGTTAAAGGCATTAGCAAGTCGAACTTGTATTTCCCCCTCGCTCCGTCACACTCATCAAGCCTTTCTGGCTAGGGGGGGCTGCGGGCCATTCGCAATCGGTTCCGCAGTAGGGGGGTCTGGCAAGTCAAGCAAGAAAGTATTGAGTCCCCCTGGGGCGTCCACCTCGAGAATTGTCTGGCTAGCTCCGGCTGTGCTGGGCTGCTCGTGCCGTGCCTTCGCGGGCGCACCAGACGCATTTCTGTCATCCTGCAAATCGAATCTCGGAGGGCCCTTCGGAAGGGGGCGCCAGAGGTATAGTCAAGCCCTTCGAAGTTCCGGCCCCCGGCATTCCCGTCGGCGCTGAAGGCGAAGCATCTCTCATAAAGGTTTCCACTGAGGCCGAATATCGGGCGGAGGCGCCTTCGCCCCTCCCTTGGGCATCTGATCAGAGCCACCTGGCCTGGCCTAATGACTTCGAAGCAGGTCCAGGGGGGGGGCAGAAGCGGCTTCGACGCGTTATCTGACAATGGTTCCCAAGAATTCCTGTCTCCTGGCGGCGGTGCTGTGGGAGGCAGGCCCCCTTCTTGGGAGTCGTTATCCGACCCAGCAGCCGTCGCGTCTCCCTGGCCTGTAGGAACAGGCGGCACAGGAGGTCTGGCTGATTTAGGCGGCGGAGGCTTCGGCTCCTGATTAACGCCAAAACGTGGGGGCGGCGGCTCGGCTACGCTTGAAGCAGACCCGCCCGCCGGCTGTGCCGGCGGCTTGCCCGTAGCTTCCTCTTGGCCATCAACCGTGCGCTTTCTCCCTTCATTTGCTCCGCCCAAAAACGGGTGTTCAAACTTGAGTTTGCAGCCTCTGCTCTCCGAGTATCCCCATGCATTTTCCATTGAAGGATCACATTCAAGGTGCGGCGAATAATTTTCCTGCCAAGCTATTGGAACAAAATCAGGAACCCATTGGCATTGCTGATTCCTGACTTTGTCTCTCATTTCAGCTCCCCCCTGGCTCTTCGTCCTTTCAACGTTGAAGTCTTTGTCTACAGCTTCGCCGTCTTCCAATACATGTCGCATTAGCGTTCAAGCGCCGCCCCCGCGCGCAAAGAATGCGGCGGGGTGCCAATGGTAATCGGTATTTTCAATGCATTGTTGTGTTGTTGGACCACCTCCACCAAAAACGGGCTTCGGACAACTCCAAAATACAATCTCTGCGGTGTTCCAATATCCATTGTTGAAGGTATCTTCCGCCATCGCGCATCGCGTGTGGATCGAAGGGTCATCGTCAGAGTATGCGAAGGAATGCTTTCCATTTTTGTATTCTTCACATTTCCCCCGCACTCGGGGTCCGAGGGAAGGATTTGGTATCCTTCCAGGAGTGAATGAAGCGTCCCAGCGGATGTTCCGTGGGACTGCCATGTCCAATTCATGTCTAAAATCAACTCTTCCAATTTATCTTCTGTCACTCTAAGAGGTAGCGTCAAATTGGCACATTGCTCCTTCTCTGCGTGTTCAATAATTGCTGCCTTTTCCCAAATGCTGCGGTCAACAATCGTTATCGGTCCCCCTGCCACGGTGCGATCACGTCGTGCAATAAAGAATGTTGCCCAATTCGGGATCACATATTCCGCAGATAGAACCGGTCGCTTCGCACTGTCTTGGAGCAATTGATCCGCCAACCACGTTTCTCCATTCGATGGCACACGCATGCGCTTGTAAGCTTCACCATGCACGAATGTTGCAGTGCCCCTTGCCTTCTCCAACAATTCATCATAGTTTTCTCCTGGTCACAAATTGTTCTTGCTGTAGAGGCGATCAGCCAGCTCTCTAGCATTCAAGGGCTTCAGGGAGATAACTCTTTCAGTTCCCTCACTCACTCCGATCGTAGACTGATGTAGCAACTTAATGGGCCATCTGCGAACATGGTCGGATCCAACTGGAGGAAATGTCTTCTTTTTCTTGCCTAGCTGGACACTTCTGCTTTCTTAATCGCCCCCAGTGGGCCAGGGGGGAAACGGTGGCCAGTGCCCTAGAAGGTTCGTGGCTGTGCCAGGTCCAACCAGCCCCCCTGCGTCACCTGGACTCTGCGCGGCTGTGCCGGCAGAGCAAGCGGCCGGCACCGCTCCTCCGGGGCTGACTTGCATCTGATCGCCTTGCCTAGCTACGGGCTGTGCCCCCGCGGCTCGCCAAACCGCCCGTTTGGCAGATTGGGCGTGGGACTGAAAGCTGGGTAGAGATGCGCTTCTAAAATATCAATCGTTCGTTGCATAGGCTGATCAATGAGGACATTTCCCCCGGTGCGCCGCGCGTCTCTTCCCTCAGGAGCCATGCCAGGAATGTATGAAAAATAAATGGAATTCGCTCCATTCCAAATAAATATGATGCCCTGTTTTCTTCGAAATGAAATCTCGCCGCTCCTGGGAGAACAGTGAACGTCGCGCTCCTTGTCCCGCGCCAGTCGAGGTGGTCGGGAATGAGCTTTGCAAAAGTGGCTCAGCGAACGGGGGCGTTCCCAAAATCGAAGTCGGACGCCGTCCCCAGTAGGACACCCATCAGTCCAGCACGACACATGCTCGTCAGATGTAGCTTCCATCTTCGCAAACCCGTCTTCTCACAGCTCATTTTCGCAGATCCACCCCTGGGCGGCGGAGCCGCCGGAGGGCTGACAGAAGAACCAGGCCGCAAGTTTTGACACTTCAAGCATATGATCCGCCATTCTTTCGCCCCCAGCAACCCTTGCCAGTGCACTTTTTTTGTCCAATGTGTGGGACTCATGCTGATCGACAAAATGGTATGCATCGAACTGGGTACGACGCAATTTCCGACACAGGCAAGCGCCACCAACAATCATTATGCCAGGCTGAACCCCCACAGCCTTGCACCGTTCAATGCGCTGATTCATGCGTGCCTGCAGCGAAGTGGCGATATCATAACATCCGCCGCTCTGCGGTTGATCGGGAGTTTCTGTATATATAGAAGAAGGGGCGCGCGCTTCTGGGCGAGAGGGAAACGACCGAGAGAAGAAGGGGCGGCCGCCCCACAGGACCTCTCCATGGTGCCGGAAGCCCATCAGGGCTCCCTCAGGGCCCCTCCCCCAGGGCCGGGGCTCCCTCGCCTGCCCCCTCCCCCTCCTCCCTCCTCCTCCTCCTCCTCCTCCTCCTCCTCCTCCTCCTCCTCCTCCTTCGCCCCCGTCGGCATATCCAGGCGCGTTATGCAGTCAGGTCGTCCGTCCGGAAACGGTGCCGGAGGCCGCTCTGGGCTCCTCTGGGCATCCCCCCCGGGGCCCGTTTTGTGAGGATGTCTCAGGCGAGGGCGCCGGTTTGGGATTCGTCACCGGATCCAGCGGATCCAGCGGATCCGTCCGGAAACGGTGCCGGAGGCCGCTCTGGGCTCCTCTGGGCATCCCCCCCGGGGCCCGTTTTGTGAGGATGTCTCAGGCGAGGGCGCCGGTTTGGGATTCGTCACCGGATCCAGCGGATCCAGCGGATCCGTCCGGAAACGGTGCCGGAGGCCGCTCTGGGCTCCTCTGGGCATCCCCCCCGGGGCCCGTTTTGTGAGGATGTCTCAGGCGAGGGCGCCGGTTTGGGATTCGTCACCGGATCCAGCGGATCCAGCGGATCCAACGGATCCGTCCGGAAACGGTGCCGGAGGCCGCTCTGGGCTCCTCTGGGCATCCCCCCCGGGGCCCGTTTTGTGAGGATGTCTCAGGCGAGGGCGCCGGTTTGGGATTCGTCACCGGATCCAGCGGATCCAGCGGATCCAGCGGATCCGTCGGAAAAACGGTGCCGGAGGCGCTCTGGATCCTCTGGGCATCCCCCCCGGGGCCCGTTTTGTGAGGATGTCCAGGCGAGGGGCGCCGTGTTGGGATTCGTCCAACGGAATCCAGCGATCCAGCGGATCCGTCCGAGAAGGACAGGTGCCGGAGGGCCGCTCTGGGCTCCTCTGGGCATACCCCGGGGCCCGTTTTGTGAGGATGTCTCAAGGCTGAGGGCGCCGGTTTGGGATTCGTCACCGGATCCAGCGGATCAGCGGATCCGTCCCGGAAACGGTGCCGCGAGGCCGCTCTGGGGCTCTGCTCTTCGCGCCGGGGGTGAGGATGACGTGAGTTCCACAGAAAGAAGAAGAAACGTGTTGACCGCTTCGGGCATTCATCTTGAATGCTTACTACAGATTCAGGGTGGAGGACGGGCGTGCCAACGTCGATGATCCCCGCCAACGTAAAATATATGGATTGCTCCCGTCTTGCAGCGACTCATCGCCTCGTCGATCATTCTCTCGGCTGTTTCGAAGAAGGGGCCGAGCATCGTAAGAAGCATGTGAGGCTCAACGTTCTCCATCTTCGTTCCGCTCAGCCCCTTGAGGTCACACCATTTTTCGTCGGAAATATCATTCAGGGACCAAGATAACATCCGCCGCTCTGCGGTTGATCGGGAGTTTCTGTATATGTAGAAGAAGGGGCGCGCGCTTCTGGGCGAGAGGGAAACGACCGAGAGAAGAAGGGGCGGCCGCCCCACAGGACCTCTCCATGGTGCCGGAAGCCCATCAGGGCTCCCACAGGGCCCCTCCCCCAGGGCCGGGGCTCCCTCGCCTGCCCCCTCCCCCTCCTCCTCCTCCTCCTCCTCCTCCTCCTCCTCCTCCTCCTCCTCCTCCTTTGCCCCCGTCGGCATATCCACGCGTGTTATGCAGTCAGGTCGTCCGTCCGGAAACGGTGCCGGAGGCCGCTCTGGGCTCCTCTGGGCATCCCCCCCGGGGCCCGTTTTGTGAGGATGTCTCCGGCGAGGGCGCCGGTTTGGGATTCGTCACCGGATCCAGCGGATCCAGCGGATCCGTCCGGAAACGGTGCCGGAGGCCGCTCTGGGCTCGTGCTCTTCGCGCCGGGGGTGAGGATGACGTGAGTTCCACAGAAACTCCCTCAAACCACATGGCATTCATCTTGAATGTACCATTTTCCGATTGCCAACGTCGATGATCCCCGCCAACGTAAAATATATGGATTGCTCCCGTCTTGCAGCGACTCATCGCCTCGTCGATCATTCTCTCGGCTGTTTCGAAGAAGGGGCCGAGCATCGTAAGTAGCATGTGAGGCTCAACGTTCTCCATCTTCGTTCCGCTCAGCCCCTTGAGGTCACACCATTTTTCGTCGGAAATATCATTCAGGGGCCAAGATAACATCCGCCGCTCTGCGGTTGATCGGGAGTTTCTGTATATATAGAAGAAGGGGCGCGCGCTTCTGGGCGAGAGGGAAACGACCGAGAGAAGAAGGGGCGGCCGCCCCACAGGACCTCTCCATGGTGCCGGAAGCCCATCAAGACTCCCTCAGGGCCCCTCCCCCAGGGCCGGGGCTCCCTCGCCTGCCCCCTCCCCCTCCTCCTCCTCCTCCTCCTCCTCCTCCTCCTCCTTCGCCCCCGTCGGCATATCCAGGCGTGTTATGCAGTCAGGTCGTCCGTCTGGAAACGGTGCCGGAGGCCGCTCTGGGCTCCTCTGGGCATCCCCCCCGGGGCCCGTTTTGTGAGGATGTCTCAGGCGAGGGCGCCGGTTTGGGATTCGTCACCGGATCCAGCGGATCCAGCGGATCCGTCCGGAAACGGTGCCGGAGGCCGCTCTGGGCTCTGGGCATCCCCCCCGGGGCCCGTTTTGTGAGGATGTCTCAGGCGAGGGCGCCGGTTTGGGATTCGTCACCGGATCCAGCGGATCCAGCGGATCCGTCCGGAAACGGTGCCGGAGGCCGCTCTGGGCTCCTCTGGGCATCCCCCCCGGGGCCCGTTTTGTGAGGATGTCTCAGGCGAGGGCGACGGTTTGGGATTCGTCACCGGATCCAGCGGATCCAGCGGATCCAGCGGATCCAGCGGATCCGTCCGGAAACGGTGCCGGAGGCCGCTCTGGGCTCCTCTGGGCATCCCCCCCGGGGCCCGTTTTGTGAGGATGTCTCAGGCGAGGGCGCGGGTTTGGGATTCGTCACCGGATCCAGCGGATCCAGCGGATCCGTCCGGAAACGGTGCCGGAGGCCGCTCTGGGTTCCTCTGGGCATCCCCCCCGGGGCCCGTTTTGTGAGGATGTCTCAGGCGAGGGCGCCGGTTTGGGATTCGTCACCGGATCCAGCGGATCCAGCGGATCCAGCGGATCCGTCCGGAAACGGTGCCGGAGGCCGCTCTGGGCTCCTCTGGGCATCCCCCCCGGGGCCCGTTTTGTGAGGGTGTCTCAGGCGAGGGCGCCGGTTTGGGATTCGTCACCGGATCCAGCGGATCCAGCGGATCCGTCCGGAAACGGTGCCGGAGGCCGCTCTGGGCTCCTATGGGCATCACCCCCGGGGCCCGTTTTGTGAGGATGTCTCAGGCGAGGGCGCCGGTTTGGGATTCGTCACCGGATCCAGCGGATCCAGCGGATCCAGCGGATCCGTCCGGAAACGGTGCCGGAGGCCGCTCTGGGCTCCTCTGGGCATCCCCCCCGGGGCCCGTTTTGTGAGGAGGTCTCAGGCGAGGGCGCCGGTTTGGGATTCGTCACCGGATCCAGCGGATCCAGCGGATCCAGCGGATCCGTACGGAAACGGTGCCGGAGGCCGCTCTGGGCTCCTCTGGGCATCCCCCCCGGGGCTCGTTTTGTGAGGATGTCTCAGGCGAGGGCGCCGGTTTTAGATTCGTCACCGGATCCAGCGGATCCAGCGGACCAATATTTCAAATTTAATTTATAATTTATAAAAAAATTTTCTAATTAAACATTAAATTCTTTATTTTTTTTTAAGCAAAATATTTTTAATTCCAGCGGATCCGTCCGGAAACGTTGCCGGAGGCCGCTCTAGGCTCCTCTGGGCATCCCCCCAGGGGCCCGTTTTGGAGGATGTCTCAGGCGAGGGCGCCGGTTTGGGATTCGTCACCGGATCCAGCGGATCCAGCGGATCCAGCAGATCCGTTCGGAAACGGTGCCGGAGGCCGCTCTGGGCTCCTCTGGGCATCCCCCCCGGGGCCCGTTTTGTGAGGATGTCTCAGGCGAGGGCGCCGGTTTGGGATTCGTCACCGAATCCAGCGGATCCAGCGGATCCAGCGGATCCAGCGGATCCGTCCGGAAACGGTGCCGGAGGCCGCTCTGGGCTCCTCTGGGCATCACCCCCGGGGCCCGTTTTGTGAGGATGTCTCAGGCGAGGGCGCCGGTTTGGGATTCGTCACCGGATCCAGCGGATCCAGCGGATCCAGCGGATCCGTCCGGAACCGGTGCCGGAGGCCGCTCTGGGCTCCTCTGGGCATCCCCCCCGGGGCCCGTTTTGTGAGGATGTCTCAGGCGAGGGCGCCGGTTTGGGATTCGTCACCGGATCCAGCGGACCCAGCGGATCCAGCGGATCCGTCCGGAAACGGTGCCGGAGGCCGCTCTGGGCTCCTCTGGGCACCCCCCCCGGGGCCCGTTTTGTGAGGATGTCTCAGGCGAGGGCGCCGGTTTGGGATTCGTCACCGGATCCAGCGGATCCAGCGGATCCAGCGGGTCCGTCCGGAAACGGTGCCGGAGGCCGCTCTGGGCTCGTGCTCTTCGCGCCGGGGGTGAGGATGACGTGAGTTCCGCAGAAACTCCCTCAAATTACTTGTATAGGGGCGTGTTGGCCCGGGATGAAATTTCCCATGTGGATCGAAATCTGGTTGTCCCACAAATCTTGTTTACTAGCCGGCCGCTCTGCGGTTGATCGGGGGTTTCTGTATATAGAAGAAGGTGCGTGCGCTTGTTGGCGAGGGTGAGAATGAGGTTCCTCCTCCTCCTCCTCCTCCTCCTCCTCCTCCTCCTCCTCCATCCTTCTCTTGCCTCCGTCTGTCCTCCTCCACCCCGCAGCTCCATCATCTCCTCCTCCTCCTCCTCCTCCTCCTCCTCCTCCTCCTCCTCCTCCTCTTCCTCCTCATTCCTCCTCTGGGCACCTCCCCCGGGGCGCGGATCCACCGGATCTGTCCGGATCTGTCCGGAAACGGTGCCGGAGGCCGCTCTGGGCTCCTCTGGGCACCTCCCCCGGGGCCGGTTTTGTGAGGATGTCTCAAGCGAGGGCGCTGGTTTGGGATTCGTCGGCGGATCCACCGGATCCAGCGGATCTGTCCGGAAACGGTGCCGGAGGCCGCTCTGGGCTCCTCGGGGCACCTCCCCCGGGGCCGGTTTTGTGAGGATGTCTCAAGCGAGGGCGCCGGTTTGGGATTCGTCGGCGGATCCACCGGATCCACCGGATCTGTCCGGAAACGGTGCCTGAGGCCGCTCTGGGATCCTCTGGGCACCTCCCCCGGGGCCGGTTTTGTGAGGATGTCTCAAGCGAGGGCGCCGGTTTGGGATTCGTCGGCGGATCCACCGGATCCACCGGATCTGTCCGGAAACGGTGCCTGAGGCCGCTCTGGGCTCCTCTGGGCACCTCCCCCGGTGCCGGTTTTGTGAGGATGTCTCAAGCGAGGGCGCCGGTTTGGGATTCGTCACCGGATCCAGCGGATCCACCGGATCTGTCCGGAAACGGTGCCGGAGGCCGCTCTGGGCTCCTCTGGGCACCTCCCCCGGGGCGGTTTTGTGAGGATTTCTCAAGCGAGGGCGCCGGTTTGGGATTCGTCACCGGATCCACCGGATCTGTCCGGAAACGGTGCCGGAGGCCGCTCTGGGCTCCTCTGGGCACCTCCCCCGGGGCCGGTTTTGTGAGGATGTCTCAAGCGAGGGCGCCGGTATGGGATTCGTCACCGGATCCAGCGGATCCAGCGGATCCACCGGATCTGTCCGGAAACGGTGCCGGAGGCCGCTCTGGGCTCCTCTGGGCACCTCCCCCGGGGCCGGTTTTGTGAGGATGTCTCAAGCGAGGGCGCCGGTTTGGGATTCGTCACCGGATCCAATCGGATCCACCTCTGGGCTCCTCTGGGCACCTCCCCCGGGGCCGGTTTTGTGAGGATGTCTCAAGCGAGGGCGCCGGTTTGGGATTCGTCACGGATCCACCGGATCCAGCGGATCCACCGGATGTCCGGAAACGGTGCCGGAGGCCGCTCTGGGCTCCTCTGGGCACCTCCCCCGGGGCCGGTTTTGTGAGGAGGTCTCAAGCGAGGGCGCCGGTTTGGGATTCGTCACCGGATCCAGCGGATCCAGCGGATCCACCGGATCTGTCCGGAAACGGTGCCGGAGGCCGCTCTGGGCTCCTCTGGGCACCTCCCCCGGGGCCGGTTTTGTGAGGATGTCTCAAGCGAGGGCGCCGGTTTGGGATTCGTCACCGGATCCAGCGGATCTCGGATCTGTCCGGAAACGGTGCCGGAGGCCGCTCTGGGCTCCTCTGGGCACCTCCCCCGGGGCCGGTTTTGTGAGGATGTCTCAAGCGAGGGCGCCGGTTTGGGATTCGTCACCGGATCCACGGATCTGTCCGGAAACGGTGCCGGAGGCCGCTCTGGGCTCCTCTGGGCACCTCCCCCGGGGCCGGTTTTGTGAGGATGTCTCAAGCGAGGGCGCCGGTTTGGGATTCGTCACCGGATCCAGCGGATCCACCGGATCTGTCCGGAAACGGTGCCGGAGGCCGCTCTGGGCTCCTCTGGGCACCTCCCCCGGGGCCGGTTTTGTGAGGATGTCTCAAGCGAGGGCGCCGGTTTGGGATTCGTCGGATCCACCGGATCCACCGGATCTGTCCGGAAACGGTGCCGGAGGCCGCTCTGGGCTCCTCTGGGCACCTCCCCCGGGGCCGGTTTTGTGAGGATGTCTCAAGCGAGGGCGCCGGTTTGGGATTCGTCACCGGATCCACCGGATCTGTCCGGAAACGGTGCCGGAGGCCGCTCTGGGCTCCTCTGGGCACCTCCCCCGGGGCCGGTTTTGTGAGGATGTCTCAAGCGAGGGCGCCGGTTTGGGATTCGTCACCGGATCCACCGGATCTGTCCGGAAACGGTGCCGGAGGCCGCTCTGGGCTCCTCTGGGCACCTCCCCCGGGGCCGGTTTTGTGAGGATGTCTCAAGCGAGGGCGCCGGTTTGGGATTCGTCACCGGATCCACCGGATCTGTCCGGAAACGGTGCCGGAGGCCGCTCTGGGCTCCTCTGGGCACCTCCCCCGGGGCCGGTTTTGTGAGGATGTCTCAAGCGAGGGCGCCGGTTTGGGATTCGTCACCGGACCTTGAGACTCCAGACTCCAAGGTCGATCTATAGTGCGGGGTCGAACTATAGATCGACCTGGCACTTTCCTTGGGTCGCACTATAGTCCAACCCATGATTTTTGGCCAGGTCGTACTTTTCTTCGCTCGCGCATTGTTAAGGATCCCCTGAGTGAGGGGGCATGCGTCCCCTGAGCGAGGGGTATCGGCTGCATCACATTGCGCGCATGTTACAACATCCCGCAGCTGCGAAGGCTCGAGGGCACATAGCGCTACTCTTGCTTGCGCGCACTGCGCGGGGGGTGGGCAATGGTCAAGGGCAAGACGGAGGTGAAGATACGGGCTTCTTCTGTGACTGAGGAACAGTTGAAGCCGCTCGTGAAACAGCACATTGATCTCATCGAAAAATGCCAACTGCAAGGGGGCATAGATGACTTCATGAAGAACAACATGCCGTTTCTCTTGCCGCTTGCGCAGCTCACCACACGCGTCAAATGGAAGAACCTCCAGGATGTCGTGTTGAAGCAGAAGCCGAACATGCACCAGGAAGAGTGTAGGCGTTTCTGCCAGGAGGTGGCCAACGCTTTCAGCCATGTTTGCAACAAGTTCTACATCGCCAAGACGGGGGGGAAGCTGGAGGCGCACGCAAAAATGCTTGGGGTGGCAATGGGGCTGCAGCCTGGCAGGGCAAGCCCAAGCACAGGAGAGAGCAAAAAACGCGCCGACAGCAGCTCCGACATAGAGATGGCCCCTCCGAAATCTTCCGCGGCCGCCGCGTCGTCCAGCGCAGATGGGGGCAGCAGGCGCAATGTCATCAAGAACGCCTTCGGCATCAGCCCGCCTCCGAAGCCGGCAGGGAAGAAACAGAAGGTTGCCACGTGGAGCCCGATGATGGTGTTCTCGTCGCAGGAGGACGTCGAGCTCGCTGACCCGCCCGCCGCGGCCCCGAAGGAGGATCGGAGGGGGCGGGCAGGGTGGGAGGGGGAGGGGGGCAGTTTTGATTTTTCACGGCGTAACCGAACCCCTTCGGGAGGGGAGCTCGGGAGGGGCAAGTGAGCTGCCCGCCCCAGGATCCCCTGGCCACGTATTTCGATTTCAACTCCGAGCCGATGTGCATGGTGATGAAGTTCGCAGACAGGGAGGAGCGGGGAACACTGACGAAAGGATGCGATGGTTTCTTGGATGCCGTGTTTCCCGACGGCAGGACGGAGAAGACGGAGCAGCCCAACGCCCTCCTGGCAGCAAGAGCGGCAGCCGCGCAGGCGAAGGCGAAAGCGCGCAAAAAAGGGAAGCCAGCAGGACATGTAGTGGCAAAGCAGCCTGCAATGAGAAAGCCCAGTGCAGCCGCCGCGAACACGGAGACGGACCAGGACGATGAGGGGGAGGAGGAAGAGCAGCTGGAACCCGATGAGCCCGTGGATGCTGCAGATGAGCCCTCGGCCGGCGCTGGGCCCCCCGCTGGCCACGCCGACCGCGGGTACAGCGTGATGTACTACAAGAGGGGCCACGCTATCGGGTTGAAGCGGACGCACGGTGAGAAGAACCAGTTTGTGAGTTTCGGCGGGAAGAAGTACAAGGACATCTTGGACGAGGCCACGCTCAGGGAGATCGGCGCAGAGCTGAAGAAGGCCTTGGTCGACGGCACCGTGGCTGACACCAAGGAAGCTGCTAAGGCGGAGGCTGAGCGCTTAGTGGCACAGCGCTTGGGCGACTAATCGCATCCATCCTCATCATCGCATCCATCCCCATCATCATCCTTACCGTCTTCATCGCCATTGCCATCGCCACGCCCGTTGGCAGAGCGCCCCCTCCAGTGCTAGACGACACCCCCTCATCGCAGGGGCGCCCCTCCGTGAGGGGACCGCGTGATGGATTGGCGAGTGATGGAACCCCTTAAGAGGGGAACCCCTTAAGAGGGGCTTCAGCGCACTCGCGATAAGACAGGGCAACGGCCCCCTCCGAGAGGGGACCCCTCTGGGAGGGGATCAAAGGTGCGGCAGTCTGCTTACTCATTATGTGTATGGCATTGCGTTTCCTCCTCGTCCCATCCCTCTCCCATCTGCTTCCATGTTCTTAGTCCGCAACCGTTCGACAGAGCTGACACCCAGCGCGCTTGGGGGCCAGCCCCCCGCCCCGAGCTCGCGGCCATGCGGGCGCTCATCATGTGCCTCTCGGCGCTCCAGGTCGCGCGGAAGCAGAATGCAAGGGGGGAGTTGGGGCAGGATGAGGAGAAAAGTAAGAGTGACGGCCACTTGTGTGGCCATCTGGGCGATGAAAAATCAACCCAGCAGCCGAGTTTTAGACCCACCTTTTTTAGCAAAAAAGGGGGGTCTAAAATTGGACGAATTCCTATGACATTCCATTGCATTCACCCCCCCGAAGGGCCTCCCACGAGGCCCCCAGATTTTAGCCTTTTGAGTCTGACTATAAACTTTCGGCCGCAACCGTTCTGGACCCCAGGCTTCCGGCATGATGACGTCGGGCGGCTGCGGCGGCGGGCTGCCTCCAGGAGGCGGTGGCGGCGGCAAGCGGCCTCGCGAGGAGCTGGGGGTGCAAGTGGTTAAGGCGCCCCTTCCTGAGGGGATTCGTTTACAGAGACCCTTGCCAGAGGGGATTTATCGATAGAACCTCCCCTTCCTGAGGGGATTCATTCACAGAGACCCGTGACCCGTCCTGAAGGGATTGATTTACAGAGACACCCTGCAGGACGGGCACGCGCCTGTCTTTGAGGTCGACGACGACGACAGCGAGGCGGAGGAGGAGTTCATGCTGGACTTCCAGGGCCCCAGAAAGCGGTACACCCGCTCGTCCCACCGCTTGTGGCTTCGCAAGATGAACTGCAAGAAGTGTTGGCAGTGCGGCAAACACACCTTCTTCTCGGTGTGCGTTGGCAAGACGTGCCAGGAACACCACGCGACCCAGTGGTTCCACGGGCACGGCGACCGCGACCGCAACGGGAGGAGGTGGAGGGGCGGCAAGAGCGAGGTCGCCAGGGCCAGGCAACGCAAGGGTGCAAGTGGTGGGGAGGGGGGAACCCTCAAACATTGAGGAGTGAAGTTATGTCGGTTTGATGTTTTGATTTTCTCAATGTTTATCCTGGTCAGTTTTCTGCGCCTGCCAGGCACTGGCAGCGGGGGTGCGATGCCAGGGAGGCGGTCTTGGTCGGCCTGCTGCAGGACCGCACCCCCCCCTCTGCCCCGCGCTGCCAAGAAGGGAGGGCCCCTGTTTGAGGGGATAAACGAGGGGGGACCGAATGAACGCGAGGAGAGGCCCCTCTCATGGGGGTGAGCTTACTTCGTTCCCCGACAGGAGCAGCAGGGCGAAACAGCAGCGCAGCCGCCGCCCCCGCAGGGGGGGGCCAACGCCACCGATAGGCCCGCCACCCGCAGCACTGTTAGCAGCAGCAGCGGCTGGACCCCCCGCAGCAGCACCGCTCGCAGGAGCACCGCCACCCGCGGCAGCAGACCCGCCCGCAGCAGCAGCAGCAGCGGCAGCACCTGCCGAAGCAATGCAGGTTGACGCCTCCGACGACGGAGCCCGAGAGGGGGAGGAAGAAGAGGGGGATGAGGGCGAGTGGGAAGAGGGCATGGAGGAGGAAGAGGAGTCAGAGGAGCCTGATGAGCTGATGAGGCTGGAGGAAGAGCACGCAAGGGAGCATCGGAAGCTCTTGCGGGCGTTGAATCGCACGGAGGCGGCACGCAGGCGCGTCGAAAGGCAGAAAGAGCGCCTTCGGCAGGAGCAGGGGCGCAGGGCAGAGCAGGAGATCATCCGCCTGAGGCGGGCGCAACAACAGCAGAGGGACGCCGCGCTGAGGCGGGAGGCAGAGGTCCGCCTGGAGCTGCAGAGGGCAGCAGAGGCCGCCGAAGCGCAGGCGAGGACGGGGCTGCTGGCTGCCGAAGCGGCCGTACGGAGGGCGGAAGCGGCTGCTAGGGCTGCCAAGGATGCGGAGGACGCAGCGCGGGCCAATGAGGAAGTGGAGCAGAAACAGAAACGAGAGGCAGAGGAGCGGCAGGCGGCAGAGACGGCAGCGCCAGAAGCGGCAACACCAGAGCAGCCAGAGACGGGCGCAGCAACGGCGGACGCAGCGAGGGCGGACGCGGGAGAGAAAGCAGACGAAGCCACGCAGAACGCAGACAACAAAAATAATGACCCCAAGGCAAAAAGAAGGCCCCGCGCGGACCAGGCGGGAGGCAGACCCTCGAAAGCAGCGAGGGGCGACAAAGACAAGGACAAGGACACGGAGAAGGACAAGGGCAACGGCAAGCGCCCGAAGGCGGACCCTAAGAGGGGTTAGGACCGCTTCTCCATCCTCCTGGTCACTCTTCCTCCTGCTCCTGCTTGTCGCCCGCCCTCCTCCTTGTCCATCTCCCTCCTGCTTCTGCTCTTCCTCCTTGTCAATCTTCCTCCTGCACCCCCATCCGCCCCAGGACGGCGCGCCCTGAGCCGCGGGGCGACCGCGTCGGCGACGGCGCCGACATCCATATACATTTGCGCGGCCTCTCGCGCCAGAATAGAGGCGGTACGGGTTAAGGGGGCTCTGCTTGACTGCGGCCCCTTCATTGCAGGGGCGCGCGCGGCTGCCCCTGGCAGAGGGGGCGGGCGATCACGAAACCGATTATCTTAAGGGGAAATTCTCTTTGGAGAATTCTCTTAAGAGAATTCTCTTAAGAGAATTCTCTTAAGAGAATTCTCTTAAGAGAATTGTGTGGATGTCTCAGGCAAAACCAACAATTCTCTTAAGAGAATTCTCTTAAGAGAATTCTCTTAAGAGAATTCTCTTAAGAGAATCTCTCTCATAGGTCGCTTGCAGTGCACCCCCCCTCGCTGCATGGGGGCCAGACGAGTCCCGCTGAGGGGCGAAACGCCCCTGGCTGAGGGTGGGGGGGGAGGGGGCGGGGCTGGGCCGTATCTGACGGGCCCCCTAGGGGGGTTGGGGGGCGCGGTGTTCCTGATTGAGGGGGGCCCCTGAAACATCTTTGACGGGCCCCTTGTCCTTTACTGAGGGCCCCTTTAATGAGGGGGGCAGTGTGAGCAGGGGCAGCAGGGGGGAGCAGTAGCATTGCATCATGGGTGAGTCGTTCGGGCCCCTGTGCTTGCCTGCCGCGCAAAGCAATCCAGAGAGGGGGGCGCCCCTTTTTGAGGGGACGCGCACCCCTTACTGAGGGGGGGGCCCTGACACATCCCCTCCCCCTCCCCGCCTCACCGCTGATGAGGTAGCACCCCTTCTCTTCGAGGGGGAGGAGACGACCGCGTGGGTGCCGAGCCCCTTCGAGGGGAGAGAAACGAACCCCTGGCTGAGGGGAAGGCTCGACGACACTGAAATGTACCACCACACACGCCACACCCACAGTGCCACACCACACCCACACGCACCACTGAAGTGCGCGGGGAAGGCCCCCGACGATCTACTTGCCATTCGCAGGCGTTTCGGCTGCCGCAGGGCATTTCGATTTTGCTGCTGTATCCCAAATTTCAGGGGTCAGTTCCGCGGCAGCCATGCCCGCCCCAGGAGTAGTCCCTCCTCTGCTCCTGCTGGGCACTCTCCTCACACCGTTGTGCAGCATGGCACCGAAGAAGAAGATCGAGGGCCAGGGCGCGCCAGCGGCGAAGAAGTCGAAGGCGGCCCCGAAGGGGCACGGGCTCGACAAGCAGGAGGCCGACAAGATGAGGGCGTGGCTCAAGTACCAGTCGGAGAAGAAGGACGGCAGCGGGAAACTTACGAGCACAGCAGAATCCGCCAGAGCAGCCCAGGCGCTTTGGAACGGGATGAAGGACCCAGCCGACCGGAAGCGTTTCTTGCAGACCTTCGCGAGTGACAAGGACAAGACACTTGACTGGTTGGCCACCTTCGAAGAGAGATGCACGAATGAAGAGGTGCACACGCGCTCTGCCAAGAGAGGGTACCGGAATGCATCGCAGGCACTGGCCCTCAAGAACCTCACCATCAAAGACTTTGCGGACATCCAGGAAGCCACTGCCTTCGCGCAGGAATGGTGGGAGGAGAACAGCGAAGAGCATGGCACCAAAGAAGAATTCCCCATCAAGGAAGATGCCAAGGACAGGCCTCTGTGGAAGGAGTGGTACTTCGTCGAGCGCAACATGGGCGATGACCAGCTGGTGACGAAGGACTCGCGCACCTTCAAGGGGGCGTCCAACCTGAAGAACCTGAAGCAACTCGAAGCTGCAGGCATCAGGATGGCCGAGCTCCCGTCGTCCAGCGCTTCGGGGTCGGGCGGGGGCGGCGAGGTGAAGATCGAGAATCCGCACTGGCCAGAGATCGTGAGTAAGAAGGACGAGATCGCGCGCCGTCCTCGGCAGCCGCCCCCTGCCCTTCCATCTCTGGTGCTCTGCCAGACCCCTCCCAGAGGGGGGCCCTCTCCCCCGCCACGCCCCCGCCGCCCCTCCTGGAGGGGATGGCGATAGAAACTGGTTCGTATCCGTTCTGTCGTGCGTTGTTTGCGTTGAAAAGCATGTCGGCGCATTGCTTGTTTATGATCCCTACCAAGGCAAATGCTGGTCAAGTATCAGAAGGAGCTGAAGGTCCTAAAGCACACGAAGAATCAGTTGCTCGCGAAGGCTGGGGATCAGGATCAGAAGGACCGTCAGAGCTTCCAGAACTGGGCCGATGAGTGCAAGAAGTGCGTGGACAATGCGGACCAGCACGAGACGGAGATGGAGGTTCTGATTGCGAAAATTGAGGGCGCTGATTCTGTCGGCAAGGACACGGACATGTACGATAAGCTGAAGAATGAGGCCCAGGCCGCCTACAGCACACACGAGCACATGTTCGAGGGCATTCAGCTCTCGGTCAAGCGCTTCAAGAAGTTCCTCAATTGAGCTGCGGCCCTACATCTACATGTCAGTATTTACATGCATATATGCAGTAGGGTTTGAGATGATCTGCCTCGCCCGACGACACGCATGCAGCGCTGCCTTTCCGACGCCCATGGGAAAACGAGAACTTGCCGCTTCCTCTGCCAGGGGTGCCCCTTCGTGAGGGGCCGCATGTTTCTGGGTTTGCCAGTAAAGAAGCTCCCCTCATCGCAGGGGTGAATGGGGGGAGGGGGGCGGGGGGGAGGGGGGCTTGGTATCATCGGCAGTAACTGCATTGACGGAGGGACTAGCAGGAGGGGAGGGGCATGAAAGGGATTGAAGGAGGGCGCGGAGGAGGGGCGCGGGAAAGGGCAAGGGCTCCTTGCCTCAGCCGCGCATGTCCGTAGCCACTGCAGTGGCTCAAGGCCGCCGCGCTCGCGCCTGTCTCCCGCGGGCCCCGCGGGATGCTTTCCAGGCGGCGGTTGCCTTATGACAGGTTGGGCTTGCCGCCGGAGAGGCGGCTGAGAGCGAACGTGCAGGACCTGATGAGCAGCAACGTGGTCAGCGGGCAGCGCGGCGCTCAGCTGATCAATGACTGCGTCTCTGCATCTGCGACAGGTCTCTCCGACCTGCAGACTGCGGAGTCAACGTCGGGCATGAAAAACGCTGCCAGGAAGTTCAGGCGGGATTTCTTCAGGAAAGGGTGGCCTCCGCTCTATCACTGCCAGGTGAGGGGCTGGAACCCCAAGTCTGAAACAGAACAACTGATGGACTTAGCGATGATGCTTCCTCACGAAATACTTCATCAACTTCATCATTTTGGCGAGCGGGGCGTGCTACTGGAGACGTCGAGTCTCGACGGCGTGTCTCTGCGCCACGTGCAAAGAGCAAGGGCGGAGAGTGGTCGCAACGACCTGGTGGCCCTGGGCGTGTGGCAGGACGGGGCCCCTTGCTTCTGGGACCGATCGATGAGCGCAGAGATCATCAGCCTCATGTTGCCAGGGGCTGCGGGGCGCTGGGAAAACCTGCGGGTCCCAATCGCAGCGTTCCTCAAATAGCACGTGGGCCCCAACACATTTGATGATGTTTTTGCAGTGGTGCAGTGGAGCTTTGTTCACTTGGCTGCGAAGCGCTGGCCGACGGCACGGCACGACGGCTCTCCCTTCGGCGCGCAGGACGCATGGAGGAAGCGCCGACAAGTGGCCGATGCAACCCTACCAATTGGCGGAGTGCTTTGCCATATCAAAGGGGACTGGAAGATGATGAAGGAGGTGCTCAAGCTACCTGGCTGGCAAGATGACGAAGTATGCTTCCTGTGCAACATCAAGAAGGACGAGGCCCTGGGAGCGCAACACATCAGGGGAGGATGGAAATCCCCTCTGGGAGGGGGTGCGTCGTCGTCGTTTTGCGGCCCCTTCCAGGGGGGGTGGAGGAGGAGGAGGAGGAGGGGTGGAGGAGGAGGAGGAGGAGGAGGAGGAGTGTTTTTGGCTACTCCCCGCAGGTGAAATCGCAGACTGGGAGAGACGCGCCGTGGAGAACGCACCGACGCACATGGCCAGAAGTCCTTGCGAAGATTATCGCTTCAGGCGAGCAGGTGCGCCCTCTCTTCCAAGTGCCGTATGCGAACGAACAGTTGCTGAAGCTAGATTGGTTACACGTTGTTGATCTTGGAGTAGCGGCTGACTTCATAGGGGGCTTGATATGGCATCTTGTAACGCACAAAAAGGTGGCTGGAACTACCCAGAAAGGCCGCGTCTCCACACTGCATGGTCATTTGATGGCGTTCTACGACAGGCAGCCGCCAGGTGAGAAGACCAGCCGCCTATCGAAACTGACGCGGGGCGTTGTGAAAGGAAAAAAAGCAAAGACGGCTAAGATGAGGTGCGGCGCGGGGATGCTCAGGCACATGGTTCCATGGGCATTGGAGATGGCGGAGGCTTTCCTTGATAGGAGGAATGGCGTCGACGAGCGGGCAGCTGTAGAATCGTCCATTCACGCAGGGATGAAAAGCTTATCTCGGTGTTACGAGGCACTCTCTGACAATCGCCCATTTGCTGTGGACATTCTTAGAGAGCATTCAAGTAAGTTTGCCACGCAGACGGCCGCTTTGCAAGACGCGCTTCTTGCCCATTTTAAAGTGAAGCCTAAAATGCACATGTTTTTGGAGCTGTGCATGGGCGGCGGTGAACCAGCGAAGCACTGGAACTATAGGGATGAGGATTTCGGTGGATCTGCAGCTGCATTTGGCCGAAGGAGGGGCCAAAGGAGGTCCATGAGAGCGTTTTCAGTGGCATGCATCTCTAAGTTCTGCGGCCAGCCGATTGTGCGCATGCTTTGAAAGAACGCTTCTGTGTGTATCGTTGTCATTTATTGCTGTCGGCTCAAATATATGTTGGACCCCTCCCAGTGGGGTGAGCGCGAGCATGGGTGCTGAAGCCCCGTTTGCCCCAAAACGGCGGGTCGAACTATTTTCGGCGCGCCCGAACTATAGATCGACCCGCAGAAAGTATGACCCCCGCATTATAGTTCGACCCCGCACTATAGATCGACCTTGGAGTTTCAAGGGATCCACCGGATCTGTCCGGAAACGGTGCCGGAGGCCGCTCTGGGCTCGTGCTCTTCGCGCCGGGGGTGAGGATGACGTGAGTTCCACAGAAACTCCCTCAAATCATATGTTGCAGGAGCGTTCTTCCGCAAGCACCCCTCTTTATTTCTGCGCCCAGACCTTGAAGATCCCCCCGCATGAAATATTAAGGCTTGCAGAACCACCAAGCTTCTTATCGCGCACATTGCGAATGCGAATTTGACGTGTCGAATCAGAGACGACGTGGATGGCAGTGGTCCAAAATTTGCGTCCTTGGCGAAGCGCTTGGGTCAAAGGCCAGAAGAATCCCCGTGGATGTCTGCCAGTCCGCATCATGGCGACCAGATCCTCACCACTAAAAGGAATCCATCCGTGACCATGCACCTCCGCCAATTTCGCAATGGCCTGACACATCTTCTGTTCACTAAGCCATCCCAACGCGATGTGAAGGGCAGGATCCACCACGCCAGCACGCAGCGCGGCTATCTCCTTGATGCAACGAGCCCATTCTTCTGAAACTTCGGCGTCATTCAGGAACGCGGCTGTGCCGGCCCCTGTCTGCTCCCTGTGTCGTAACACATTCCATATGCCAGGCGCCAAGTAGGGTGGGTCAGCCTCGCCGCCCGCTCCTCCCGAAATAGGATGTGAAGGTGGGCCCCGACCCGGAGGTGGGCCACCACCTCCACCCCCATTCGGCGCGCCAGGATCCCGCCCGGTGTTTGCACCGCCGGATCCCGATCCAGACGATGTTCCCCAAGCCCCGGCTGCGCCGGCGGAAGGAAAATTGGAAGCAGCATTTCCGCTCGGAGCGCCATTCGCGGCACCAGAGCCCGAGGAACCGCACCCCAACGGGGCATTCACGGGCGCATCGGAAGTTGAGGTTTCAGAAGAGATCGTTTTCTCCTCAGCGTGGGTGGTCTTCCCGATCTTGGCAGCCTTGGCTGGCCTCAATCCTTCGACATCACACAGCATCTTCTGCGGAGGGTTCGTCTCTTGAGTCAGACCGCTGCTCTCTTTGGGGGGCGGTCCTCCTCGCTCGGACGGCTGCGCCGCCGAGTGAAGTGCGGTCCTTTTTGGTTTGGGGCTCTTCCCGCAACTCCTTCCATGCACGGTGCCTGCCCAGGGCCTCCTCAGTCAGCGCTTGCGCAACTACATTTATCTTTGCGCTGGGATCTCCCCAAACAACTGGAAGTGCAAAATGAATGCCCCATCCATCAACGGCTGTGCCGCGTGGAGGCTTGTTCCTGGATGGTCCCCAAACGTTCACGAAGACAACTTGATCCGTGCGTCGATCAATGGTTTCTAACGTGACGAAATCATATCCTGCACCCCTCATGTAGGTGCGTCTAGCGGCCCCCAGAACTGGTCCAAATATTTCCCCATGATCACAGAATCGGACAGACCTGATCTTTGGGTCCCCTGGAGGCCCAATGTAGAATCTACATTTCAGTGTCGTGCTCAGGTCAACATGGGACTGGAAATATTATCATTTCTTGGTTTGCGAGAGACCCGGGGGATAACCATCAAAGTTGCCCCTGAAATTGCCTGGTGGGTCCTGTTTACAGGCTACCCAGAAGACGTCCATGGGCCCACATGCATTTTATTGTACAATCTCTGAATTACTGACTCGTTGGATGTCCTTAAATCCTCGTTGAGTATACCGACAATGTTGTCATTCCGAGAGTACTGTTTACCATTCCGAGTCATCGCAACCTGCTGTATCCATCGTCCACGAGGCATTTACTGCATCTTCTCGCCACAATAAAATGATTGTCCTTCTTCTTCTGGTTCCAACTGGTGCGTGTATTTCAAGTCAACACCGGTCCACTTTTCAGTGACCACCCTTTGCTCGGAATGACTCGTTTCTTTCACCTCAACATCCTTCTACTCCGTAACAACCATCTCGCAATCGATCATCTTTGGGTACCGTAGCGTTGTGTATGTAACCAGGACTTTGAACTTCCCTAGCGGCCCTGCCATTGGGGAGTCAATTATTCCCGGCTGTTCGGCAACCCTTTTTGCTATCCTGCTCGGGTTATTAGGGAGGAACTCGAACGTGAGACAGCCCTTCTCATGAGTATAGCTATCGACATCATCGCTTCTCTCGGAACTTTCCTGACACGTCCTGCAACAATGGTATGAGCAATCTGCGTTATCGTAGTATTCTCTCGGCTGTGCTGTCATCGATTCCTTCGCGTGCTCACTGGCCGAGTTATTCTCGCCCGCTGGGGTCGCCATGGACTGTGTCCAGGTGATCCCAGCGAGGAACCTGCACCCTATTGTTTTGCATAGAGAGAACCACCTTTCTTCCCCGGTCATCTCGGGCGGTTGCACCGCCGAGACGCCCAGAATCTGTCGTCCAGGATCGGTGCGCGACCGAGTGGCGATGGGCTGATGCCCGCTGCCTGCGAGGGGGAAGCGGCCGCGGCTACGCGACGGCTCCGCCGGTGGGGGGCGCGGCCGGCGGCGGCCCCGCCCGTGCTCGTGAGAGAAAATGGCAGCGGCGCGTGCATCATGATGAGGGGGAGAAAGATCGAGGGAGAAATGCGATGCCGCGCGCGCAAGAACAACATGAATCTGTTGTGCAAATTCATCTGCGCAATCTGCCGCAAGTTTGCAATCCTTACCGCGCGCCTCCACGCGCGCATGCGTGCCATCGCACTTCCGCTCCAAAACGCTGGTCACAATGTCAGATGTGGAAACAATGGCCCATGGCTTCTTCAAGAAATTCGCATTTCTCTCTTTCAGCCCATGCGCGCATCCATGCAATGCTGTCATGCAAACCTATCTCTCTCACAAATGCTTTCACTCGAGGGCCCCTTCCAATACTAGCGCCGGCTAGGTCACTCAATGCAAACTATGCCCCCCGCATCGACGACAGCGCGGGTAATCTCTCGAAAGTTCCAAGACAGATATGGGAAATCCGATCGGATTCCTCGGAGCCCACGGAGGGACCGGTGGGCGCCTTTACGGAAATAGAGGGCTTCATCTGCATATTGCCAGGGAGAACCTCCAGTGCAAGGGATCGAACCCCAGAGCGAAATATGTTTCCCCATAGACTCTTAAATGTCCGTAAGTGCTTTGCTCTTGCCTTCGTCGGTCCTCATACCCTCGCATTCGGTGCATCGTATCTCGCAACATGAGTTGTCAACGAAGTTTATTGAGTTACCTATTTTGCTATTTGGTCCACAACAATATTCAAGTATTAATCTTTCTCCGTTCCAATCGGTTATGCCCATTGTTGGCCCCTTTTCGGCTGATATATCACAAAGGCATCGGCTCGTTGTCGTTCGATTCGGCCGCAGCCGCATCAGTAATTTTGCCATGGTACTCTGTTCCTGGATATGAGGAGATTGTGTCTGTGCATCTGAAGCACCTGACTGATTGTCAGTCATGTCGAACATAGCCATCATCTCTCTGTCTTTTATTATTATTAATATTATTATTATTTTTGTTTTAATTTCTGCTGATGGTAACTTTTCCTGGAGCCATTCTTGTCGCTCTCGGAGGGACTCGGGCGATTGGCACTTCCAGCTTTGCCGGGTGCATTGTTGGCTCTTTCTTTGGTGGCTTCTGCTGAGTTTGGTGCCGGCAAAAGATGCGCATGTGCATGTGCTTGACCAGGTCCTGCTTTGTCGTCTGATGACGCAATTGCTACTATGGCCGTGTCTTTTACCGGGGCGGCCGTCACTGGCTCACCTTTGGTGACTCTCTTCTTTTCATGTATCGTTTTGCTCTGCGCCGCCCCGCCTTGACGTGCCACAGCCTTCGGACCTATCAGTGGCTCAAGAACCCCCCCGGTTTCCAAAGGGCTTCCAATGGGAATCCGTCGGTGAACACCGATGCCAGATAGTCTTGGCATCGATTGACTTTCCAAGTCTTAGGGGTAACGATGTTAACGGGTGCTGCACCTTTACCCATGCAAGAAGACCGGTAACACGTTTTGTACCGATATCAGCGGCTTCGCTCTGCGTGCGTTCGTACTGTAAAATAACAACTCCACGGGTAAACCGTTAAGGAATGGCAGTAACATCTATTCGGTGGGTTCTCGGAAGGTGCATGAATTTCATCGAGCCCCCCGCTTTCATCACCTTGCAAGCCGCTTGATTATCTTCCACGACTGTGCATGCGACCTCTCGTTGCAGCAGAATGTCCCATGGCGGCGGAGCTGGCAGTAAATCAGTCCGTAAAGCCAGATCAGCAGCGACAATTTCTGCCTCAAGTGTGCTGTGGGACACGCAAGTCTGTCGACGAGAAACCATGCTCTGATTGGCTCTCGTGCATGGTGCCCAAATTACCTGGTGGCTGGCACTCGCACTGCGATGCGTTCGTAATTCGCTGGCAAGGTCTGCATCAGAGCACTTTCGGATGGTGACATCCTCCATTTTGTCGCCTACGCATGACGTCATTTTGTATGGGTTTGTGGACTTGATGTAGCATACTAATAGAAAAAGATCCATGTCCTGTTGTTCGGTCCACTTCGTTACGCAGCTGGCCGCGTGGCAAACCGCGCGCAATATATCTAACCGAGCCACTCGAGCATCATATCAGATCTTCATGAGAACTTCGGCAGCCGTCGGCTGAAGAAATCCCGACGGGGTCGGTGGCTCAGGGTCGTCTGGTCTGGGTTCCGCGGCTAAGCCGGGGACCTCGGCTGGCGTGTCTGGGGAAACTGTGTCAACTTGAACCCCGAGTGCCACTGCTATAGCCCCCTCTGCTGGAGGGTATTTGTCTCCTCTTGGGCAACCTTGTCCATCCTCAAAGTCGGTCAACTCGGGGCCAAATGGGGCACCGGCTGCAGGGTATGTAGCAGGGTCGGTATCGGTTAGCTGTGCGTAGAGTGTTACACAGGATTCCAAGAACTCAATCATGTCGTACTCAGTGGCTCTGGCCATCTTCGGCTGTCTAGGTTGATATGGCTCACTCGGCTGTGCCGCTGGGTCACCCCCCGCTTTCTCGTCATCGCTCTCCGCCTGCTGTCCTGAGGCTGGCGCTTTCTTCACCTTTGGCGGTGGGGGATCAAGGACAGTTGTCAATTCCCCCTGCCATTCAACACACTGCGTAGACAAATGAAGTTCGCACCCTAAATAACGTCCCACGTTAGTTGGTGGGTCGACCTCGACCCTTGGGTCAGCCTTCGGAGGCGTCTTGCAAGAGTCGCCCCCCCTTTCGAGGTTCGCTCTTGGCCCCGAAAGTTTGAAATCGTCAACATGAATGATAAGAAGCAAGTGCCGTTTGTGTGGCAGTAACAACTATGCCAATTACTACATGTAATGAAACCTTAAGAAATCACGTGTCCTTCACAGTGCTGTTCCCAATATCCACCAGAATCAGGATGTCCCTAAAATGAAAGAATAAAGAGGACATCCGGGGTTTCGCATGTCTTTCCAAGCGGGCGGCCACTCGTCTTTTGGCAAGGGAATCAATGTTGGACTTCCCCCTCATTTGGACTGAGCGTAAGCCTGTTTCGCATCGGCCTGTTGGATGTCGCGCCCCTCGAACAGGCCATAAGTGTCTGCCGCTTTGCCGGCCCGCATCGTTGCCGGGCTGCTGGGAAGTTCCTGAAATAAGGCGACGTCTCTATTCTGATCTCGAACGTCTGACCCATCGAACACAACTCGGCCTTCACATTTGCGGTCTTTGTGCCCTACTGGGAGCTTTGGGTTTTCTACCAGAATTGCGAACAGGCGTCCGAAATTGGTTGTTTGCCCTTTTCGTTGTCGAACAACATCGTTGTCTTCCATCGCGCCTGACTCATCCCGAGTGCCAATGCTTCGTAGCCGATCCCATTCGGTTTGCAGCGCGCAGCTTCGGCCTTAGATGCGGGTCGAGCCACGGCTGCAACAATCCGTGGTTGGCTTAACTCAACAAGTAATTGGTGCGCTTGTTCAACGATCCGAATATCATCAATAAACGGCTTGTATAAATATTCAGTGTCAAAGCTGTTTTCTCGACGTGAGGGGAAGGGTAATTCTGATGACTGCAATGGCATACGGGGCACGCTACGTCGCGAAGCGGTAGCCGCTGGACTCGAAGTCAGGCTGTCCCCGTGAAACATTAAGGATGTTGGGAGTGTTAGGTCCTCTCCGACTGTGTCGGGAGGAACCCCATCTCGCAGGATTGCCCCACCATACCAAGTCGGTTTCCACCATACTTCTTCATCATCGGAGGTGCCCTGGTCGCTCCCAGGGCCTGTACCCGTGGAGAGTTCCTCTGCGGGTCCCGCAGGATGCAGGAGCGCGCGCCTTTCCACTTTGGTTTCATTTGGCCAATCGTATCTCCTCTCTTTCTTCTTCGGATTTCAGCGCCTGGATGGACGTTGCTGTCTGGCTGCTCGGTGCCTTCGTCGCCGTGTTGCGCGTCCTGGAAGTCGACTGCGTCGATTCCAATGTCGCGGAATAAAACAATGCAAGGTCCCGGTTCCTCAACCCCGAAGACTCCTCTTTTCTCGAATCGAAACTGCTCCACTGCTTTCCTCCGTTCAGCATGGCTCATGTTGAACCATCGGCCTGGGCGAATTCCCGGGCTGGTGGAACTACGTAATTTCCTAAGCCACTGAGCGCCATATCGGGGGTCTGGGTCAGTGACCCAGACTCTTGTAACAGGTGCATAGTCAGGATCGCAATACAACGCGCCTCTGATGCTGCAGGTATTCCGTCTGCCTTTCAAGGGCAATTCTCCAATGAGTCCATCCTTACCTAGGCCTGCAACAATGCGTTTTTCTTCGTAATACAATAGTGTCTAAGTTTTGTGTGGTTCGGGCGAGGAGTTGCCCTGGTCCAGGCACTCTCGACCGTGGCTGTGCCATCGAGAAATTAGACTGGCGATCCGATTTATATTCTATATGAGCGAGGCCGAGATTTTGTTTCGCATCATCATCTGGTCTCGAGTCTCGCCGAGCATCCCGACCGTCAGGTACCACAGGCACGTCATCCACCATGACTCCCCCTGGACCATCGTCATCGGAGTGACCATCTTCCTTTGGTGGTGGTGCGGCCTCGCCTCGTGCTGGAGGCGGTGGCGTCGGCGCGCCTGGATCCCTGTCACCAAACGACTGTGTCGCCTGTGACCCTGATCGGGTCCCCTGACCGGCTGGACCGGCGGAGGAACCGCCTGGGGGAATAACGGCGTTATTGACCTTCGTCTGTGCTATCTCATAAGCTTCGCGCATTAGGAACTTAGGCTCTTGGTATGATGCAGTACCGTCCAAAACATTGCTGTGGAGTTGATCTGACTGTTCGATGATCGGGCGCTTGCCTGTTGGCGTCCGCCCAGCTTCCATGTTCAGATCGTCAAATTGTATGAACTGTGTCACGTAGCTTTCTGGTCCTACCATGCCCCCCGCTTTATGTACATATCCGAGGCTAATCCCCGTGACCATCGCCCCGCCTGTGCTGGCGATCCGAAATCGAGATTCAAGAGGAGGCATGAATCGAACGAGAGAGCCAGATGGAAGAAGAAGTGCCGCAAACTCGTGTCCGAATCTGCGCCTCCATGGCGATTCACCTTCATCAGGGATCCTTGCGTTATAGCAAAGACAAAAGTATCGGACAGCATACATCCAAAAAGGTGGGGGAAGGCCAGCCTGCATTAGCAGTGCTCGAGTCCCCATCTGAACAAGGCCGTTGGATCGTTCAGCGATAGTCATAAGCTTCCTGTTGCCAGGGATGGTAAGGTATTGTGCAATCTTTAGCTCGATGCACGCACGTGCAAGTTCTCCCGCACCGTCAGTAGAACAATACTATGACTTTTCTCTTGTGGCTCTGAGGAAAATCAACCCGAATACGTGAATCGCAGATTTGTTGTGCGCGCCCTGTGCTGCTATGAAATATGTTGCCCGGTCGCGAAAAGTCACGCGCGCGGTCTCGTCGTGGAGCCCCCGCGATAGGTCATCCATCGCAAACCAGTGATCCATGGTGGTCAGGTGTCCGAACGTCGCGGGGTTCGCGTATGGTCTCGGTACCCTCAGCCCTGCATGTTGCGCTTCCCTTTATTGGCGCCGTCTAGCCTTTGCCCAGTTACACACCGAGCACAAAGGGTTCTTAGGAGCGTGAGTTAGCAAGTGTGAGAGGGAGGCCGCGCTTTTTTTGAGTCGCTCAGTCGCCGAGACTGGCACCTCAACCTTAGCACCATCTGGTCGATTTCGGGATGTACGTCGATATCAACGAGGTCACCTTCTCCCGAACCCTGATCTGCATCCGCGTTCTGACCAGGTGCGGGGGCCATCGTGATGGAATCCAGTCCACGATCCGTGTCGCAGGGCAGAACACCAAAGACCCCATACCAATAAGGGTTCTCAAACTTAGCTGCGCAACCCCCGGCTATGCCGTGGTGTGATTTCGTGCAACCGACGACTGCGTCGTGATTGGGAGCAGATGGGGGATTTACACGACTCATGACGCCTGTGGGTGTCTTGTCCCAGCCGCATTCACGAACTGTCTGAGGCGAATAATTTTTTAAAAAGTGACTGTATCCATGGAGTCAGCGGGGCGGAGGACCTCCCGCAGATTCCACGTCGTCCAGAAATGTCTCGGCGCCTGACGTCACGCAACACCGCCGCTCGGGAATCGCAGGCTTTCCAGCGGCAGCCGCACGCACCCACTGACTCAGCGCCTCTCTGCCAGATAGGGTCAAGTATGGTTTTTGCCATCGACGATCAGGTCCACTCTGTGACCATTGGGCAGAGGTAAGTGGGGTCGTTGGCCTGCTGGCCAAACGAAACTAAAGCCGTGATCCATGCACCGCTCTCCTACTGAGATCACTCCCGGTGTCTCCGGCATGACCAGCGCTTCAAAATTCCCATCCCTGAAGTTGGGGCATGCGACGCAAACTGAACCGAGGGCCCGAGAGGAACCTCCAGCAGTATTCAGGGTAATCAAATCTTCTAACCTCTTGACCATACCCATTGCGCCTGCAGCTCTAATAAAACTCTCCGCAATGAGGCTGTGTCCACAGCCCGTGTCGACTATGAATCTAAGCGTGCCGAGGCGCACGGATGACTTCTCCCTACACCCCGCAGCAGCTGAGCCACCTCGGGCATCTCCTTCATTTCCCTCAGATGCGAGCCAAATGTGCAAAACAACGTCGGCTAAACCAGATGCTCTGAGCTGTGCGCCCCTCAACGGTGCTTCCCATTCAGTCTGCACTCGTCGATGTTCTTCCCTCGGGAATTTCCATCTGTTGTCCACGCTCGAAGGCAGCTCTATTGGGCTGTGGCGACGCGCCTTCCTTCGAGTAATAATCGGTTCGCGCGTGGAAAGGTGAAACTCGACGTTAAGTCCGCGTCTACCTGTCTTCGCAGGTATGACGCAACTTTTTCCCTGAGGCTCGTCATACAAGGACGCGATGCTCTCCCTTGGAAGAGGATGTAATTGAACGAGGATAGCGACGAGTTTCGGCAACTTCTCCTTGCGTTCCTGCTGCGTTTCGGAAGCGGGAACAGCTTCCTCTGAAAATTTGTTAAGATTAAATGAACATGCGTTGTTGGCATCAACCGTAGTTGGTCGCCCTTCTGAATTGTTCTGTAGACCGCGAGATCCCTAGCCAGCGGAGCAGGGCAGGCAAAGAGGACTCGGCTGACTGTGCCATGGGGCATATGTTTGCCCTTCCCTTGCCGGCTTGGCCGGTGGGAACATCGTGACCACACTGCCATGAGGCGGGTAAGCATCAGCAAGACAAGAGAGAAATATGTGACGATCATCTTGGCACTGGCCAATCGTGCGCCAGTGCCTGGCCATCGTCACAGATGATTTGGCGTGTCCTTCGCGAACCATCAGTCTTTGCCTCGTGAGCAAGCTCCTCTCGGTGGGCACCCTACATGGTTTATCTGTCCATTTTCCTCTGCCCTTGCTCATGTTCTTTCCACGACCTGCCCGACTTCTCGTGGTCCCGCCTGGGGTAGCATCGCCAGCATTCGCAGCAGCAGCATCGGCTTTCCTTGAGGTTCCCTGGTAGCCAAAGGACTTGCCAGCCTTGAGCTGTGCTTCTTCGTAGTTGCCACGTTTGACTTTCTCAGCCTCGGATAAGCTTCCGTGCTGCATTCTGAGGGCCCTTGCAGTTGCGAGGGTCACGCGACCATGCGTGGCACGCCATCTTACTCCGGCGTTCTCGCGAGGCCTCTGACTGACTCCTCGTCCGAGACTGTGCCACATTCGAGTTGCCGAATTTGTTCGATGGAGTCGAGGAGCGAGGCTGGTCCTTTCCTTTCGGGCCTTTACTTCCAAACCTCTCGTTCCCGCCTCTGCGATCATTATTTCCGCCGGCGGCTCACCGCCCGCTCCTGGTTGTGCCGGTGCGGCCGGTGTCTTCGGCTTCCTGTGATAATGGGGGCAGCCTTGCCGTGTTTCGGGGCAATTCTTCCCTTGCTCCACAAATTTGCAAGTCGTCTCGCCTTTAGTTCTTCCGCTCGCCGTCTTGTCCGCAGGCACTCCTAACCGATCGGCGGTTGGCCGCCATGGCAGAAGCTCTTCGTCCGCCCCCGCCACCCTCGTTCGTCCCAGCTGTCAGGCGGGCCCGTCTATTTCTGGACTTGAGGGTCGATTCATGCTCGGAGATCGCCCACTATTCTCTGCCCCGCATCATGAGAGCTTCTACCCGAAGCAAACGCCGTTGATAAGTGCGCATTCCCGTGCCTGGAGGGTCTGTCGACAATTCATATTCCTGCATGGCATACTCAAGCCTCGGAACCTGTATGATCTGTTCGTAGAAACGCGCATGTATTGAAGCCTTCCTTTCATCCAGCGGTTCCCTGGCATCGTGCAACTCTTGGTGCCGCTCCATCCATTCACTATAGAGATAATACAAATCCTGATTGGGCTTATGTCGACCAATGGTCAGTTTGAAGAGGTCACGGCATATCCAGCGTTGTCCGCTCTCCGACCTGACAGAACACCAAACGCATATCGCCCGTATCATTTCTAGGCCCGCGAGGAGACGCCCCTCTATCTCACGCGACTGCTCCAGTCGATTCATTCGTGAAAAGAAATGAGAATGCTGTGCTGACAGAAGTTGGCTACGCTTCATCTGGGCAAATTTCTGAAGCATATCCGTGGCGATCATCGTATCAAGACGCATCAATGCCCCTGGGTCTCTAAGGTTTTCCGAGTCTCTAAAGTTTTCCTTCGGCACATCGGGTTCCATGGCTTCAGTGGCCCATGTCTGTGCCGCATGAACATGATGCCATGATCCAGCGACCGCTCATGCAATGTTGCTTCCATTCTCGGAGTGTCTGGGCGCTCGGTATGTCCAGCAAGTTCAGTTCTCTGTTGTTTCCAAAGCTCCTCCAATTCACATCCATGTGATTGGCATTAAACGGCCGCCAGGTTGGGTCATTGTGGCCATTCGCCCCCCCGCAGCCGTCTTCGTCTGATCGCCGTCGCCACCAGGTCCCCCTGGAGGGCCTTTGGGTGGCTTGGGCTTGCACGCTTCGTCACACTGTATCGCGACAATCATGCCGGTGCTGGGGGCTGTACTCTGATCGTCTCTCTGATCGTCGTCGCGCCCTCCCGGGTCTCCACCTCCTTCACCAGTCACGGCTGAGCCGTTGGTGAAAGGGAGATGTCCAGGAAAGTCGAGGTTGTCAGGGGGCTCTGATATCTTGGCACTGAAAGGGACATTCCCAAGATTCGTTCCTCGGGCACACTCCCGCATCGAACCTTCGCTCGCTCCAAGAGGCTTCTCGGCGGCCGGCCCAGGAATGAAATGTGATTTTGCGAAAGCAAGCGTTGGTGCAGACGGGGCGGTCAGCATTGACATCTTACCAAAATCCGACTTGCTAATTTGAATTTTGGTTATCCCTTTTCCCTTTTCTCGAGATTGTCCCCTATTCTCGCGCTCATCCTGTCGTCCAAACTCGTTCTTCCAAGCGCGCTCATCACGCCGCTTGGTACCCGTATCCAGATGACCCCATACATGCGCGCTTCAAACAACACTTGCACTCCTCGATTTGGTACAAAGGTGACAGATCTGACTCGGATTGCCTGTTCGCGTTTGAGCTTGCGTGGCGCCAGGCCTCCGAATGGGGCGAGCAGCGATTGGATGAGGAGGCGGCTCAATATGCGCCGGCTGTGCCGGTGTTGGCCTGATCTTTTCCTCGGGGTCCACTTCTGCCGGCGAAGCCGTAGTCGCGGGCCCCGCTCTTGTCAAAGATAATGTCACGGGTTGCACGGCTAACCAAACCTCATCCCGCGATTCTATGTCCATCCGATGTTGCTCCAGGTCAGACCTTACGCTCCTGTTTTCCTCGCTCGCGGCCCGAGTGGCAAGAACATTGTTTCTTATATGTTCATCTGCGTGCCCTTTCAGACGATCCCAAGCAGCGGCCATTATCTTCCGGTCCTCATCACTGATTACCTGGGCCATTTGTTCATGTTCACGAAGGGCTCGCAGGGCTTCCGATGTTACTCTTTCGGCCTGGAGTCTAGCAGCTTCGAGTTGATTGGGGAGCTCCTGATTTTCTCGCGCTGATGTTATCGGGCCCCTTTCTCTCCTTCCCTCCTGGCTGCATCAGCCATTTCTCTGTGTTCAGCTTTCTCCCTCTCAGCCTTCTGCTGAGATTATGACACCAGTTGTTCGGCTATACTCTGGATTCTCAATCTTGGGCACGCGGGCTCGGCCTTCCAGCAACTTTCCCGCATCGAGAAGCTGCTGGCGGTTCTATTCGATGACGCTCGCGGTGATTCAAGGGCGTCGAACCCCCTAGAACTGACTCGCCCGGCCCTGGGGGCCTTACTGGAACGCCCCCGTGCACTGCTGGAGGTAGGCGTGTGTCGTTCTCTTGTCCTCACACCCCTATGGGCGAAATCGACGTCTCGATTCTGTGCTAAATCGTCTCTTTCGTCTTGCATTACTAGCTCATCAAGTTCTGGTACTCTGTCCCTGTTAGTCCTCGGCAATGAGAAGTCTGGTCGGTGGAAACCTTGCTACAAAGCTGAAGACTTTAAGTCATCGTTCTCACCCTTCGGCTTCTTTGTCGTTGGATGGGGAGTCATGCCTGTAGATACTCGCGCATTCCTCATTGCGCGCATGACATCGGGGGAGCTCGACGTCGGCTGTGCCGACGGGCACCCACCTCGGTCTGGGCTCCCTCCGTCTTCGAGATCTTCATCCGAATCAAGAATTGCCTTCTGAACTGCCTCGACCGTTACATGGTCAACTGTCGCGATCGCTAACGCAGCTGCGCCTGGGGCGAGCCCGACGCATCCATCGGGGAGAAGATCGAGATCGCATGATGGACCAGGCGAGGTGTGGAATCGAGCATATTCTTCATTCTTTTCAATCGAATGAGAACTGCCCCCTTGCGACTGCAAGTCGCTCGCATCCTCGCTCCGCCCATGCAACGCGAACTGCGTTGCGCGTTCTGCGCCAAGACTGTCGTCGCCCGACATTCCTATGGGGACGTGATCCAACAGTTTCTCCATCTCAAGATCTAGGTCGATCGATGGCTGAAAGCCCGGATGCACCGGCGTCAACTCAGATGGCCCCTCGGCGGAAGTTTTGGCTGTGCCATACCTTCCGCCAGAAGTTTGTGCTCTGGGCCTTGTCGCCGAGTCAACCGAGGAGTCCCGTTCTGTCAAGTCAAACGCAATCTCTGATGCTTGCTTTCTGGGAAGATTGAAAGAATTTGGTCGCCCCATGGAGGCATCTACACTTTCGTCGCGCCTGGAAGGGCATTGATCTTTTGTTCGTCCGAGCGCTCCTTCTTGTGATCCTATGCTCTGCGAAGCTAACGGCTGCGCCGTCGTTTCGTTTAATAACCAATCTTTTGCCTGGATAAGCATAATCCCTGCAAGATGTTCCGATGCTCTATCATGGTCAGTGGGCTCCGCCGATGTCATGGGGAAGAAAGGATAATGCCGTCAAGCATGCAATGAGGCAACGCTGAAAAGAGGAGGCAGGCCCGCCGGCCGACGCACGGTCGCGCGCGTCAGGCTCGCTCCATTTTCCGTTCCCCCAGAGCCACAGTTGTAGCTGCGGGGGGGGGGCAGTCTGTACATCGGACAGTGCACGCAAGGCAAGGGAGCAGGAAGGGCAAGGGGATGGCGGTGCGGAAGGGGTGCATTGACTTGAACAGCAGAACGACTTGAGCCTATCCGCCAGAAAACCACCGTCTGGACTCCAGCATCGCGGAGGCCTGGGCTGCGCCCGAGGCGTCCCGGACGGGCTCGAAGCTGGCAGCCATGGGATTCGGAGGAAGAGAAGGGGGCAAAAGTAAAAGGGAAAAGGGCGAGAAAGTGGCTCGTGCGTGCGCAATTCGCACGGACGTCCCTCACGAGCGCCTCGAGTGCGCAGGGTCACCGCGGTGCTCGCGGGGTGGAGTCGACGCCGGCCCAGCCGGCGCGCGCCCCGATCCCCACGGCGCCCCGCGTTGCCAACAAACGCAATGCAAAGCTGCTGGAACGAATGGCGGGGAAGAGGAAGCGGAAGCGGAGGACAAGGAGCAGAGGAGGAGGGGGGCAACTGCAGGCTGCCGCAACGCCTCTTTCCAGGAAGGCCTGTGAAAGCTTCGAAATGTCATGCCGGCCAGGCGCGACACATCGGCACCGCGATCCCGTGGAAAAGCTAAGCGAGGAAAACAAGAAGGAAGGCGGAAACGAAGAGAGGGGGAGGGAGACGACAGTACGCTTCGCGCGCGCCCAACGTCCGCGTGAAGGCCAGGGGCGGACTCACGGCCCAGCCCGCCGGCACTGCCAGAGTGACATCACGCTGCCGGGAAAAGGGGGGGAAAGGGAAGGGGAAGGACGAAAGGAAGAGAGGAGGGGGGGGGGGGCGACTGCGCGCTCGCACCGAGCGGCACCGCGAGGGCCCTGATCGGACTCGCCGTCCACAGGCATCCGCGGCCTGCGGGAGCATTGTCCTGCGATGACGAACGCGCGAGCGGGAGCGCAAATCCTGCCCCCCCCCCCCCACGCACGCGCGCAGGCCACAATATAATGTCAGACGCCACAGGGGCGAGCGGTGGACGGCCAGACCGGCCGCGGAAGTATTTCGTGACGCCCGAAAGTGGACGCACAAATCATTCCCCTCCCCGCGCCGTCGACACTACCTGTCACGGACGCGGGGCGCGCGAGGGACACGCGGGCGCTTTTGCAAAATCTGCATTCCGGAATTAAGTAAAGGAACGACGCATCCATGCATCTGCGCGCGCGCCTCGCCCGCCCCGATGCCCGCGGGGTGGGCGACCGGGAAGAGCAGCGGCAGCAGGGGGCAAAGGAAGGAACAACGCCCAGGACCGGGACGAGCCCGGAACTGGGGGAGAGGGGGGAGCGGGGAACGACGCGGGACGGCGGAAGGAGGGGCGACGGCGCCGCCCAGCGGAGGGGCGGGCGACTGGGCGACTGCGCGCTCTAATCGAACGCTCTGGGCACGCGCGCCGGCGGCCCGGCCAGCTGGGGGGGGCAGGGGGGGAAGAGGGGAAAGGAAGAGAGAGGGCATCACGCGCCGCGGCCGTAGATCTGGCACAGGGGGGAGAGAGCGCTCGCGTTCTCCTGGCGCCCCGCGCCCGCTGGATGGGGCCGTCGAGCACCGTCGTCGAGCGATTGTGCTCTTTGGCCGCCTCCCGCAAGGATTGGCATAAGCAGTCAAAGGAGGCCTCGGGTGCCACCTCGCTGCGCTGGCTGCTGTCGACGGCGCTGCGCGCCGCGAAGATCAGCAGCCCTGCACTGCGCAGCGTCTCGCAATCGTCGATGCGAAGGTCGGCGGGCATCAAAGTGCGGATGTTGCCGAAGATCGGCGCGTCCATGTTGAGGCGCCGTTGCAGCGGCTGGGCCGCCAATGGACATCGGCAAAAATTATCAATCGAATCCTCGGCCCCGGGCGGGCACCCGAGCAGGCAGCGATTGGTCGGAGCGCGGCGCTGTTGGAAGCGGCGGCGGGTGGTCCATCTGTTCCACGCTGCACTGAACACCGACGAGTGCGCGCGCGGCGCCGCAACCGCCCTCGACCCCTGAAGTTGCTGGAGGGTCTGGAGGGCCCCGCAGTGCGGCGCGACCTGCAAGACGCCGGCGCCCGGCGTCTGCGGGAATAGGGGGGCGCCCCACATATGGCGGAGATGGAGCTCGTGCCGCGCCCGCGTCAGAGCGCGGGGGGCCTCCTTGGTCAGGGCGCCCTGGTAGACGACGTCCTGGAAGCTCAGTCGGCCAACGTGGTCGGCCGTGTCTTTCTGTAGCTTGCCGGTTGCTCATCCCTCCCAAGACGCGCGGCGCGTAGCCCTGGGCCCGCGCGACGTTCAGCGCGAATGCGCCAATGAACCGCTCGCGCCACTCCACGAGGATATGCGGGCGCAGCCCCAGGCCACGAGCCCTGGCGAGCCTGCCGGACAGCACCGGTCACCCGCAGACGCCCCCGGCTGCGTGCACGGCCAAAGCAACTTACCCTGCGCCTCGCCGAGAGGGCCGCCCAGGCCGGGGAGCGAAAGGATTTCGCCGTGCCAGACGTTCCCCAAGTGCGTGCATGTCCTAGTTGATGAGCCGCGCCCAGGGCCCCATCGCTGCTGCGCCTACGACTCTCTCGCCAGGGCTTCGCCCAGGAGGCTCTCCAGCTGCGCGGCGAAGGTCAGCGCCGATGCGACGAACGCGTTGCAGACGAGGGCGCCGCGCTGCAAACCCGCGCCAAGATTGCGCGAAGACGACGGCGCGAGACGCATTTCTCAATCGGCTCTCTCCAAATCCCCCCCCCTTTCGCGGGTCCGATCATAAAGCCGAGATAATTGCCCGGCAACTGGACCTGCGCTCGGCCCCATGCGGGAACGCCCCCGGCAAGCTGTCGCCTGAATTCCGTCGCGCCCCCGCCGTCGAGCGGGATGGCGATGCGCTTGTCGAAGTTGAGGCCCGGGCCGGAGACGCGGGCAAACCCTCCGAACGAGCGAGCCACCCGGGGCCCCTGCTCCGCAACGTCGTCGATCACGAAGGCGGCGTCGTTTGCGCGAGCGAAGCGCCGCGCTCCGGAGCAAGACTTCGCGCATCTTGTCGAGCAGCGCCGCTGCGACGACCGCGCGCGATAAGGGCGAAAGCGGGCGCCCTCGTCGCGCCCCAGCTGCCGGATTGAAGCCCTCGTGCGCCCCCCCGTCGGCCGCCGTCTGGCACGAGGCGCCGTCGCGCAGGTCGCGCAGGTCGCGGGCCGCCTTCAGCGCGCCGGAGGGCAAAGCGATGCGCTCCAAGCTCTATTGACGGGGAAGCCGCCTCGAAACCCAGGAAGACGCAAGCCCCGTTATCTCGGGTCAGCGCCACGACCATCACGTCCGTCTCAAGCCCGATGAGGTCAGTGACGGTGGAACGCTTGGGGGGGGAGCCCCGCCGGCGCTCTGGGGCCCAGCCCGAGAGGTGGCTTTCCCACCCCTGGCGCTCCGCGTTCGCGATGGGGCGGTAGTCGTAGCTTACCGTCGAAAGGGATCGTGCCCCCTCGAAGGGCAGGTTGCTGTCCGCGGTGCCCGCTGCTTTCTCGGGCAGGCAGACCAGCGTGCTCAAGTTGAGGAGGTGATCGAGTTCGTCGGACTCGTCGCGGCAGCCATCAATCAAGAGGTCTTCGGCATCCTCGCGCTCGAGCGCCCGCGCCGCCCTGGTGAGGGTGTCCACGACGAGCGGACCCAGCTGTCTCCAGGCCTGGAACGGGATGCGGTCGGGCCCCAGCATGGTGTTCCCGCTATGGGAAGTCGCATGCCCCATGTCCTGGTGGCCGACTCTCCACTCTCAATCGCGGGTCGGCAACCGGACCCCGCGCCGGCTCTGTGCCCCCGCTGGAAGTCTGGGCGGGCGGCCGCGCCTCGCAGCAGCAGCCGGGCGCGCGCGGATTGGCGGTCAGCGCGGGCGGCGGAGGGGGGTGGGCGTCGGAGGGGGATGCGGGGGTGCTTGTGATGATGGCGTTGCCGGTGCGCCCGAGCGCGGTGCGCGAGGTGGGCAGGGTGGTTGCGCCGGCGTCGATTGGTGCTGCTGGTTGGTGATGCGCGGCAAAGAGCTGAGCCACTGCTGTAGTAGCTCGCCGTCGATCGCTTTACTGCTAAGCACTCTTCTCCAGTGGCGTTGGAGAGAACGGTCGATCTGGCGATCTCCTCGGGGGACGCGCACATGCCGTATTCTGCGCCCTTTACGGCCTTGATGGTGTCGCTGGCGCTAGGGACAAGTTGCTTGAGTTTCCTTCGCACGTGATTCTTCCTAGCCCTCCGGCGCGGGTCATTCGGCCCAAGTCGGGCGGCCGCGAAGTCCCGCATCTCCTCAATGTGCGATTGGCGAACGAGATCGAGGGCATGGTTTTTCTGACGCTGGAATCAGTCCTGGCTGCGAGCCTCAGGGTCGTTTGGTTCAACGTACTCTCGAATTGTAGGGGTGTCCGCCGCCCTCCTGCGCATCGTCCGGACATACTGAGGGCGCAGCTATGCTGAGGGCACAGCTAAGGTAAGCTTTTGTTTTGATGTTGAACAAGTAGCGTCCTGCCCCTGACCATGTTCCAATTGGGCCGATGTGTTGCACGACGTGCAGTACAAGCCTGCGCGTCTATTCGGACAAGTTTGCGACCTGGGCGCAAAACCGCCCCAACCCAAAGCGAGCCTCAGGACCAGCTTGAGCCAACATGGCTACGGATGATGTTGATGTTGATGATGATGGTGGTGACGGTGATGATGATGATGATGATGATGATGATGATGATGATGATGATGATGATGATGATGATGATGATGATGCTGGTGGTGGTGGTGACGGTGGCGGTCGATGATGATAATACTGGTGATGGTGGTGAAAATGGTGGTGCAAGTGAGTGCGACGATCATGATAATGCTGGTGGTGTTGGTAGTTATGAGGATGAAGGGAAAAAGAGGGACGCTGAGATTGATGAGGATGATACATGATGATGTTCATGATGGTGATGGGGAGGCGGGCACGGAGGAGGCGAGCGCGGGGATGAGCAGGAGGAAAGGCGGTGAGAGCGATTGCGAGAACAAGCGGTGAGAAGAAAGTGGGGAGGGAGTGGAGGTGCAGTGGAAGGATGTAGTACGAGGGTGTAAAGTACGAGGTTGGGAGGGCGGGGAGGAGTACGAGGAAAAGTAGGAAGCAGTGAGCACGATACAACATGAGCTGAAACGATGCACACAATACAACATGCATGGGTGAGTAAGGTTGGGAGCGGGATAACGACAACCAAATCCGAAAACACAAACGCTGAAACCGTCCATGCCTTTATAGAGGCTGGCGCCCCTCCTTCCGACTGGAGCCTGCATCGAGGCCTGGACGGTTTGAACGTTTTTGGGGTAATCACCGTTTGAGGTTTCACACGGAAATCTAGCAAATCAACTCGCGAGTTCAACAAGAAGCCAAGTATGTCTTCCCCCTAAATCATATTTCGCGTGCTACGATCTCCAAACATGCGTTTGTCCCTTATGGTGTTTTGCCTTGCGTCCTAGGAGAAACCTTGACTTGTATACCGGTTACTTCACACATCAAAGTTTCGCATGAGACATCGGGCAACAAGTAAGTGTGGAAAGCTGTTTTGGGATATGTCTAACAAACAAGCAATCCAGATGACTTTCCCAACAATAAATATTTCGCTTGAAACATCCTCTAAACTTCTGCTTCTCCCCTATTATTGTTTGTCCCAGGCGAAACCTTGATGTTGACAGACATTGCTTCAAACATAAAGGTTTCGCTTAAGACATCGGCCAAAAACACATCGGGCAATATATAGAGGCTGGCGCCCCTCCTCCTCCTCCTCCTCCTCCTCCTCCTCCGCTTCCGTTCGATAATAGAAGCGCCGCCAGCCTCCTGTACGCCGTCGCGGAACGTCCTGACCTGATCCGCCGTATAATGCTCCAGCTCGCCGTCGGAGTACTGCACGCGGTAGAGGATCTCCCCGGTACCCTTCACCTTCGCGGGTTCGTCCCACGACTGGCCCAGCAAGGGAGGAGAGAGCGGTAATCATCGGGGGGGAAGGATGAAGGAGTCTCACGAAGACTCGTGAGGACGGAGGGACACAGGGCCGAAAAGACTCGAGCAGTAGAGTAGTGCATCAGGAGCGCCGTCCTAGCGTAGCCCGTGGCAGAGCGGGGCGACCACCTCTTGTCAAAAGTGTTGCCCGGGGCGCAGTTTCCCCCGATAGTGATCGGCACCACCGTTCGCGCTGTCAGGAAGGCCCCCACGCCAGGCGACCCTGGGGCGCTAAGGAGGAGGGAGGAGGGAGCCAGGAGGAAGGAGGAGGGCTGCTCTTTCGAGGCTTAGGGCGGGGGAGGGTGGAGAGGTTGCGCACGAGGGCGTAACTGGCAGAAGCGAGAGGAGAGGGAAAGGAGAAGAGGGGTGACGAGCAGGAACCAACGAGCCAAGACAACTCCGTAAGAGGTGGTGCCCGAAGGCAAGCTGAAGCTGGCAGGACGTCGCGGGAGCTCCTCCCCAGACGCATGGCGGATTGATCTCTTCAATCCGTGGGCCCCACGGAGCTCTGGACCATTTCCCAGAGGGCTTTCTAATCCTCATGCAGTCATGTTTTGATGAACCTGGGGCCTGGACATGGGCGCAAAAGATGCAACAACGGCGAGAAACTTTTAGCGCGATGATCCGGATCGCCGGGGTCTGGGTCCACCAATTACACCTTCTGGCCTCCCTTGCTCCAACGAGGCATCGGCCGTGGCCATGCGTGGCCCTGGTCCGCGGCGAGCTCCGAGAAGAACTCAGATCACGTCGGCTCGGAGGGGAACGCGGGCAGGTCGTCTCTTCCTCTCTCAGTCGGACTCTTGCTACGTAAGTCGGACACTTGCAGGTGCGATACCCATCCTGGGTCCTCGGCTTGGTGGCGCATAAGTACTGGATTCTCACAAGGTGCTACGCACAATTGCGGGACTGCGGGAGTGTGTGTCTGAAGGCACGCGCCGGCTTGACCCTCGCCCCCCGCAACGCCTGCTCCACCTCCTCCACGAACCCCGTGAACTCCTTGCTGCCCCCGGCGGGTGCGCCGAGTGTGCGCCGGATCCGCGCGTGGAACAAGGGGTCCTTCAGCTTCTGGGCCTGCTCTCTCGCTTCCGCTCCTGCTCCTTCTGCGGCTGCTGCCTGCCTGCTGATTCTTCCCGTTGCCTCTCTCACTCCTTCTCGCTCCTCCCGCCACTCATCATTTGAAGGAAACCAAAAACATAAACTGTCAGAGCTCCGCGCAGATGTCTTGGATCGGCGCCGGACTCCCCTCCGTGGCGCGCGCAGCGCGCCGGGGTTGGCGACGGAGGCGCCGCCAGGGAATCCCAGCGCCGATCCAAGAAATCCGAGCGGTCTTCCGAACGTTCATGTTTATGCTGATGCTTCTTCTTCTTCTTCGATCACTCCTCCCCCTCCTGCTCCTCCTGCTGCCGCTGCCGTTGCTGCTGATGCTGCTTCTTCTTCTCCTCCAACTCACCCTCACTCCTCCGGTTGTCCAGCTTCTGCTGCCGCTGCTCAGCACTACTGTTGAAGATCCTTCTCCTCCCTCCTTTGGCTCCCTCTCCCTCTCCCTCTCGCTCTGCTTCTCCCTCTCTCGCGCCCTCTTCTCACTCCGTCTCCCTCCACCTTTCCATCTGCGTCTCTCTTCTCCCTTCCCCTCCCTCTCCCTCCCCCTCCGGAACCGTTGGCGCGCAATGTCCACGAGGGTGTCAACCGATGGGCAGACGTCGAACTCATATGGAGGGACCAGACGCTCAACCCCAGCTCGCTAATCTGACGTCCTCACAGGAGCAACAACAGCTGCGGAATCTTCGAGCTCTTAGGCATCATCGCCAACTCCTGTCTGCACCCCACACTGCGCGGCATGACGGCCTACAAACCACCTGGCAGGCCCAGCTGGCTCCGCTTCGCCGCCCCTGTATCTTGGTACCTCGGAATTCAGCGCAGAAGATCAGTGTCAAGGTCGCGGAGCAGAGAAAGGAGGACATCAACAGCCAACACACTCGAGGCAGCTAACACGGCCAACGCTCAACCACCACCAGGTGGAGGCAGCGCAGCGAGCCCCAGCAACGGCATGACACCTCAAGCTGAGCCAAGCATCAAGCCGCCATCAAGCGAAGATAATGCATCCGCCACGGGCGCCAAACCACCACTAGGTGGAGAGTCTTGGCAAGCAAGTGTCATACTTAGTGCACGCCAATGCATAAAGACAAATGCTCCCCAGGCCCGACCGACATACTCGCAAGGAGCGCCAACTCCTAGATGCCACGCATCGCATGGATGCGACTCGTCCTCGGACGGCCCTCCCCCGTTACTCACCACGCACCAGCAGGCGACGGAGGGAGCAAAGTACTAGGCCCCGAACCACCAGGCTCAGCGGGTGCGGATGGACAGGCGCGTGCACAAGCTCACGCAAGACAACACCGCGGCCAGGAACACGCGCCTAGCAAAACCGTCAACCAGGCGAGCCCAACGAAAGAGTGCCATGAGGGTACCCCCTTCAAAGCCGCCCCAGCTCCAGCAAGAGCCAAGCCACCTCTCGTCGGTGCTTGATCCCAATGCGATCCAAAGGTTTGCTAGGAGCAGGTGTCCTGTTTCGGATCAAAGGGGCCCTCTGCCGCGCTCCTCGGGGCAGGGCCGTCGATTTCGGGGGCCAAGCCAGTCAGGAGCCGCCCAAAGCAAAGCCAAAGGCGAGACCACCAGGCACTCCACCACGCTTCGGGGGGCACGACAAGGCCCGCCAGGGCCCCGCGCCCGCGACGTGGGAACGCGCCTGGGCAGCAGACGGCAGCGAGATCGGACTGCTCGGCGAAGCACCCAGCTTTGCGGCCCAGGCTAACCACGCAACATTCACGATCGACGCTGGCGCCGCGCCCTCGGCAAGCACCGCGGCCACGGCACGAGCGCAGCTTTCGGGCGCAAGCGCCCCGAACAGCCCTGCGGGGACGCTGGCTACCGCGCGCCTTTTGCCCCAGGGGGGGGGTTCACGAAGAACTCTCGCCCGCCCGTCCCAGAGATGACAAGGATTACTTCACCTATCCCCAGAATTCATCACGTCCCCAGCCGCACTGGGGATCCATCAGGATCAGCGACACCAGAGGTACCAATCGCCAGTCCGTCTCAGCTCAGCATCGACGAGAGCCCCGACTTCGACCCGGGCGCGGACTGCCACCCCAGCATCCCGAAGGCCGATGGCGACACCGATTGGGACCCCGACCAGACTGCGGCTGAAGCCGCGGCGCACACAGTCGCAAACACTGAACATCGCGTGAGGGACGCTGCGCGAATGCGCGCGTGAAACATGGCCGCGCGCGCGGCTGCCACCGCTGCCGGAACGGGGGATCGCGTTCGCGATGATGATCGTGCCCGCCGCCTCCGTCAGCCTCGCCGCCGCCGTCGCCAGTCTCTCCACCCCGACTCCTTCATGCAGATGACGAGGATCGGAATTTCTGCTTGTGCGCATGTTACCGCCCCTGGCGAGACTTTCGGACCCCCTCTGGGACCTGGCACGTGCGCCACACGGGCCCCTTCTGGACCTCGCTCGCTGCCCTGAGAAGTCCCGCTGGCGCAGCTGCCGCGCTAAGACCGACCCCAGCTCGCCGACAGAGGCGGGCCCCAGGCGGCCCACCTCGTCAGCGCTAGCGTCACCAGTCTGGCGGTAACAGGAACGTCCTCACCAAACACCGTGACCGCTTCAGTGCTTCACTGTCGCACTTCAGGAAACTTTCGTCCGAAAATAACGCTTGGAGACCAATGTGAGGTCGATGTCCCAAGGGCGACTGCGTCCTCCGTAACGGGCGCGGCGGCGGGACTGACCATGGAGCCCGTTCCACTGCAGCCCGACGCGGAGGCTTATACATCGCAAGTTTGAAAAGGGGTTGGCGGGCCCAACCATGCGATTCGCCTGAGGCGGAGCCCGTCCGAGAAGTAGGAGATCGTCGCGGGGGCGACGGGCCATGTCAAGCGAAAATGTTTTCGGTCTCGATGGCAAATAGTCCGCCTCGCGACGAGGCGCAGTCACGCATTGGCGGCCGGCCGCTTGAGCACAAACGGCCACGGACAAATGCCCGTCATCTCTCGCCTCTGCCCGAACTCCTTCAGAGTCGGGGGGGGGGGGGGGGGGGGGGGGGGCGAAGCGTGAGTCCGCCGCCAGCCGCGCAGCAAACAACTCAATTGCACAAGGTAGGCAGCACCAGGTGGGCTCAATAAGGAAGGTTGACCCGCGCGCAAGTTCCCTTGCAAGCAAGTTGCCTCGCGGGCAAGTTACCTTGCAGATGACTGCTCCTCGGACAGCTCAGACGATGTTGTCTGGCCAGCCCTGCATGGAGTGTGTGATTTTAAATCATGCTTGAAGGATTTCGTTCCTCCCACGACTTGTAGGGGCATGTCTTTGTCGATGCTCTGTTTGGCGTGGCCGTCCGCGGTCATGTCGCGAAAGTCACCACTGCGCACAATGCACGACGCCTCGCTCCATCATCTGTCGCATCCAACTGATGCGTCCCAGAAGTGCACGCTCAGTCGGTTTCTTCGGGTCTTTGCTCGGCAAGGACTTCAAGACATATTCTGCGTCGATGGTCAAAATGACCTCAATGCTCAGGCGTCCCATCTCAAGCATATCCTTCAACTGAATGGGCGTCCGCGGCCCTGCGAGGAGTTCGCGCCGAGTGACGATCGTGGGATAGCAGTCCTTCAAGTTACGGGCTGCTGCAAGTGTTTCCGTTGAGTAGCTCGAGCGACCTGCAAGCTGTGAGACCTGCAGTGCGCGTCGACAAGATGGGCGACGGGCTTGCCAGCATGCGCGTGTCCACGCCGTAGCAGGTCGGCCTCGCGAATGCAATGGCCTTCGGCCTCGCCCCCGGCATCTCCGCTGAGACGCCGGTAGCCAAAGTCGCTGTGCAGGTCGACCTCGCCCGTTGGAGCCATCGCTTGGCAGGCGGTCATCTTAGGGCAGGCCTGCGACCTCCTGGCAATCGCGTTCCGTCGTCGCACATGCATGTTGGTCGGTTCTTGGACCATATAACATTACCATTAACCACGCTTGTGCGATCAGGGCGTGAGCCAGTGCGCCTCTGAGGCTGACAAACATGTCAGTGACCATCTTCGATGCCTGGGCCTCGGCGTCTGCGCCCGTGAGGTCGCGATGTTGGAGAGAGCGTGATCCACCGCCGCTTTACTATGGAAAATTGCAAACCTTTTCCCCCGGAGCCCGGGGGTCGCCCCCCCCCCCCCCCCCCCCCCCCCTCCGAAATCCCCCCCCCTGATCGCCCCCCCCCCCCCCTCCGCCCTGCCCCCCGCAACCCCCCCCCCTCCCCTAACCCCTCCCCCCCCCCCTCCCCTCGAAAACCGGGAGGGGGCCACTGCCGGTTCGAACTCCTCCCCCCCCCCTCCGGATCCGGAAAAACCGGGTGGGGTCACTACCGGTTCGAGCCCCTCCCCCCTCCCCCCCCCCTCGCCCTCCGGATCTGGAAAAACCGGAAGGGCCGCTACCGGTTCGAACCCCCCAACCCCCCCCCCCCCCCCCCCCCCCCCACCCCCCTACTCACGCCAGCAAACGACTCCCGGCCCCCACCACTGTCCGCATCACATCCCCCACTGTGTTCCCAGCGCCACTGTCCTCACCACCACTGTCCCCGCTGGTTCCACCACCGCCCCTACTGTCCCCACCAGTGCCCCCACCACTGTCGCACTGTCCCCGCTGTCCCCAGAACTGTTCCCACCACGGTTCCACTCTCCCCACTGTCTCCACGGCCCCAACCACTGCCCGACTATCCCCGCTGTCCCCACTGTCCCACTGACTCCTCCGCTGTCCCACTGAGCTGTCCCACTGTTCCCACCACTGTCCCCACTGTCCCCACCACTGTCCCCACTGTACCTCTGTCCCATTGTCCCGCCGCCGTCCTCGCCACCGCCTTCACCACTGTCCCCACCACCATTGTACCCTCCACTGTCCCATTGTTACCACCTCATTCCCATTGTCCCCACACCACTGTCCCCACCACCACCGTCACCACCACTGTCCACTGCCCCCCCCTGTTCCCACCATTGTCCCCACCACTGTCCCCACCACTGCCGTCCCCACCACTGTCCCACTGTCCCACTGCCCCCACCACTGTCCCGCTATCCCCTCACCACTGTCCCCGCCAACACCGCCCCCACCACTGTCCGCACCCCCACTCGGTTTTCGAAGGGGGGGGGGGGGGGGGGCGAACCGGCAGCGACCCCCCCCCCCGGTTTTCGAAGGGGGGGGGGGAGGGGTTTGAACGGGTAGTGCCCCCCCCCCTCCCCCCCCCATTTCATGATGAGCTGGGGGGGGTGGGGTCGAACCGGCAGCGACCCCCCCGGTTTTCCGAGGGGGGGGGGGGGGTCGAACCGGTAGTGACCCCCCCCGGTTTTCCGCCAGCAGCGGTAGAACACGCTCTTTCCGATGTTGGATAGGGTGGAACTGCCTTATATACTCATATTGATCAAGAATAACATTACCGTCGCAGTCCTTCGTATACCTCGCAGCACAGTTGGTACATGTGCGTTTGTCGAGTTTGTTCTTGCCAACCAGATCCTCAACGCACTTGACGTTCTAGTCGATGGCGTCCTCAGTGCTGGCCGCGTTAATGTCTCATCTGCATGCTTGGCTGTGAGGAGGTCAGAGCTTGTCTCGAACTCGTCGTGTTAAGACGTGGGTGTTAGACCAAACCCTCTCGTGATCTTTCTGAGCTTCAGTGAGAAGGCTCTCGGCGCGTCCTTGGTACCAGTGCCTGGCCGGAGGCGCTGTAGGCAGTGCTTCGACTCATCGTGATGCTCGCATCCAGGGAGGGGCCTGAGCACAGATGCCGACCCAGGTGGCAACGTAAAGCACGCCACGCGTTCCTTCTCACTGGTTGCTTCAGCAAGCTCCTGATACATAAATCCTTTCAGGAAAGCCGCGTTCATGTCGAGGGAAGCAGTGGCCCGCCGCATCTTGCACGCTGCCGCGCTGGCGAGATGTCTCTGACCTCGACCGCCGCGCCGTTCCTGACAGCCTCTCCACGTCGAAGGCTTCGAGGTCCATGAAACCCCGAAGTGCCGAGCGGAGTCTGATGGTACGCTCCATCTCTCCCTTCTCGTTCTCGACGAATCTCCATGCGTATACGTATCTCGAAGTCATGATGATTGAAGCTTTTGACATGTCTTGTATGTTGAAGCACATGCTGTCAAACCGCATCCTGAGTTCAGTATGGAGGGCTCTATACACCTTGATTGAATTCGCCTGAATGTCGGCATTCGCGAGGAGGTCGTCCTCCTCGACGACTGCAGCTCGTTTAGTTGCGGCGGCCACATATACTCGCATAGTGGATGCACAATCGAAGTCCAGGATTCTGTGTTGTCATTCGGATAGGACTACTTTTGGCATGTCTACAATGAAGCAGAGTTCTACATATTGTCCGTGATCGTCAGAGCCCAAAACATAACTGTCGTCTTCGTCCTTGTGTCTATGTCCTGTGGGTAACCCCACGTAGGCAGGCGCCCCCGCTGTTCTTCAACTGCTGCGACCAGCAAACTGTTATCGGTGATCATATGTGTGGGTATTGTGTAGAGGTCGTCTATTGAAGTTGCCTTCAGTAGTTCTCTTTCACCTTGCAATTCTGTGAACCACGCCTCCATGATACGTGCCTCGAACTCCGCTTCTGATTCCTCATGCATGGTGAGAAGCCGTCCGTCTTCCTGTGGTGGTTCTACTTCTGAAGCTTCTCTGGCGTCGTTGTCTTGTGTTGGTGCGTCAGTCAGTCCTTCAAAATTCGTCACGTCTTGGTCGAAGCCCGCTTGAGGTTTGGTGGACGTCAGTCGTTGGATGATCCTAGAATGTGCTGATCCAGTTATATCATCCGAGTGAGGGGGCCGAACGGTCATTCACTGTCCCTGGGTGCGTGGCTGAAGTGGGATTCCGCGGTGCGGATTCTCGTTGTTGTTTGTTGTTGTTTGTTGTTGTTGGTGTTGTTGTTGTTGTTGTTGTGGTTGTTGTTGTTGTTTGTTGTTTGTTGTTTGTTGTTTGTTGTTGTTGTTGTTGGTGTTGCTGATGATGTTGTTGTTGTTGTTGTTGTTGTTGTTGTTGTTGTTGTTGTTGTTGTTGTTGAACATTATTTATTCTAAAGAATAATTATTGTTGGGCCCCCTGGTGCGCGCCCCCCCTGCGCCGCCTAGGCCGCAGCTACATTTTCATCATTTTCGTGAGGAAGCCTCAGAAAAGAGGGTGTGTACAGGATCCGGTTGTTTTGTTGTAGTCCGCTTTCCCTTGCAAGAAACAATAGAAAATGACATTTCTTGTTCTAATATAATCAAATTTCAAGAATCCCTTGCAAAAAATAAGGTAAAGTGGACATTCGCGCGCGCAAGACGAAATCCTTCCAAAACCTTAGTGTTCGCAGCGATTTTAACATAAAAACATAAAAAATCAATGGTTTTTCAACAAAAAATGTCAAAATCTCATCCCGCGCGCTCTTGCGGATTCGTAGGAAACCCAACACTTTTTAAACATTTCTGTCAAACGGGCTTTTGCGAGCAACTTTTTCACGTGCTTCGAACTTCTGCAACAAAGGTTGCGCGCCTGCCAGGGCCATCATCCCTGTCAAATAATACCATGCGGGACACATTCGTTTTTTCTTCGCGCGCGCACGCCGAAATCTCCAAAAATCATTGGGTTTCTTATGAATTTTAGCACCGCGCAACATAAAATCATACGAATCGCACCGTAGGTCCTCGAAAAACATCTGTACGAATTTTCAAAATTTCTACCCGCGCGCGCTGTCCGAATCCTTAAAAACCAATGGTTTTTCAACATTTATGTTATAGAGCTCGCGCGAGCTACTTTCGCAAGCTCTTTCA
>CAUYUJ010015715.1:143928-308865 GCA_963575745.1 Prorocentrum cordatum
GGTGACCAGACTAATTACCATGGGGCAGGACGCCTCCGAGGTCTGAGTTGTGAGGATGTCTCAAGCGAAAATGGCCTGACCACCATGGGGCAAGAGATCTCTGAGGTCAGAATTGCGAGGATGTCTCTGGCGAGAGTGGTCTGACCACCTCAGCCCAGGGCGTCTCGGAACCCAGAGTTGCGAGGATGTCTCAGGCAGGAGTGGCCTGACCACCTGCTCAGGGCATCTCGGAACCCAGAGTTGCGAGGGTCTCAGGCGAAAAAGGCCGAGACACTATGGAGCAGGGCATCATTGAGGTCAGAGTTGCGAGGATGTCTCAGGCGAAAGTGGCCTGAACACCTCAACTCAGGGCATCTCGGGCGAGGATGTCTAAAGCGAAAGTGGTCGAACCACCTCAGCTCAGCTCAGGGCGTCTCGGAACCCAGAGTTCTGAGGATGTCTTAGGCGAAAGGGGCCGAGACACTATCGAGCAGGGCATCATTGAGATCAGGGTTGCGAGGATGTCTCAGGCGACAGTGGCTGACCACCTCAGCTCGGGGCATATCGGAATCGAGACTTGCGAGGATCTTTCAGGCGACAGTGGCCTGACCAGCATGGGGCAGGAGATCCCTCGCTGCGTCCGCGCGCGGTTTGCGCGCGGACGCTAACGCGCCGGCGCCCGGAGACGAACGCCGGCCCCGGCATTCTTGCACGCCCCGCACATGCCCCGCACAGGTACGCACAGTATTCGCACAGGCCGAGCTCGCCAGTGTGGCGAGGCCAGGCCAGCGATTCCGAGATTCCATGAGCTCGGGTTGTCAAGCCACTCTCGCCTGAGGCATCCTCGCAACTCTCACCTCCTCCTCCTCCTCCTCCTCCTCCTCCTCCTCCTCCTCCTCCTCCTCCTCCTCCTCTGGCCGAGCCGAACAGGCGGGCGGGCCGGCCGAGCCGGGGGCGTCCGCCTCCTCCGCCCCCCCCTCCTCCCCCCCCCTCCACCTCCCCCACCCACCCCTGCTTCTCCGGCCGAGCTGAGAAGGCGCGCGGGAGATGTTTTACTAGGAGGGCACGCCACCGCCAGCTCACGAACCGGGCGAAGAACCGCCCCCGCCAGCAGCGGGCGAGTCTAAACGCACAACAAACTCTTTCAGGAAGCCCTGGCACGCCCCAGGTTAGCTCTGCGAAGGCCAGGAGGCATTGGAGGCACAGGGGTCCCAGACAGCTCCTAGGGCATGAGCGTGCATGTGCATTGGGATGTGCACGCATGTGCGCCCGCGCGCTTCACCGCATGTGCGTGCATGTGCGGGCCCGCGCGGCCTCCCGAAGAGAGGTTGCACAGGCATGTGCGTGCATGTGCCGATGACAGATCTGCGATTCTCGAACACCTCCCGCATGTGCAGGCATGTGCGCGCATGTGCGTCGGATTGTGCGTGCATGTGCGTATGATGGATACACCAAAACACAGCGCACATGCCCCCGCACATGCCCGGGCACGACGTGCACAGTAGGAAGTCCATCCACGAAGGGCCGCACAGGCCTGGCACATGACTGGCACATGCCGCGCACATGCGCGCACATGACAGCGCAAAAACGGCCGCACATACACCCACCCAGGGGTACAGATGTGAGTGCGGTGTATCCCTGGGTGCGTGGCTGAAGTGGGATTCCGCGGTGCGGATTATCGTTGTTGTTGTGTTGTTGTTGCTTGTTGCTTGTTGTTTGTTTGTTTGTTGTTTGTTGATTGTTGTTTGTTGTTTGTTGTTTGGTGTTTGTTGTTTGGTGTTTGTTGTTTGTTGTTTGTTGTTTGGTGTTTGTTTGTTGTTTGTTGTTGTTGTTGTTGTTGTTGTTGTTGTTGCTGCTTGTCGCCGCCCCACCCGCGCCCCGCCCCGCGACCCACCCGCGACCCACCCCGCGACCCACCCCACAACCCCCCGCGACCCACCCGCGACCCACCCGCGACCCACCCGCGACCTACCCCGCGACCCACCCTGCGACCCACCCGCGACCCACCCGCGACCCACCCGCGCGACCCACCCCGCGACCCACCCGCGACCCACCCGCGACCCACCCGCGACCCACCCGCGACCCACCCGCGACCCACCCCGCGACCCACCCGCGACCCACCCCGCGACCCACCCGCGACCCACCTTCGACCCAAACCACGTTCAAAGTACAAACCACCATTTTCGGCGCCTGCGGCGGGCATTTTTGGCATTCGTTGCAAGTGGAGAGCCCGCGACCCACCCCGCGACCAACTCGCGACCAACCCGCGACCCAAACCGCGTTCAGGGTATAAACCGCATTTTGCGGCGCCTGCGGCGGGCATTTTTTGCATTCGTCTCAAGTGGGGAACCCGCGGCCCACCCGCGACCACGCTCAGGGTGCAAACCATATTTTTCGGCGCCTGCGGCGGGCATCTTTTGCATTCGTTCCCGATGGAGAACCCGCGGCCCACCCGCGACCCAAACCACGTTCAGTGTACAAGCATTTTTTTTCGGCGCCTGCGGCGGGTTGCTTTGCATTCCTTCCAGGTGGAGGTGGGGAACCCGCGACCCACCCGCGACCAAAACCACGTTCACTGAACAAACCAATGCCGCGCAAGCGCGGCGGCGGAATTGCGCGTTGCGTCTGAGCCCGCAACGACCTCTTCAAGCCCCGCGCATCCACGCCAGCCCGCCCAGCAACTTTGCCCTGGCGAGTTGCCTTGACCAGAGAAGTCGGGGGGCATAAAGTGGAACCAAGGATGGCGTCGCCGTTATCTTGGGAAAAAGGAGGGGGACGCAGGAGGAGTAAACAGGGGACGAGGTGGGCGCGAAAGAAGACAGGATGTAAGGATAATGCGAGAAAAGAAGAGGAAGAGGAGGAGGAGGAGGAGGAGCAGCAGCAGCAGCAGCAGGAGGACGAGGTGGATGCGGAGGAGGAGGAGGAGGAGGAGGAGCGCACGTGCCTTCAGGAAACCATCCTCCATCATCAGGCCCCCGATGAGAGCCTGACCCCTCTGAGAGAGAATCTGCAGGTGAGATTCGAGGTCGCGAGCAGAGCCAGGCGCCGCATCCTGCTCTGCTTGCAATTTATGGTAAAAATGAGACGCGAGGACACGCATGCGGCGAGCATCCACGCGAGAGAAACAATTCGAGTAGTCCTCCTCCAGGCCGGCCCCAAGCCGAGCCATTGGGCAAGACGGCAGAAAGACACGAGGGCGGCGTCGAGCGAGCAGATGGAGGAGACGAGGGCAGCAAAGGTAGCGAGGGAAAGAATCGGGCCAGTCCTCACAGCCCAATCGGCAGCTTCGGCGCGCCAAGACAGGCATGCGGGCGGTCGTGATCCACCCGCCTGCCAGCGTCTTCAGATGCGCCCAGACCCAAGACGGAGGCGATCGGGCAAGCACAGCCCTCAGAGCGGGCCATCGCGCCTCCATCTCCTGTGGGCCAGGACGTCTCATGGAGGGAATCCATGAGTGAAGCCGACGGGAGAGGAGGAAGTAAAGGCGATCAGGGAAGAGGGGAGAGGAGAGGGATCGGGATAGGACGCGCTGGATTCTCGGCCGCCCCCCCCCCCCCCCCCCCCCCGCAGCAGCAGAGAGGTGCCCCTCTACACCTCGAGTAGTTGCCGCCTGCAGGGCTGCATGCGGGAAGAGGTCGGAGGGGGGGGGCGTCCAAAACAAATGCCACGAATTGGGCGATCGATCGATTCATAGCCCAACACGGCGGAGACCATTCGCCCCCGACGTGCCCAACGCTCGATCCGTGCCACCAGCGCCACCCACTCAGAAGCTGAGCGAACTCTCTAGCTTTTGCCCACGCTGAGAGCCCGAGCCGCCACGCAGAGACGCGCCCCAGGACCATCGTCGCCGCATGCGCCGATCCTGGATGCCAGAGTCTTAGACTGAGGAGTCCACTCCTTTTAAACGTGTTCGGAGGGAGCCGAAGAAGCTCATGCAAGAGCCAGTGCTCTTTACGGAGGAGGAAGGACGGGATGGGAAAGAACTGCGCGAGGTGAGAGAGAACGGGGGGAGAACATGAATTATAGTTCCTGCAGGCGGCTTCGGCGGGGGCGCGCGTGGAGGCGGCCAGACGGGCCCGATGGCCAGGCTTCGTGCCTGGAGCCTCCCATTGCATATCAAGAGTGGCCTCTGGACCGAACAGCATTCCCAAGTGCTTGGCCCGACCCCTGATCGGGAAGCTCGAAAACGACGGAGCAACAGACTGGAGACGGGCCTCTACAAGGGCCTGCACCTCAGGGGAAGTTCTGGTCCAGAAGGGGGACTACAAACCATTTCTTGCTCTGAAGCTTAAGGGCCGCCAGCGCCCTGGCAGAGTCAAATGCAGGGGCAACTCGGGCCACCTCACTCAGCGCAAGTAGAACAACCCCCACGTCGTCAGCACGCGCTCCAGCCAGTGCAGGCGCCATGTCGGGTGGGCCAGTAACCAGAGAAAACGCAATCTCCCCGACATCCGCGCCGTTCAACCCCGAGACACACCCGTAGCCCTCCATGTTGCCATTGCACAGGTGGTGCAGAAAGGGGTCGAATGTCAGCGCACGCAGGGTGCCAGAGAGCGGGCGCCCTTGTGCAACACCCGCACTCACGTGGAAGAGAAAGAGCAGGAAGTCCTCCACACCAGGACCAGCACTGCATATCATGGTACAAGGCTTGGATGGCCAGTAAGTAGCCAGTGGTAAGCTTATGCAATTCCAAGACAACTCGTATCAATTCCCAGCTCATCGACGGAAATGCAGCACAAACATCAAATGATATAAAGCCAGGCATAAGAGACTCCGCGCACGTATGACCGCCCGCCATGCGCGCATATGTGTCAAACTCTGCAATATGCGTGGTGAATTGTCTCCCACGGACAAACCCTCGCTGTACGTGATGACATCGGTCTTCAGCAATCCTCCGTAGCCGCATATATATGACACTGGCAATGGCTTTGGAGTCCGTGTTCTTGAGGGCCAAAGGGCGTAATTCCTCTGGGGCACGCACTAGGTCCATGAGGTCCTCAGGTCGTTCATCCTTCGGGATAAAGCACATCAGATGATGATTGAAGCCCTTCGGTGATCCAATCCCACTGAGCATATCAAGCAATGCAAGATAGAGAACTTCCACTGCATCGTCATTAGCCAACCATGCACGATAAGGAAGCCTGTCAGGTCCAGGGGCGCCGGGATTGCCTCTGCGGAGGGCCAGCTTCAGGTCATCGATCGAAGGCGGACGAAGAGCAGGCGCTGCATATTCAGGAAGGTGATCGCGAAGGTAGGAACGAAGGACATCCGCAGGTGGAGACTCCTTCGCTCTGAAGACCTCTCCCCAAGGACGCTGAAGAGCCGTGCACGTGTTCTCAGCACCTCCCCACGCCATCTCATCATGTCGCCCTGCTCTATCGGGCGGTCGCTCGGCCGGCATGCGGGGCAGAGGCGCACCGCATTCAGACGCCGATAAGACTCCACTGAGAAGCGAACGAGAGGACGACGAGACCGAGAGCGAAGACGTAGTAATGCAAGAGCGGTCAGAAGAATCAACAGCGGTCGCTGAAACCGTAGGCTCGCGAGGCGCAGTCCCAGGGGAGGGCCCTGCATTATGGTCGCCGTTGCCTCGCGGCATGGCCCGACCGCCAAGCGAGTCCGATGCAGCGACTTGGTGACTCCACCCGCGCGCCCCATCAGCGGTCACTGTGATCGGGGACTCACGAGGCGCGGCTCCATCGCCATTAAGGTCGCCTCTGCAGCAGCAGTGGTCCGACCACCAGGTGAGTCCGCAGCAGTGGCTTGATGAGACGCATCAGAAGCATCAGGTGCCGCGGTAGAAGAGCCCGCGCGCCCTTCCCCACCCCGCCCGCGACCTGTCGCTCCAATAATTAAAGGCAGCCCAGCACCAAGAAGCCCACATTGGATACCCGCAACTGCCGTGGACATCGAGGAGTGCCCATGCCCATTGTGGCGCATTCCATTCAGGATTAGCTGCCGACGCGATTCGTTCCACACACGTGCCCTTTCTCGCAGAAGTCCTCTGGATCTTGCGCCATTGTTCTCGTGATAACTCAGCATGTTCCTGTCGACAATGCACTCCGCGTTGAGCTTGCGCAGCAGCGTGGCGCTGGACCCGCTCGTGCCATTCAGCATTCGTGCGGATGACGGTCTCAGCAAACTCACTCACGTTCAATAAGGAGACCACCTCACCCTGCACATAGAGGAAACGCCGTCCATGAGAGGAGTTCTGTCGCAGCAACGAAGCGAGATGAACATCCTGCTTCCGAATGGCGCGTGCAATACTGCGAAGCGTGATTCTCCTTGCAACCGCAGCGCCATCACGAGAGGCATCCGGAGGTAGTTGTTGGAGCATATTTCGTACTCTGGCTGCAGCTCTGATCATAACCTCCTTAGTGACGGACCAGCGCTCCGCGACCGAGCAGCCCGTCCAGCCCATGTTGCCCATGTGCTTGCTGAGCTCCGTCTTGTATTCGGGGGCGCAAAAAAATATCCCAGTGCGACCCTACCTAGGAGTTGGAACCCCTAGGAAAGCAGCATTAGTAGTAACAGCAACGCTAAGCTAAAGCTAAGCTAAAGCTAAAGCTAAGCGAAAGCTAAACCACAGCTAAGCCACAGCTAAGCTAAAGCTAAGCTAAAGCTAAGCCAAAGCTAAGCCAAAGCTAAGCTACAGCTAAGCTACAGCTAAGCTACAGCTAAGCTACAGCTAAGCTAAAGCTAAGCTAAAGCTGAGCTACAGCTAAGCTACAGCTAAGCTACAGCTAAGCTCAAACTAAGCTAAAGCTAAGCTAAAGCTAAGCTAAATCTAAGCTAAAGCTAAGCTAAACACTAAGCGAAAAGCTAAGCGAAACGCTATGCTAAAGCTAAGCTGCAGCTAAGCTAAAGCTAAGCTAAAGCTAAAGCTAAAGCTAAAGCTAAAAGCTCCCAGGGGACTGGGGGGAACCGCTCCCACGGGACTGGGGGAACCGCCCGGGGCGTGTTCCACTGCCCGGCCCTTTTAAGCTAAGAGAGTAAGAACCCTTCTAGGCAGAGCCTAGGTAGGGAAACAACGAAATCGGGAATCGCACTTTCAGCGGGCTGCTTCCCTCCTCGAAATCGAAGCTGGAGAAGGAGAAGAGCATGGTCACTCAACGACCAGTCCGAGAGACTGGCAGCTTCTTGTTGCACCGACAGCGAGATCTCTGTCTCGAGAATGAAGGCGGGGGTGACGGAAGTACAGGCCCTATCAATCGTGGAGCAGGACTGCGTATGCTTACAGAAGTGGGTCGGGAGATTGGATATCACCTCCACCATGCGAAAGTCAGAGAGGGCCCTCCAGAACGGTTGGCGCCGTTGACCCCGTGCCTCCACATCCCGTCTCGCAGAGGGTCGCAGCAAAGAATCAGGCACAACGTCTGCCACGTTGAAGTCTCCCAGCACGATGAAGCATCGGTGGCGTTCATCCTGCTGAGCCCAGGTCGCAGCTAGTCGCCAAAGAGCACGTGCTGCCATTCGATCCGATACACTGAGATCGAAGTTGTGAACATTAAGAATGTGAGACGACTGGCCACCGCCTTGAACTTGAAGAGAGAGAATACGTCCAGGAACCACACACTTCATCTTAAAAGTCGGGATCGAATCAGAGGGTAGCTCCTGAATCTCAGACTCCTTGTGCCACGGGATCAAAGTTGCCGCTCCTCCTTTGCCAGGGGAAGAAGCGGCGCTGAAGAAGATGCGGTACTCCAATGGCAATTGACGCATGAGGACATTTAGATCACACTCTGATCCATGAACGCATTGCAAGAGAATGACGGCACGCATGCGAAGAAATCGTTCCAGTCGTTTCATCTTAGCACGACATAGTGACCTGCGACTGAGGCAGCACAGACCCCAGGCATTCCAAGAGACTATCCGAACCTCACGATGAGGGCCCCTCTCGAGGGCAGCAATGCGCCAAGGCTGGGCCCAGGAGTCAGGACCACGACCAGGAGCTGGTATCCACCGTGGCGAAAGCACGGTGAAAGGCCGCAGAGATGGCGGTGACGTCGACGTTGTGCTGAGCCACCACGGCTTGGTTCCATGCGAGCCTTGACGCTTCATTGGCACATCTGACCACGACCTCGACCAGCAGCTGGCCCCCAATGTGCACCAGGCCTCTGGCTCTGACGGCCCACCGACGGAAGTCAAGCATTTTCTCTTGTGCAATGGCTGCCAGACGCTTGGAATGCTGCTCACGTCTGATTTGATTCGGCGCTTTGTCAGGGCCAATGAACAGAGGACCAGTAGCGCCAGATAACTGCTTCGCCGTGAACCTCCTCCATTCACCAGAAGGGGTAGCGGAGCGCCTCGGCAAGGGCAATCGCCTTGGATACTCCAGCGGCACCGCCTTTGACCTCCAGGATGGAACGGCGACTAGGTCCTCGTCCGTGCAGCACCGTGTCTTCCACGTCAAGACTGGCGTCACGAATCCAAGACTCAATTGCACCCCGAACCTCAGAAGGCGGCACATCATCAGGAGCATTGATCGTGAATATCGTGGGATGAGGATCCCTGTCGAATTCCGCAAGGCGGGCGATGTCCACCGACGAGTGGCTCTCCTCCGACAAAGCCAGCCTGTGATTGATGCGCTTGATGTCTTCCCGCGGCGCCCTCTGGTTGTCCCCCATGCCGCTCTGCTTCCGCTGGATATCGCCGATGGCCAGCTCGTTGCCCTCAACCCGCTGCATCGTCGGGGCGAAGTGGGCCTGCAGCTGCGATGTGATCGTGCCCTGTGCCTGCTGCGTGGTGGCGACCACCGCATTCTGCACCTGCGCCGTGATATTCGCCGTGTGCGCCTGCAGCTGCGCGGCCACGACCTGCGAAACATACGCCGCCCACTCAGGCCCACCCACCAGCCCTGGCGGCGCAGAAGGGGGTCCATCCACTGGGGTGGCCGATCCCGCCACAGGAGTAGGGGGTGCCGCAGGAACATGCCGACCAGCAGCATCAGCAGCTGGAGCCCATGGATCATGAGAGGAATCACGTGGCTGCGACGGCGGGAAGGTGGGGACCTGCGAAAGCTGGAAGCCGTCACTCTCCATCTCTGAGACTGCAGACGCCAGACGTTGGTTCGGGGAGTCGATCGGTCTTCGGGGCGGCCGCGCATCCTCCCGAACATCACGTTCACTCCTCGCACGGGCACCGTCCGAGGCGCTGCGGACAGCCCGATCCCGCCAGCGCCCACCTCCTCGCTCAGACCGCTCACGACTGGGCTTGTCGGATCCGCCAGAGCCAGGGGAACGAGAAGAGACATCATCATGATCATCACGCCGACGACGGCGACGGTCCTCGTCCCTCTTCGCCTTCCTCGCAGACTCTGGCATGGCGTGCAGGGGCGAAGGAAGGCAGTGTTGCTCCACCAGGAGCTCACAACAATATAATCAAAATCAGAGCGCGGGCGAGGGGGGCTCAGACTTTGGAAGGTCAAGTGGCCTCAAAGCGGAACCTCCCTCGCGCTCGAAGGTCGCCCCAGAGGACTCGCGGTCGTCGGGACGGTTCATTGCCTTGAGCCAAAATGGCTACGGAGGAGGAGGAGGAGGGGGAGGAACAGCAGGAGGACGAGGTGGAAGAGGAGGAGGGGGAGGACGAGGACGAGGACGAGGAGGGGGAGGAGGGGGAGGAGGGGGAGGAGGATGATGATGGACGACAGTGGGAGGACGATGATGGAGGCCGATGAAGGGGGTGGACGACACTGGGAGGACGATGATGCAAGGACGAGGGGGGAGAGGGAGGACGAGGAAAAAGAGGAGGAGGAGGAGTGCGAGGTGGAGGAGGAGGATGACGATGACGATGACGGCGAAGAAGAGGACGAGGAGGAGGAGGAGGAGGAGGAGGCGGAGGAGAGCACCATCGACAGGGAAGGTGGGGGCCACGAGGTCCGCCGGCTCGACGACGCCCGCGTCGCCCGCGCCCGCCCCCTCACTCTTATCCGCAATTGCGGGGTGCTACGTATGATTTGGACGGGAAGTGAAGAAATGTCCATAACGCTGAACGCATTATGGGCATTGAGAAGTCCTTGCATGACAATCCGCATTCCGGAAAGCTTTTGGGGAAGATGGTTGTTGAATCGGGTTCCCAGAAGGCCTTCTGGGAACTTGGGTTTCGGGGGCGTCTTGGGGAGCCTGTTGGGGCGTGCCGTCGTCGTCGTCGTCGTCGTCGTCGTCGTCGTCGTCGTCGTCGTCGTAATGTGGTCGTCGCCTCTTGGGGTGCGCCGTCGTCGTCGTTGTCCTCATCTGCGTCGTTTCGTCGTCTTCGTCGTCGTCGTCGGTCCAACAGGGCACTTGGGGCAACTTTGTGCGAAACGAACCGCGGAGGGCCGCGAGAATGCGATCAGTCATGTTCCCAGTCAACTTCCCAGACAGCTTTCTGGTAGCATGATGGTACTTCGGAGCCTTCAGAGACTCTCGGGCCCATATGAACCATGTCCCCTGAAGGCTTTCTGGGGACATGATTTGTTGGAGTGTGTTGGGGGCCTCTTGGGCGTTCCCCGGGGGCCGCTTGGGGGCCTGTTGGGGCGTCCTGGGGGCCTATTGGGCGCCTCACGGGGCTTCGTGGGAGCCTCTTGGTCTCCGGGGGCCTACTGGGGGCCTCTAGGGCCAGAGACTTCGAAATATCGGTTCGTGGTCCCTCTCTGGGTCTCCTCTTGGGGCGCTCTTGGGGCACACTTGGGTTGTCTGGGGAGCCTCCTGGGCCGTCTTGGGGCCCTCTTCGGGGCCTCGTGGGCCGTCTTGGAGCGATCTGAAGGACCTCCGAGGCCAAGAGGGAGCGCTGGAAAGCGGGAAAAGCGAGAACGCCCAAATCCGTCAAAAACCGTCGGAAAATACATGAATTTTGCCTCCCAGGGCCCTCTTGGGGAGCCTCTTGAGTCCGTCCTGGAGCGTGTTGGAGTCCTCGTCGGCCGTCTTGAGGGCATCTTGGGCGTCCTCGGGGCCTCTTCGGACCGTCTTGGGCCCTCTTGGGGGGGGCTCCCTTAGCCTGTCGTGGCCCGTTTCGGGGCGGGCCCGGGCCGTCTCGGGACCTTGGGGGCCCCCAGAACTCCTGGGAGGCGGATATGGGGGGTACAAGCAACGGCCACCCCCCCTACTCCGAGATGTACACATACACACACATACATACATATATATATATATATATATATATATATATATGTATATGTATATATACACACAGTCACACATGTATCTATATATGTATGTATGTATGTATGTATGTATGCATGTGTGTATGTATGTATGTATGTATGTATGTATGTATGTATGTATGTATGTATGTATGTGTGTGTGTGTATGTATGTATGTATGTATGTATGTATGTATGTATGTATGTATGTATGCATGTCAGATGTATGTATGTATGTATGTATGTATGTATGGATGGATGTATGTATGCATGCATGCATGTATGTATGTATGTATGTATGTTTGTACGTAGCACCCCGCAATTGCGGATAAGAGTGAGGGGGCGGGCGCGGGCGACGCGGGCGTCGTCGAGCCGGCGGACCTCGTGGCCCCCACCTTCCCTGTCGATGGCGCTCTCCTCCTCCTCTTCCTCCTCCTCCTCCTCCTCCTCCTCGTCCTCGCCGTCATCGTCATCGTCATCCTCCTCCTCCACCTCGCACTCCTCCTCCTCCTCCTCTTTTTCCTCGTCCTCCCTCTCCCCCCTCGTCCTTCCATCATCGTCCTCCCAGTGTCGTCCACCCCCTCATGGGCCTCCATCATCGTCCTCCCATTGTCGTCCATCATCATCCTCCTCCCCCTCCTCCCCCTCCTCCCCCTCCTCGTCCTCGTCCTCCCCCTCCTCCTCCTCCTCCACCTCGTCCTCCTGCTGCTGCTCCTCCTCCTCCTCCTCCTCCTCCTCCTCCTCCTTCTCCACCTCGTCCTCCTGCTGCTCCTGCTCCTGCTCCTCCTCCTCCTCATCCTCCTCCTCCTCCTCCTCCTCCTCTTCCTCCTCTTTTTTCACATTCTCCTTACATCCTCTCTTCTTTCGCGTCCACCTCGTCCCCTGTTTACTCCTCCTGCCTCCTCCTCCTCCTTTCCCAAGATAACGGCAACGCAATCCTTTGTTATGCCCCCCGACTTCTCTGGTCAAGGCAACTCGCCAGGGCAAAGTTGCTGGACGGGCTGGTGTGGATGCGCGGGGCTTGAAGAGGTCGTTGCGGGCTCAGCCGGCATGCAAAAATCCGCCGCCGCGCTTGTGCGGCATTGGTTTGTTCAGTGAACGTGGTTTGGGTCGCGGGTGGGTCGCGGGTTCTCCACCTCCACCTGGAAGGAATGCAAAAGCAACCCGCCGCAGGCGCCGAAAGATTTGGTTTGTACACTGAACGTAGTTTGGGTCGCGGGTGGGCCGCGGGTTCTCCATCGGGAACGACTGCAAAAGATGCCCGCCGCAGGCGCCGAAAAATGTAGCTTGTACCCTGAACGTGGTCGCAGGTGGGCCGCGGGTTCCCCACCTGAAACGAATGCAGAAAATGCCCGCCGCAGGCGCCGCAAAATGCGGTTTGTACCCTGAACGTGGTTTGGGTCGCGGGTTGGTCGCGAGTTGGTCGCGGGGTGGGTCGCGGGCTCTCCACCTGGAAGGAATGCAAGAAAAGCCCGCCGCGGAGGTGTGTACCTTGAACGTGGTTTGGGTCGAAGGTGGGTCGCGGGTGGGTCGCGGGGTGGGTCGCGGGTGGGTCGCGGGTGGGTCGCGGGTGGGTCGCGGGTGGGTCGCGGGGTGGGCCGCGGGCGGGTCGCGGGGTGGGTCGCGGGTGGGTCGCGGGGGGTGGGGTCGCGGGGTGGGTCGCGGGGTGGGTCGCGGGGTGGGTCGCGGGGTGGGTCGCGGGGTGGGTCGGGTCGCGGGTGGGTCGCGGGGTGGGTCGCGGGGTGGGTCGCGGGTGGGTCGCGGGGCGGGGTGCGGGTAGGACGACGACAACAACAACAACAACAACAACAACAACAACAACAACAACAACAACAACAACAACAACAACAACAACAACAATCATTTAAGACTGGGGACACTCCGTTCTCACCAGTGCCAGGGTTTTCATAGGAGGCGGGCAATACCCCCACTTTGTGGGGGGGCCGGTTCAAGCTCTACCAAATTTCCAAACGACTCTTCGCCACCACCCACACCCAGCTTCCCGCCCTATGACGTTCGGACACTTCACTTCGTGGCATGCGGACGACCGTGGCTACTATTCAGGGCCCCGCGGCCGACGACGACGGCGTGCGCGCGCGAAGAAAAAACGAATGTGTCCCGCATGGTATTATTTGACAGGGATGATGGCCCTGGCAGGTGCGCAACCGTTGTCGCAGAAGTTCGAAAAAGTTGCTCGCAAAAGCCCGTTTGACAGAAATGTTTAAAAAGTGTTGGGTTTCCTACGAATCCGCAAGAGCGCGCGGGATGAGATTTTGACATTTTTTTTGTTGAAAAACCATTGGTTTTTTGATGTTTTTATGTTAAAATCGCTCGAACACTAAGGTTTTGGAAGGATTTCGTCTTGCGCGCGCGAATGTCCACTTTACCTTATTTTTTGCAAGGGATTCTTGAAATTTGATTATATTAGAACAAGAAATGTCATTTTCTATTGTTTTTTGCAAGGGAAAGCGGATTACAACAAAACAACCGGATCCTGTACACACCCTCTTTTCTGAGGCTTCCTCACGAAAATGATGAAAATGTAGCTGCGGCCTAGGCGGCGCAGGGGGGGCGCGCACCAGGGGGCCCAACAATAATTATTCTTTAGAATAAATAATGTTCAACAGCAACAACAACAACAACACCAACAACACCACCACCAACAACAACAACATCAACAACAACAACAACAACGACAACGACAACGACAACGACAACGACAACAACAACACCACCACCAACAACAACAAACAACAACAAACAACAACAACAACAACAACAACAACAACAACCACAACAACAACAAACAACAACAACGAGAATCTGCACCGCGGAATCCCACTTCAGCCACGCACCCAAGGGCAGTGAATGACCGTTCGCCCCCATCACTCTGATGTATGCATGTATGTATGTATGTATGTATGTGTGTATGTATGCATGTGTGTATGCACGTACGTATGTATGTATGCATGTATGTTTGGATGTGTATATAAACATATATTTACATGTGTGTGTGAATATAAACAAACAGGTACGCCGGGCCCCCTCCCTGGGCGTCCTCCACCTCGCTCACATCTCGAGTACGCTCCCAATACCGCGCTTCCCGGCCTCCCGGGCAGCCCCCACAATGCCCAAAGACAACCCAAGACGACCCCAAGAATCCCCCAGAACTGCTTCAGCCCTCCCCCGAGATATTTGGGAGAGTGAGGTGAATCAGCAATCATTTCTTGAGCCAAACACGCACGGGACATTTCTCTCCTTCCGCTGCCCGTTCCCTGATAATTATGCTTGCGCTACTGCCCCCCTCAGAATTGAACGGGAGACGAGCACCTCTCCTCAGGGTTGGATGCGCGGAGAGCGGGCAAAATGCCCTCATCTGCGTTCTGCGCCTCCGTGATCAGCGAAACTGCTCCCGCAGGCGGTTCACGACATCCGCGGTGGTGCCCAGCATCTTGATGATCCTGCGCCCGCTCGCCAGCATGCGAGCCTGCCACCTCACGTCTATCCCGTGGTCCTTCAGCTCGTTGGTCAGCTGGGTGAGCACCTCCATCTCTTGTGGGCTGCTCATCGCGGCCAGGTCGACGAGCTCCTCCTTCCTGGTGTAGCCCGCCTTGAGCCGCACGCCACGCTCGAGCAACAGGTCCCTCGGCTCGCCAACGGTGTAGACCTCGCACAGGTGGTGAACCTCCCGTGATACGATATGCCTCCAGGCGGTCTGCACCTCTGGCAGCTCCTGCCTGGCCTCCTGCTTGGGCTCGGTGTGCTCCTCGTGCTGCGTCTGCTTCTGCTTCTCGCCTATCGGTGCCGCTCTTGGGTCTCCCATCAGCAGCCCAGGCGGTGCCAGGTGCGATCGCCCTGCGCCTGCCCATGTGCCAGCCGACGAGGTAGGCGAGGCCGCGCAGCACGGTGACCAAGCTTGCCAGCAGCCATGGGAAAGCCCCCGACTGCACTGCCCCAAGCTTCTCGCTCCCATCTCCCATCTTGCACTGCTCCGATGTCGCCGTCGCGCCAGGGACCACCCTCAAAACTGAGAGAGCCATGGCCGCACTCGTCATCCTCAGGTTCAGTTCGTGCAAGTGCTTGACCATGCAGTCCTTGTCTACGTATTTGGTCAGGATGTCTGCCGTCATCTTGCGCGCGTCCTCCTTCGCGAGCTCGAGCATCTGGAGTCGCAGCCGCTCGTGGATCCACAAACAGCGCAGCTCCAGGTGGCGTATTTTGCCCACTCCGCGTCGCTGGACCATGCCTCGAGCTGCTGCGCTGTCAGAGGCCACCACCAGCTCGATCTAGATCCCGATCTCGTCCGGGAAGAACTTCATCTGCAAGCCTCGCGCAACGACCGAGCCGAGGGCGTAGAACTCCGACTCGCCGCTGCTCAACGCCTGGGTGGCCTGGCTGGCCGAGTAGCAATCCCAGACGTGGTTGCCGAACCTGGTCGTGCCGCCAGAGGTGCTCTTGCGCGCCACTGCTGTCGGCGCTGCCCAGTCCGCGTCGCCGTCGGCCCTCAGGATCTTCGGCAAGTCCTGCAGCTCGTAGCACCAGACCAGGACCTGGTGGCCCTCGAGCTAGCGGGCCAACCGCATCAGCCTCGCGTTCATCTGGTAGTTCGGCCTGCTCACGTCCTGCATGATGGTCTTGGCCGCGAACATGATGTCTGGTCGGTCCGCCGCCAGGTGCAGCGCCAGTCCTCTGCCGAGCTGGTTTTGCGAGCCTCGGGCGTGGGCATCGGGTCCGTCGCGTTCCGCAGCTGGGCCCCGATCGCCTTGGTCCCAGGTGCGTCGACCACCTTGGCGCCTTCCTTGGACCCGAACTTGATTATCTCCGTCACGTGCTTCGGGTCAGCGTGCCAGAAGAAACCGGGCAGCTGCGTCTCAGGCAACTGGTCGACGTAGCCGCAGACGCGCTTCAAGTAACGTGCGACTCCAGTGTGTCCTGGTCCAAGTGGCGGTGAGGAAGTGACCTCGTGCTCGACGCTCAGGACGTCGTCCAGCTGCTCGAGCGTCTCGACGTGGCCCTCCGCGATGAAGTCGTCGCCGTGGACCCCCATCGTGGCGTCGTTGCCGCCGTTGCCGAGGTTGGCGAAGTAGAACATGCCTGGGGCGCACTTGAGCGCCTTGCCGCCGACATCGTCCGAGGTAGCCTTCACGCTCTCGCCCCGAAGCTGACTGGCCATGCGCGTCCCATACAGGGCCTTGAGCAGCACCCAGCAATAGCCTCTCTCGCACAGCTCGTTGCCAGGGTGAACGTAGATCTTCTCGTGCAGGTCACTGTTGAAGAAACCCTTGCGGACGTCCCAGATGCGAATGCAGCGTCGGCGCCGTCCGTCGCTGTCGGGCTTGCTGGCCGCCAAGCTGAGGATCGCACGAATCATCCCTAGCGGCGATGTGCCCTGGCGGTTGTCCTCGCGCTGCTGGGCCTGCAACTCGTCGGCCTTCCCCTTCTGGTACTTCAGCTCGTCGAGGGGCTCGCCTGTTAATAATCGTTATGCACCTTTCACCGTCTGCTCGGGCGCGTTCGGGTCGAAGTCCCCGCCAGGCTGTCGAGGCGCCCCGCGGTTCGACCACAGCGTGCACAAGCTCGCGACGACCTCGGCGTTTGGGGTGAGCTTCTCGGCGCAGCTGATGAGACACCTCCTGCACGCGCACGTCCCGTCATGGTCGTGCCGATAGACACAGCAGCCCACGTGTTCCTCGCACTGGCCCTCGCAGCGCTCGATCCCTGCTGGAATCGGATCCCAGAGCGGGTCCTCCTCCTGGTCGCCGTCCTCCTCGCAGACCGCCAGCTCGCAGACCGAAAGGCCTGCGATGACCACGACCTCGGGCGCCTGCACCAGAGCTCCGAGCTTCGGCCGCTTGTTCGACTCCAAGACCTCGTGCACGGGGTCCCGCACCATGGCCGCGGGCGCGCTGACGTCCATCGCTGACGACGCTGACGGGCCAGGGGCCGCCGCGACCGCTGGGGTACCAAGCGCGGCCAGGCCAGCCGGCGTGCCAGGCGCGACGGCGCCCGCTGGGGTGCCAGGTGCGGCTAAGCCCGCAGGCGTGCCAGGCGCGACGGTGCCCGCTGGGGTGCCAGGTGCGGCTGAGCCCGCAGGCGTGCCAGGCGCGACGCCTCCTCTGGCTTCCTCCAGGAGCTTCGCCTCGAGCCTCTCCTGCGCGATGGTCTCGAAGCGCTGCCTGCGCTGCTCGCTGTGCTGGCCTCTCCCGAAGACACACTTCGGGCAGGTGTCCGCGGGGCCGTGCCTGATCTTCATGGCTTCTGTGATGTACATGGACTTATTGACGGTTGCCTTGACTCGCTCTGGCACGGGGGCCCACGGCGTGACGTCGATATGTTTCACGAGCTCGGCGCTCCAGCGGAACTCCTCAGGCATGCGGCGGACCGAGCGAGACTCCACGAGCCCACGCTGCAAGTCCACCACCAAGTGCTGGTCGCCAAACTCCGACTTGCCTACCCAGATGCCCTTCGCGAAGCGCGCCTCGAACTTGCCCTGGCCCGCCGCGGCGCGAGCCGCGATGCGGCACCACGCCTGCTCACCGACCTCCGCCACCTCGCCCTCGCACTCGCGGGCGAAGAGGCACTTCTAGCTGGATCCTCCATGGCTTCTCGGCTGGAATCCCGTAAGATAGCAGCCGACCGTGTTGGCGAGGACAGCGAGGATAGGGTCCGAGAGCTCGAGCTTGCAGCCTAGCTTAGCCTCGAGTGAAAACCGCAGCGTACGAAGTAGTCCCGCCGCCGCTCCGTCGTTGCCCTCGACGCGTCCCATGCTCTTGGATGAGTACGCTGGGGCCTGCCGCGCTACGGTGAAGCGCGACCTGCGCTTCTTCACCTGCTCCGCCAAGGCGACGATCGCATTCTCGCCGTCCGTGAGAAGAATCACCGTCGCGTGGCCCCAGCTGTCGACGAGCTTGGCCACGTAGAGCGACTTGTACTCGCCGATCTCCCTGAGGCCGACAACCTCCTTGGAGCCGAAGAGCGTACCTGAGGCGTTGGACCTGCAGTCCACGATGTTCAGGATCGCTGGCAGCTCCCCGCGCCCCTTAGCCCCCAGCTTCCTGAAGTCGACGACCTTCGCGACGTAGCCGTTCATGACGGGGTACTTCCTGGCGATCTCGTCGGTGGCCACGTAGAAGAAGTCCATCTCCACCACGGGGTACTCGCTCTCGTCCTTCGGCTCCGCGTTCGCCCCGTGGGGCGCGCCCTCCCCGCGGCCCATGACGCACTCGCTGCACCAGGGCCTGAATGGGAGGTGGTGTGCCGCATGAGCTCGCCTCTCCTCGACCGAGGGTTGACCTGGCCTGGGAAGCCCCCTCGCCTTCAGCGTGATGTTCTCGCTGGGGTCGGGGCCGAGCACCTTCGGCAACTGCTGTCGGTCCTCTGCGGCCGGGGCCTGTGCTGGCAAGGTCCTGCGCGCCGCGCCGATGTACAGCTGCTCGCCCAACTGCTCGCCGCCAGCTTCCGCGGTGTTCGCCTCGGTGTTGCCCGGGTCCGCGATGCTCGCCATGCGCGCCGCGTGCTTGCCCGCTGCCACGCTGTCCAGCATCTCATCGTACTCCAGGTTGCACGTGCCCCGATCCTTCGTCAGCTTGATCGAGCTCGTCGCCGTCGGAGGTGAGATTGGACTGTCCACGATCCAATCGCCTAAGGGAGAGTGGATGACCGACTTGCCCTGCTTAGTGATCGCGTCGGTGGACATCGCGGGAAACTCCACGTCGGCGGCCTCCGCCGAGATCTGAATCACGTCCTTGCCCGTCTGCAGGCGGACGTCCGTCTTGCCGTGGCGCTGGACCTGCGCGCCGTCGATGGCCTGCAGCTTGGAGGTGCCCGAGTTGGCGAGCTCGTAGCCCTTCTCCTTCAGCATCTTGCAAGGGAACGCTGTGATCTGAGCTCCTGAGTCTACCGTGACTCTTTTGACCCTGCGGGCGCCTGAGATGCGAGCGTCGTTGCTGCCCGTGATCTGCCTCGAGCCCCTTGCCTTCGCTGGCCTCGCCCTCGGGCTCGCGCGCTCTACCGAGAGGGCGAATATGCACTTCGGCTGGACGGTGCCCTGTTCCACGACGAGGGCCCCGATCTGCCGCGTCGTTGTCGTGCTCACCGACGAAGCCGCCCCTGGGGAGCCAGGCGTCTGCGTCGAGTTGTAGGCCGAGCTCTGCGGCGTGGACTGTGCGCCGTCGAACCCAAATGGAAGAGGGGCTCCAGCAGGAAAGGTGCCGTTGTTGGCGGCGAGGGCCGCTGCCATGGCACGACGCTGCATCTTCTCCTCCTTTGCTTTCTTCTTTGCCTCGGCTTTGACCTGGTTCTCTCGCTTGAACTTGCAGCAGTCGTCCTTGATATGGTTCGGCTTCTCGCGGTGACTGCGCCATTTCCGAGGGTGGTTCGGGTTATCCTTCGCCTTCGGCTCGAACTTGTTATTGCTCTTATTATTGTCCTTGTCCTTGTCAGTCTTGCCCCTGCCTGTGCCCTTCGGCCTGCCCTTCAGCGCTCCGATCTCCATCGCGTCATCATCAAAGCCGCGCTGGGCCTTCAGGGCGCTCATGACCTCATTCTCGACGTCAAGGTAGGTGGCAAGATTCCTCAAGTTTCGGGAGACGCGGTTCTGTAAGTCTGTCTCGTTCTGCAGCGCGCCGCGCAAGATACCCTTCTTAATGTTGTCGCTCACCTGCTCGTCAGCAGCCTTCTCGTACTTGCTAATCTCCATGTCCAGCTTCTCTATCTCGTTCGCCACGTCCGTGTTCTGCGGGAACTGTGTGCTCATGAGCTGCCTCGCGCGCACAACCACGTTGCCAGGCTCGTTGGGGGCGCACTCTCCTTTAAGTCGTAGCCAGGCCTGACCGCCCTCTCCGTGCAATACGTTGCGCATGATCGTCTCTCCTGCAGAATCTTCTGGCATGGCGAGCACGAACATGTAGTAGAGTTGTGTGCTCAAATCTTCGTAGTCTACGTCGTCGACGGCCACGGTCGCGTTCTTGACTAGGTCGAGCTGGTCCAGGGTCTTATCGTCTAGCTTCTCGAAGAAGTCCTTGTACCGCCTGTCGTTCGCTATCATGTACGATCTCCAGTGAAACTCCCAAGTGGACCACGCGGCCCTGCTGCCGTCGAACTGCTTCACCTTTCCGATGATCTTCGCGTCCAGCACGCCCTCAGGGGCTGGGCGATGCGGGGAGCAGGACCAAGTGCTTGTCCTGCTGCTTGCCGCTGCTGCTGCTGCTGCTGCTGCTCCTGCTGTTGCTCCTGCAGGCGCTGGACAGTCTGCAGCAAGTCGGCAATATGCTGCTGCTGCTGCTGCAGCTGCTGCTCCATCTCGACGATGCTCCGCTGCAGAAGTCGCGCAGTGGATTTCACGGCCGCGGAACGTCAGTCAGCTCCGCGATACCATGCTTCAGCCCTCCCTCGAGATAGTTGGGGGAGTGAGGTGAATCTACAATCATTTCTTGAGCCAAACATGCACGGGACATTTCTCTCCTTCCGCTGCCCGTCCCCTGCTAATTATGCTTGCGCTACTGCCCCCCTTAGAATTGAACGGGAGACGAGCAAGAACATAAAATAATTGCCCAATACGCTCCCACGCAACCCACCTAGGATAGCCTTCGAGCGGCTCTCCAGGCTCCCAGGAGGCCTCCAAAAGACCTCAAAAGAGCTCCGAGAGGCCTCCCGAGAGCGCCCGGGCAACCTAAAATCGTTAATTATCATTATTTGTTCATGGTTTTCGGCGTTCTCCCCATTTTATGCTTCCAGCGCTCCAAGACGGCCGAAGATGCCCCCAAAACCGCCCCGAAACCGCCCAAGAGGCCACCAAAACGGCCCCAAGACGGGCCAAGACGGCCCCAAGACTGCCGAAGAGGCGCCCAGGACAGTCCCAGACCACCCCAGAACAGGCCCAAGATGAGCCCAAGAGCAGGAGCAGGAGGCCGCCAGAGACCTCCGAGAGGACTCCGGGACCTCCCAGAGGCCTTCAATACACCCCAGACCCCTGAGAGGTCCGCAAGAAAGCGTCGACGAGGCCCCCAAACAGCCCAAGAGAGCTTCGAGAGCCGTCCCGAGAGAGCCGAAGAGGGTCTCATCGTTGATTTTCAATTGTTTTTGTAAACTTGTTTCGCCTTCTCACGTTTTCCCGCTTCCAACGCTCCGAGACCGAGAATTTAGAGAACCAAAATATCAAATATTCCCAATAAGAAAATGCGCGCCCCCTCCTTCCGGGGGTCCCACACCTTCCCGGAACATCTGCGGAAAGCTCCCAGTACCGCGCTTCCCGACCTCCGGGGGAGCCCCCAAAACGTTCAAGAACAGCCCAAGACGACCCCAAGAAGCCCCCAGAACGTCAAAGCAAGGCCCAAGACGCTCCCAAGTAACCCAGGATAGCTTTCGGGCAGCTCTCCAGGCTCCCAGGAGGCCCCCAAAAGACCTCAAGAGAACTCCGAGAGGCCTCCCGAGAGCGCCCGGGGAACCTAAAATCGTTAATTTCCATGATTTTCTTTCATAGTTTTTGGCATTCTCCCCATTTCATGCTTCCAACGCTCCAAGACGGCCGAAGAGGCCCCCAAGACCGCCCCGAAACCGCCCAAGAGGCCCCCAAAACGGCCCCAAGACGGGCCAAGACGGCCCCAAGACTGCCGAAGAGGCTCCCAGGACAGTCCCAGACCACCCCAGAACAGGCCCAAGATGAGCCCAAGAGCAGGAGCAGGAGGCCGCCAGAGACCTCCGAGAGGACTCCCGGACCTCCCAGAGGCCTTCAACACACCCCAGACCCCTGAGAGGTCCGCAAAAAAAGCTTCGACGAGGCCCCCAAACAGCCCAAGAGAGCTTCGAGAGCCGTCCCGAGAGAGCCGAAGAGGGTCTAATCGTTGATTTTCAATTGTTTTTGTAAACTTGTTTCGCCTTCTCACGTTTTCCCGCTTCCAACGCTCCGAGACCTCCGAGAGGACTCCGGGACCCCCCAGCGGCCTCCAACACACCCCAGACCCCTGAGAGGCCCCCAAGGAAGCTCCGACGAGGCCCTCTTGGGCCGTCTGGGAGGCGTCTTGGGCCTTCTGGAGGCAATCTTGGGCTTCTTGGAGCGATCTGGAACCGTCGGGAGGCTCTCGTGGACTGCTTCGGACTCTCTTGAACTGACTTGGGGCGCCCTTAGGTCGTCCCCGGGCCGTTTGAGACCTCAATGGTTTTTGTCTGCTTTTTTCGCCTTCTCACGTTTGCCCGCTTCCAACGCTCCAAGATCGTGGAATTCGAAAAAAAGGGAATTCCATGGATTCCTTTTTTTTCAAGTTGGGACTCCTACTCCCGATCCGCTTCCTCGAGCCCCATCAAGACTTCGAGGTCACATGCAAAAATGTTTCGGGAATGTTGTTGAACTCTCTGACGCTGTCTTGGCACTCTCTTGGATCGTCTTCGTGTTCTCTTGGCTGCCCCTGAAACCATTTTAGAACCGAGAGGCATCCCAACAGACCGTGGTCTGTATGCAGAAAACGTCTACCTCACAGCCCAGGCACTACAACTTGAACAAAAAGGGAAATCCCCCCATTCCGTTTTTTCCAAGTTCGCCACCCTGTCTACTCTTGCACAACAGGCCACAATGAAGGCCCCAGAACAGAACTCAGGAAGCCTTCGAGGGCTCCAAATCATTGAATACCAAACGGCAATTAATGATTTGTGCGTTTCCGCAGTTCCACTTCTATACGGTACCGAGGCTTACGCGGGGCCTCCAAGAGAGTCGCCGGATGCAAGAAACGACAAGGATGATATTCCATGTGTTCGCCCATCAAGCCAAGCTAGAACTTGAGCGCGCGCGAAGCGCGCGCGATGGCGCGATGGTTCCAGTATATGTAGATAGATAGATAGGTGTGCATGTGAATGTGCTTCATGTTTCTCTCTCTCTCTCTCTGTCTCTCTCTCTCTCTCTGCCTCCATGCATCCTTCCTCCCTCCCCTCCCCTGTGTCATCCTTCCTACTCCCCCCACCCACTCGCTGGCGGAGCACAAAATAGCTTGACCAGGCTTTGTATGGACGTTTGGCCACATCATCATTTCAAGGAAGGCAGGGGGCGGCGGCGATTCGCCGTACGGGTCTTCGATGTACACACACATACATCAACACGCACGTATACATGCAAATGGGAGGAGAAAGAGAGAGAGAGAGAGAGAGAGAGAGAGAGAGAGAGAAAAAGAGAGAGAGAGAGAAACAAAAAAACGAGAGAAAGAGAGAGAGAGAGATGTGGACGAGCTGCAAGCCTCCCCTGGCCCCCGACTAACCTCATGAAGCTCATCCTCCTCTTCCCTGCCCTCACCCCTTCTCCTCGTCCTCCTTCTCCTTCTCGCTTCCGAGGTTGGCGTTGTGGCTGCACACTGGGAGTGCTCCAGCGCCGCATCCAGCCTCGGGGACGTCGACGACCTCCTGGTCCACACCGTCCTGTCCCAGGGCTGCCGTCCAGTTTGCCTTCTCCTCCTCTTCCCCAAGCAGTGCTTGCACCCAGGACAGTCTTTCCTCTGAGAATCGGGGTAAGATGCCAAAGGAATTAAGATCTCACGCTCACTCTGCTCAGGGAGAGAGGGTGCGGGATGAGACATCGATAAGACAAGTATCCGGTAAGCAAATTTACTATATCAGGAATGGTAAGGGAGGTGGCCAGCCGGCCAGCGACGCGACGACGACGCGGGGGCGACCCCGCGGCGCACGCGAGCGGGCAAGCTCGCACCTTTTCTCTCCTGCAATCAAACGAATAGCTTGCTTGAGTAAACAAACGGCTGCAGTATGCAGCATAAGTTCAATTCATACAGTGCGCACCTTGCAAGTGTAACAACAAGCGATATTAATGAGGCGGAGAGGAGCAGATTTTCTCCCCCCGCGGCGGGCCTCGTAGAGCCCATCCGGCCACAGCACCCCTGGCCTATACATATACACAACCACCGGAGCCAACCGCAAAATAATTTTACGGCTCAGCGGTGGCTGCAAGGGGGCTAAGGGCCGAAGAGGCCCGACGACTCCCACCATCAAATAAATAAATTATCTCCGCTGGTTCGGCTTAGCCGACCAGTAGAGTCGCTTACCCGTCCATCACGCGCACCGCGTGTGGACGAGAACTTCCTTGCATGCGCCTGCCGCGACTAAGTCGCGCGGGCGGATCTCAGCCCAGCTCCTCCAACGGGTTCTCCTCTCCCGTTGGTGGCGCCGGAGGCGTCGGGTTCGACGGCGCCGAGCCTCCAGTCTGTCCGTCTCCGCCACGAGGCGAGCGGGACCGTCCTTTCCCTCTATTAGTATAGTATGCAGCACTGTAGTTCTTCTCCTTGTTCTTGGACGCCTCCCCCTTCGGCGGGAAGCGAAAGTCATGTTCAAATGTAGACAGTGTATGCCAAACCTCCAGCGTCCACCAGACCTCGTCGGGCAACCACGTGATCCGGCCCCGGTGGACGTAGTGCCCGACATGCACATTATTCACGTAGTGCGGGTAGGACAGGAGCGGGTGGTAGCCGGCAGCGCCGCGGCCGACATCCATGGCTCCATCGCGCGCGCGCTGGGGCCCCGACCAATCCCAAGCATCGGAATACCATGAGTGTTCCTCTCTTGTCGTCACAGCTGTGCCGGCGACAGAATGTGGGGATTCGGTAGCGTCATCGGTAGCCCGAGCGTCTGAGACGTTGGGTCTGCGCGGTGGAGGTGGTGGGTGCGGTCTGGCTGTCGCCGCATCCTGTGCTCTTACCGGCCCCACGGGGTCGGCTTCGCCGCCGTGTTGTGGATTGGCATTTCTGTTCTCACGATCTCGCACGAATTTCAACAAACTCCTAGCAGCTGTAGCTACTGGGATGCCGAATCTTCCGATCGCAGTGCGGAATGGCCCTGCGTCTTTATCCTGGAGCTCTGTCCCAGGATCTATATATTTGTTCTGAAGCCAAGAAACGGCCTCTTGTAATAAAGCGCCCTCGCGACGGACGTCGGTCTGCACCTGCCTACCCAAATGACGGGCCCATTCTTCTATCATGTCATCCGTCTGGACGGCGGCGCGAATGCGACAGTCAAGGGCATATTCATCTCGCCGCCGCATCATGTCTATGGGGTCTGTGCTCTCTCTATCGGGACGAATTCTTCGCCCCGGGTAGCCGACAAAGTGTCCATCTGAAATGAGGGAGCTCATGGTCTCGCGAACGATAGCAAATATTCTTATGGGCCGAAGACCAAGTTGCATCTGCTGTACAGGGGCCAACCAGTTCCCATCAACTATGCTCGTCACAATTGGTGGGGCCTCATGTTCCATTTCCCCTTGCAGTTGTAATCTGCCGGGATCATTTGGGTTTGGGCGAATGCCTGGGCATTCGATAACATATCGGGCTGCAATCGCCCTAGCCTCCAACCCGTGCAAAGATATATTTACTGAATGGTCTTCGCAATGATTGTATGTATATCCTTCGGGCTGATCAAGGTTGATCGCCCCTCCGGATATCAGCGCGGCCTTGGGCCCGCTGATTGCTGAGAAGTCCAGTCCTATCTGTGATTGCCCGCCTGCCCTCGCGGCTGCGCCGGTGGCGGGTTGCAATACTGGTATTATGAGGCGATGATCCCGACATTCGTTGATCCGTCTTGCAACGGACTGAGAGCTGCGAGTCGGCCTCGCCTCGAGATTGTTCTCCCAGGCGACTGGCAATCGTCCGCGAGGGTTTTGCCCAGCGTGAGAGTTTTGTCCTGCGTCTTCCACGACGTCTTCATTCTGCGCAGGCAACCATGGTGTCCCCAAGGCTACCGCGTCATCAATCGTTTGAATCGTCGGGACAAGAACATTTCGTCTGGTCATCTGGTCATGCCATCTCTCCCAGCCTATCACAGGTTCGACTATGTCGTCCTGTAGATTCGGCCAGTCGAAGGCTGCCAGAGCCGGGCAAGATATTGGGCGAGCGTATTGGTCAATATTTGTCTTCCATAGCAATGGCCACCAGGTCTGGATCACAGGGGTCTGCCTTCTCGCTCCTGAGGCTGAGCGCGCAAGCCATTCAATGAACCTTCGGACCAAGGGCTTCACATGCTGGAAGAAAGGGCCATGGCGCGCCGGCGTCTGAGCCGCGGCGTCCGTTGGAACCCAAGCGGGGAAATTGCCTGGCAGGCTGTTCCCAAAGATCTGGCCTGTTGCAGCCATGTGAACAAATTCCCCGTTGGCCCACTTTCGCTCCTGCTGTTGATTGCTGCTGATATTCTTCATCACAATCGCAGAACCTCTCTGTTGTCTCAACCCACGCACTTTGACCCACTCGGGACGATAGTAGGGAATATTGTAGTGATCGTTCACATGTAATCTAAGTCCACTTGCCTCAAGGGATCGCGGGATTACCTTAAAGTTCCACGTCTGGGTCATATAGTCGTGTGTGACTCTGTGTTTGCATTTGATCCGACAGCTGCAAACTGGACAATGTTCGAAGCCCGTTCGCACCCAGTGAAAACGGAAGCATTGGAATCTTCCATCATCCTCTCAAGGGACGGATAGAACCCGTTCCTGCACTTCGGGTGACAGCTGTGGCCAACGATTCCGAACCAACGACAGAGTCTCGTCTGTGTGAATCCAAGCAATAATCGACTCGTTGTCAGAAGTCACTTCGCACGAGGCCCACTCGCGATTGAAAAGGACTGACCAAAACATCTGATGTGCTTGTCTAACGAGGGTGGCGGCCTTGTCGATATCGGTGAACCTCGGCACCTCTCGAGACACTAGGGTCCCGTCTGGGCAAATCCTGTGCGAGACGAGAGAGCACTCGGCCCGTGAAAACGAGAATAAGCTCCCAGGATTCACGATGGTTGGGGAGCTGTTCCCACAGATGGACGGTGTCGTCTGCGGGCCATTGCCCCACCGTCGGCGGTTCTCCTTCTTGCGCCTCACGTCCCATGGGCACAAAAATCCTTGGAAGGGGGAGCTTCTCCGTACCTCCGCTGGCTGAGCCACGAAAGAATGTGTGTCGCATCAAGCATTGTTGGGCTTCTTTTAGTCGGAAGCAGCCTCAGCAAATCGTAGTCTGCTTCAAGACACAGCCCTGAGTCTCTCTTCGGAAAGCGTACTCTCCCATCCGTGGATTCCGAGAATGTCTGCATGTCCGTGATATGAAGAAGAGATCCATGACTCCTGGCTTGGCCAGGGTCATATGGGACGCACATCCTTTCAATGGAGGCAACGAATGTTGAATGTCCCTGACATGCTCGATAGAACATAGGTATAGCAATTTCGCTCCTCTCTCTTTCTTGTGATGGGCACGCCTTGTACTGTGTCCAGATTTTGTGAACACTGGTTCCAACAATCTCGTCACTATCCTTGGGGAGTATTCCCAAAACTTCCGCTGTTTCTGACGGCAGCGCGGCTAAGCCGTGTGCGGCAAGGGCATATGATTGGAAAGTAAAACCATCCTCTGCAATCTTATGCGCCAGATCTCCAAAATAGACCCAGCCACCCGACGATCTCGCATGGTCCGAGCAATGCCTTGCGAGGTACACAGCGCATTTGCCTATTCGCTCAGCAAACATATCCGCTCGGCAGCTCCGGGGACTCCAAGTTTCCGCACTGCCCGAGGCAGCCGGATTATCGTTGTCGTCGGTCCCAACCACCAACGGCACTAGGCACGCAAAAGTCTTTGGAGTAAATCCTTCTAGGGCATCTTCGGAATTGAACTCAGCTCGGAGGAACTCCTTTGCCTGATCAAATGTACCGTCACCTTGGCTGAGGCTGCTCAACGACGCGAAAATCGGGTCTTCCGCAAACTCTGCAATGTACCGAAGCGCGTTCCCTGTCTGATTGCGGATGGCTTCGATGCGCGGCGGATCGGGGCCAGTCATGTGGGCGTCGCGAACCTTCTGTTTCATCAGTTCCGTTGTTCTCCGAACGATTTGTTCGCGTTCTTCCGTCGTAACATATAGCTGTCTGCCTTTGAATGAGACAGCATGCCCGACAATGACCTCTTGATCCTCATCGCGGGGATTTGTAAGCGGGGGCTCACTCTGTCACTTGTCAGGAGCAGGCGGCAGACTCACTCTGCAGAACATATTCCCAGATGCTGGACCAAAAAGGCAAGTCTCGTCTTCCATAGAATCGACGGGCCCAGGGTCCTCATCGCATGGAAAAGCTGTACTAACCTCAGGTTCTGCATCTGCTCCCGAGAGCCCTGGAGTGCCTGAGGCATCCGGGTTCTGTCCCGCGAGATAAACTTATGTTTCTCGTTGTCCGCTCAAGTCGGCTGTTGTTGCTGATGCCTTGGGAACATATGTTGCCCCCTCCTCCGGCGGTTCAACTGTGGGAGACGACTGTTCTTGATGTGTGCAAGGCTGATCAGCATGCTCCGCTCTGGCTGGGCCAGGCGGAGGAATAGGAAGATTCGCCGTCACGGCTGCGCCGGACGGAGGGGCAGGAGGAGGCGGTAGCCTACTCCCACTCGCTCCCGGATCCCCTGCCGCATTATACTTAGGCCTCTGGTGTATTTCAGGCACCATAGGAGTACGGGCAAAATTTGGATCCACTTTAAGGATCTGCTCAACAACAGCATCTGAAAATCTAGTCCATACAATGGAATATGTATTTGGCCCATGCGTGTGCGTTCTTTCGTATCTTATATAAACAGATTTCGCAGCCACAATAAATGCGACAGCTTCTATTCTGAATCTCGTAAGGTCGGCAGTTTCCTGCTGTCCAATTTCGTCTGCTTTTGTTCTGAGGTCACGCCACCGGTGAAATAATTGTTTTTATCTGTCCAATACTTTGCGTGCCTTGTAACGCGAGAAGTGCATATTTGAGACGTGTTTCATGGCAATGAGGATTATAGTTATATCACCGGCTCCGACCAACATCGGCGAATCCTCAGATGAATCATCCCCTTCCGACTGAGTCGGGGGGGTTGCTCCAGGGATGTCCAATGCACCGTAAACCCTGCCTCGTGCAGTAGCCACTTCCTCGACGGGTGTGGCTTTTGCCTCGGCCACCGATGCGCTTTCAGCAGGGTTCTGTGCCTCTGCGGGTTGACCCCCTGCAGCACTGCCTTCGGCATGCTGTGGGCCCCCCCTGCGTCTTGCCCATTGAGGTGCAACTTTGATCCGAGGCTCTGCCTCCTGATGACTCTGATCCATAGGCAGAGGGTCGGCAATGTTGGGCCCAATGAATTGTGTCAGATTGGCCGGGGGATCACGGATACTTGGTTTCCAAGGTGGGCTATGCCCCCCGGCTTTGCCGGCGGCTGCGCCGATGGGGACGCCGCAAGGTTTCCTTCAACGCGAGGAATCTTCGCTGGCGGAGGACTCACCACATACGCTTCTGGTCTAAATTGTGGCGGAGGCGGAGCTTTCTTGGGCATCATCTCACTTGCCTGCGGCGCACTCCCCTGCAATGCGACGCTCGGCTTCTTGGCCGGCGGCGGCGTCGGTGCTTGAATCGCCCGTGGGGCCTTCTTGGCAATGATCTCTCTCGACCCTTCATCGGGCGATCCCTCCTTAGGAGGAGGGGGGGGCGCGGGCGTTTTCATAAGTGCGTCGGCCTTAAGAGCAGAGGGCCAAGCCTCGGCCCTGGGGGGCGGCGGCTTAAATGCTCTCTCTTTGCTCGCAGACGCCTGCCCAAGGTTCGGGAAGTTCCCGGTCTCAATCGAAAATTGGGCACCGGGCGGCTTAGCCGCCTGCTCCTCCTGTTTGGCTTCCACCGTTTTCTTCGCCTCTTCTTTTTCTTCTTTATTTTGTTCGACCGGCTCCGCGGACTCCTTTGGTGCCTCATTCCGATGTAATGGATGAATCTCGGTTAGCCTGACGCCCTTGCTTTGGAGCCAAGGCCAGATATCATCGAAGTTATCGTTGCCAAGGTAAGGGTTTTGACCCTTTTGCCAATCAGATGGTGTTAGATTTGGAACCCAGGCCATCTGTGCCTCCCGGATTTTTGTCCGCGGCATTCGTCCGATCTTCGTCTCGGTATCTTTCGACCTCGAAGTCCTGCTCCAGATTCCAACCGTTCTGTCTGGCAACATTCTGCAAATGCACCCGCGCGTCTGTGGCATAAAGTGCTGCTGGAGTCCAATGGCATAGCCGTAGCTCATGCAATACATCGCCCATTGGGTCGCTCACATACTGCGTCGGCTGTCCTTTGATGGCCTTTGGCTTTTTGGTGTAGAAATCAATCTCGGCAGTTACCCATATACCATATCCAAAGGTCTCCTCAGCGACAGAGTATGTGGTGTGCGTATTGGGATTATCAACGCATGGGAAAGAATATGCCCCAACCGCGTGCGCCTTGACATTTCCTCCGTATTTGGGATCCGAAGGAAGCAACTGATGACCCTCCAATATTGCATGAAGGGCAGTCACAGACGTACCGCGGGACTGCTTTGTCCAGCCTGCGGATGGGTCTAAGAACTCCGCAATCTTTTCATCTGTTACGAAGAAAGGCAACGAAAGTTCAACGCAATGGGCAACTCCCACCTTATGGGTCTTCACCGCTAGTTTAGCCCAATTTAGACGATCAGCTACACTGGCTGTCGGGTCTGCAATTGACCTGTCTGCTTTGATCCTAAAGAAACGTGCCTAATTCGAAACCATGTAGCTCGGTGTCATGGGCGGGACTTTCGTCGACTTCTGTAGCAGTTGAAAAGCAAGCCACGCTTCTCCGTTCGCTGCTTTCTGAACCATCTTTTGTTCCCGGCTTCTAGCAGGGCTCTTCCCTCTCGCTACCTCTGCAGCGCGGCCTTCCTCGCCCGGGTAGGCGCCCCCTGGCATCATGCCTCGATGGAGGTTTCCGCCAGCACTCGTGAATGGACAAAGAAAATCATGATAAGTGATATCTGCCCCCGGCGGGCTTTGGAAAGGCAGCCTCTTTGTCTGCTGATGCGAAAGACAACGTGGCCAAAAGGGCTCCTCGTCTCCAGGACTACCTTCTTTCGGCCGCTTCGGGAACTTGTGCCTGCCGCTGAGCTTGGTTTCGCCTCCCTCCGGGCATTTATCACGGATGTATCTTTCCGCCGCCTCTCCAGGCGTCTCTATTTTTTGGATGTCAGAGGGCGGCGCCAGCGGGGGACTGCGAGGCGACTGAGCCGTCCGCGCACTAGAACCAGAGCCCGTAGCGGCTGAGCCGCTGGGCACGGCATCTCCGCCTGAAGCAGCGGCACCAGCCGACGGCGCGACGTGGACGAGGACGGCTATGTCGCCCGACGTCGAGCCACTCACCGAGACGGCTAAGCCGCTCGGCGCCGTTGCCGTCGCTGCCTCGTTTAGCTCGTTGAGTGCACTACGCATATGCTCGTCATTTTGTACGCCTTCATCCTCCGATCTTTGGCTCTTCCCCTTTGGTGGCGTTCCCGGCCAGAAAGTTTCTCCGCGCGGCAAGAAGTATACATCGTCTATCCATGGGAAAAATTCATGATATGCGACTCCCCTCTTGAGAAAGTTCACAAAGGCCTCTGAGTAATATGAGTGTCTTGCACCACCTCCAGATCCGTCTGAGACGGCTGGGAAATCATTATCGGTCAAGACTGCCCTACATGGGTGGGCATTAAGTATCGACGTGGGTATCTTGCCCGCAGCAGGAGCCCAATTCTTGGCAAACTTGGCATACCCGTCTTCTCCTGTCGCGCACGTCTTGTGGCCATCCCGGACGGCTGAGCCGCCGGAAGGCTGGCAGAAAAAATAATACGGGTAACTTGGCCGTTTTGGCCAAGTAGTCTGCGCACAAGTCACCAGCGTTCGCGCTCACTATTTGCCCTCCATTGTTCAATTTGTAGTCCGGGTGGCTGGCACCAACATGAAAGGTGTCTCTTGGGCGATGCCTATGCTGCCGGTAAAGGCTCACTCCATCAAGGATCATTATCCTAGGAAGCATTCCTATGGCTTTGTAGTGTTCGGTCCGACGGTTCATTCTGGCTCGAACCAGGGTGGCAACATCGTCCCACATCGGGCCAACGCCACCTTCATCATTCTGCCAGCACGTGTGGCCCCCACCAACATACATTACCTCAATCGCCCCCTCGGGTGACCGACGCATCGCGTCGTCAATCAGCTTTGCGGCGTCGTCTACCATGAATCTAAGGCTTCCTGCAAACGCGAGTGGGTTCTCCTGTCTTTTTGGCCCACCCCCAACTCCGTTCAGCTGGCATGCGTTATCAACGAACTCGTTGAAGTTCCAGAAGGTAAAGCGCATTGGAGTGTGGGTCCCCTTTTTGTAGTGCACATTCTTGTCCCACTGAAACTCTGAAGAGGCATCGCGAATGGCTGAAATCAACGCTCCACTCATGGCGCCCTGTGCACTTCCGAACACTGTTTCTCGCAGGTTATACTCAGGAAACAGGCTGGGCTTCATCTTCCCGGGCCCATCCTTGAAAACAACTGTGGAATCAAAAACAATGTGAACAACATATGGCCCAAAGGACTTCGACCCGCTCTTCATTACGCACAGTGGGCGGAAGAAGTCTGTCACGGGTTCCCCCGTGTTTGACATGGCCGCAAGGTCCTCTCCTACAAACGGGATCCATGAATGTCCGTTAACCTTGGCGATTCGCGAAATGGCCTGACACTTCTTAAGGAAGGTCAGTTTGTTCGCCCGGGTTTTCATTTTCGGATCTGTGATCCCAATATAAGGATCTAAAATTTCGTCCACCTTCTCCTTCCAGTCGTTCGTGGGGTGCCTGGGGTCATCCGCGAATTCTCCCTGCGTCCGTAGATGCTCTAGGACGTTCCAGGGGCCTCGCCCGATGCATGGCGGATCGTCGGGCCCAGCTTCGGCTGTAATGGGACTCGAATCGGGCGGTCCTCCCCTCCACCACCTCCTGGGGAGGTGTGAGCGGGTGGATTATTTCCCGAAGAGGATCCACCTGATCCTGGTGGAGCTCCACCTCCTCCGGCTGAGCCGCGGGGCGCGCCGCCACCAGTTCCCCCGCCGGCTGCGTCGGGAGGGTCAATATTGCCAGGTGTCTGGTCGGCGGATGATCCACCGGCTGCCTGCTGTCCGACTCCAAGGCTGCCCAAGGAGGGCTGGTTGCCGTGCGAGGCTACCTGTTGGCTGGCCGAAGCGACTGTGTCGTTCGGTGCCTCCTCTGTCGCCCGCAGCTTCTTCTGCGGCGACTGCCCTTCGGCCTCTGGATCGAGGCCATCTTTGGCAAACCATTCATCAAGGTTCTGCGGTCTTTTCCAAGGGCGCTGCCTTTTGCGCCAGTGAATCGCCTGCTGAGGAGAAGTCTCCAAATAGATCGCTCTTGCAGTGGCAGTAAGAGCCTCCTCGACAACATGCACTGGCGTATGAGACAAGCCTTTGACCACGGGAAGAGCGAACATCGCCCCCCGGCCGTCCCCGATGGCTGAGCCACGGGGAGGCTTTCGGGGAGAAGGGCCCCAGATGTTCACCCATACCTCAGGGGATCCTTCCGTCCAGTGATCTATCACTGGGACACTCGCGAAGTCTCCATAGATAGTCTCACACCGAACAGCTGGGCCGACGGTGGGACCGATGACCTCTCCTTTCTCGAGCGTTCGAACTGCGCGGCGAGACCCCCCTGGCGGGTCCGTGTGCACCTTTTCATCGGGATACGTCTGAAAGAACGTGCCGATGGGGATTTTGTCCAGGTCAGGGGGGGCGACCTAGCAAAAAGATGAACAAAAAGAAAAAGCGCCCCAATAAGGGTAAACCCGTTGTGGCCGCCCCCGGCAAAGCCGCGGTGACACAAGCCCCCAGCATAGCCGCGGTGGCGAATGCGTCCGGCTTAGCCGTGGACGCAGGGAACACTACTCCTGTAATGACCGAAAAAGGTTACAGCAGAAGCTCCGAGAAAACCATAACGATTGAACTCATAACTAAGAGAAGTTCGGATCGGGAAATGAAAACAATGTTTGACATGGCGGATAGCGAAACTGAGTCAGATACTTCGATATTGCCGAAGAATACGGAAGATATTCCTGATCACAACCTTCTTCGTCCTCATCCTCCACCTGCTGCGGCTGCCGGCTTTCTAAGCAAAAAAGATACATGGACACAACAAGGACAGAGTTTGAAACGATGGCATTCCGTTCCGAAACCTGTTACGCTTATGCCCGCAATCGGTGATTGTCCCGTCGACCCGGAAAAGTTAGATGGTAGGCGCCGCACCTATGCCGTTAATGCCCAGCAAGGTTTGACGGTTGACCGCATTGATAATTGGCGTGAAAAAGAGAGTAAATAGCATCACCCATTTGAACATAACTCGAATGGCGAATCCAGCGATGGCGGTTATTGCCCGAGTAGATGGACTGGATACACAGAGTTCTGGATCCGAGAAGATTGCGCCCCGGCCACTCAGTGGACCGGGGAAAGGTTTTTGTTAGAATACTGTTGTGGCCCTCAGAGCAGGATAGGGGGCCCGAAAAATTTCGTCGATAACTTATGCAAGGTGATTCGATGCACTGAGTTGGAAGATAAGAGGACGGATGAGGGACTTAGACTAGCTTTGAACGAAATTAAAACGTTCAAGGGAAAACATATTACGCTGTGGGGTTCTATGCCTTGCACGGGAGGTTCTCCCTGGCAGTATGTGAACGAAGCGCATGATTTTCGTATTGGAAATCATAGAGCGATCCGTAGGCTTCGTGGTATTAGGACTGACTTCAGATACCTGTTTTGGAATTCCCGTGAGATTGCCCGCGCTGTGCACAAAGCGGGGGGCGTTGTTTGCATTGAGTGGCCTACCCAGTGCAATTATCGGAGAGACCCTCAGGTCAAAGACTTCGTGAGAGAGTTAGAGTTTGTTAAGACGGCATTGCATGGATGTGCATATGGGTTAAATAAAGGATAGCAAGGGTAATTCCATGAAAAAAGCCCTGGACGATAGCTTCTACCTCCTCTGACGTTGCGGAGGGACTCGAGCGCATATGCGACGGCGCACACGAGCATGTTGAGGCTAGAGGACGTGAGTGCAAGAGCGCAGAAGGTTACACGGATGCTTTTGCTAAGCAGGTCCATTTTGTCATTGCTCGTGCTGCAGAGAGATCTGTGTCGTCTCGTCGTCGTCCTATCCCCTCCTCTGATCATGTTTGTGCCGCTGCCGTTTCGTCTCTAGAGCTTGCGCGGGCTGCCCCGCGGCCGGCCCCCTTTCGGATCGAGTGGTCACCTTGCGGTGACTACTCGAGCCTTGCCTGCCGCGGCTCCCGCGCGCCCGAGAGAGCATCGACCAAACCCATGTGTCGACCGCTGGCCGACCCAGCGTTTAAGCCGTCGGGGGAGGACGTTGTTTCGATCTGCTCAGACGATATCATAGACGACCTCGTCTCCGACTCAGTCGAGGCGGAAAACCCAGGGAGAGAGATCAAAGAGAGTGCTCCTCCCGCCACAATTCGAAAGGCCACCCCACCGGCTCAGTCGAGCGGGGAGGCTTGCCCACCGGCTCAGCCGGGCGGGATAGGGGTTAGCGACTTCAGCCCGAATGATGTCATATCCGATGTGGATATCGAGATGGAAGCTGGTGTTGAGATTCGTGGTGAAGAGATAATTGCTCGTAAAAGGGCAGCAGAGGCAGCCTTCCAAGATGGTCAGCCCGCGAAGAAAGCAGTCAACCCCGGTACAGGAGACATCGACTCCTGGAAAGAAAGACCGACCTTTCGATGTTTTCCGGACAAATTGAGAGAGTGGTCCCGATTGGTGCCTACCGGGGCAATCAAATTTGCACCTAAGAAAGGGTGGGGTTGGCGCTACACGATGTGGAGGCATGACATACTGTATATGCGGAGCGACAAAGTCGTGACCTGGTGGAAATCGGGGCCCCATTTCGCGCGGTGGCCTGGGGCTGGCCCGGCCCCGTTGGTGGAGGTGGACCTGTCTTCTTTCGCGGGCTCCTCTCAGCGCCGCCCTCTTGCCGAAGGGCGCCCGCAACTGCGCCCGTCTCTCGGCGGCCGCCAGTCCAATCTTTATGCAGGCTCTGGTGGTTTCGACCTGGATCGCGGCGATGTCTTTTTCGGCGGCGCGGGAGTGAATCCGTTCAGCCCTGCCTTGGAACCGATCGGAATGGGCGACCGTGACTGCGCTATTAGCCAGCGCTGGGCATGCAGCGGCTTCTGACGATGAGCCATCGATGCGCCGGGCCAGCTCGGCACTGCTGCGCCAGGCCGCCCGCGCGGCCTGCCCGGCCAGGAAGAGCTGCGACATCGCGTCGTCAACGTTGGTTACGGATATCTTCTTCAACGCGAGAGGGGCTGCCTCAACCGTCGACCCCTCGATCCGCAATGAGTTTCGGGGAGGGGCTCCTCCCAGGGGCGCGAGCCCCGCGCTGGGCGATCTTCTCCAACGTCGCGGCGTAGCCGGGTCTGCTGCACATCTCCGCCGGGAAGTTCTGCTCAGAGCGAGGGCGCTGCAATCGGTGCTGGGTGACGGTCTTAAGGGCTGCGTAGTCCGAGATGCCGCGGTCGCGACGCTGCTCAGGAGCTCTGACCGCCGTGCCTTCGATGCTCATCTGACTGATCACCCATGCAGGCGTCGCCTTGACAGGCCCCCCGTGTCTTTCCAGAAGTGAGTCGGGTCATCCGCTGTGGGCTCAACCAATTCGTCCAGGACCTGTTCCCACCGGGTGATGTGGCACTTCTGGCTATTAAGCGATTGCTGTTGGAGCTGTCAGGCCGGCTGTCGGAGATCGAAGCGGGCGAGAGCTGGAAAGTCCATATCGGCCGCGATGATGAACGGCCTCCTGCTGGGCGCCGCTTGCGCTCGAGCGTCGGTAGCCAAGGCCTTCGTGATGACGTGGATCTGGCGCAGGAGACACTGCGGTTGCGAGCGTTGTAGACGCGTGGCCCCGCGCCCCCCGCTGCGACGCAGACCTTCAGTGCGCTGCCCTTGGCGTAGACGACCGCCTTGGCCGAGCTGGCCGCAGCTTCGGAGAGCGGCGTCGCTGCGGCGACGCCCCCCTTCTTGCGCCCATCCGCCAGGTCGAAGAAGGGGCCGGGAATTTCCCAGCGCGGCAGAATCTTCTCCATGAAAACCTCGATATGCCGCCTGCTCTGGCGGGCCTCCTGGAGAGCTGCGATGGCGCGGGGCAGGTCGCATTGCCGTGGGTGGTCAGCCATCTCGAGCGCCATGCCACCTCTCCACCGCAGCAGTGCACGGGCGTTCCAGGTCACGAGCGAAATTTTTTTTTCGCAACGGAAGTCGCTGTCGACCCGAGGTACACCTCGTGCTGCAACTGCAGAAATCTGCAAAAGGCCCCACTCTGGTTGGGCGCCTACGCACACGATGGGGTGGATGAGGTCGCGCATGCGCCCCCGTTTGCGTCCTTTCTGGTCCGGGCCCTTGTCGTTCCAGAAGACGGCGTTGGACCCGCGCCCTGGGCATGGCTGGAGGCGGAACAGAGGCGCCCGCCCCCCGCCCCTTGCTGACCCACCCGCTGCCCCGGGCGAAAAGAAGGAATTGAAGTGCGTGGGAACGCCTCGCGGAGAGTCGCCAGCGCCCGCCTGCCCCGGATATCTGTGCGTATTTGGCACAGCGATTCTCTGGGCCAATGTGGTGCTGGCACTGGGAATCGCACCCACCCGTCCTCGTTCTTAAGCGCGCTGGGCGCCTGATGGACACGCCGCGCGGCGATGCCAGCAGCTCCTGTGAACTGAACCGCGAAGAGCTTCGACTGTAGTTCCCCTTCAACGCGGTACGTGCCGACTAAGTCCGCGCCCTTAAGCTGGGAGTCGAGCGACTGGGCAGCGGCGTCTCGAATGACGAGGGCGGACGCTGTGACTATGAGGATAGTCGGGTCGACCTTTTGAAGCTCCGATCTGCAGGCTTGGGGCGCTGTGGAGCGCGGCTGGCGAGGGCCAGGTCCATGCGGAACTGCTCCGCATTTGCAGTTAGATGTCGCTGAGCTGCTTATCGTGATCTTCGAGCTTGCTGCCGTGCTCGCTGAGCTTGGCTGTCGAGCTGGCTCTGGATGCGCTTTTCGAAATCTTTGAGCTCGGGCTTGGCGCGCGCTGTTGCTGCCGCTGCTGCTGCTGGTTCTTCTCCGGGAGCCGCTTTGATAGAGTCCTTGAGCCGCTTGAGTGCCTCGTCGATGGGGGCCGCCGCCGCGCGCGTTGCCGCCGCTGCCGCGCTGGCGAAGGCGAGCGCGCACTCTTGTCTGAACTGGCCAAGGGGTTCACAGGTCTCGATGCTGACGACTTCCCGCGCGTGGTCATCAGAGCAGGTCTCCTGCGCGAAATCCTCGGAAACGTCGCCGTCGCCGCCGACACCTCGACCTGTTGTAGGCCTCGCCACCGCGGCGGGGACCACCAGCGCAATGAACATCAGCCATCGATGTATTGTTCTTGGTGCCCACAACCTTCTTGGACTTGCGAGCTCCATCTGGCATGGGCCTGCCCCCATAGCGCAACAGCGGCTCTGGTGAGGGCGCCGACCACCGCGCTGAGTGCGCGGCCGACGGAATCCCCGACAGTGGTGTAAATGGACGGGAGCAGGCCGCGGACTAGCGGTATCCACTTAGTTCCCAGTGGAACACATGATACAACGTCGCGACAGGGGGGCCCTCCGAAATCGCTCTGCGCCCCCCCCCCCCCCCCATTGGGATAGTTTGCTATGGGCCTCGCCTTTGAAAATCCTCCCAGTTGGACTCATTCTCATGAGGCTCTCAACTGGGATTCGTGATCATGCGCCCTCCGAGTGGACTCCTTCTCATGGGCCCCCGAAGTGGGATTCCTTCTCACGGGCCCCTCTTTGGGGATCCTTCTCATGGGGCCCCCAACGGGGATTTGTTCTCATTGGCCCTCCAATGTTGATTCCCTCTCGTGGGGGCACCACAATTGGGACTACTTCTCGCGGGGCTCCCGATCGGGACTCCATCTCGTGGAGCCCGCAATGGGGGCTCTTCCTCGCGGGCCCCCCAGATCAGATAGTCTCCTTCTCACGGGGAGCGGCGCCCAATCGCGCAACGAAAAATCGAGACGGCAACTCTGCGCGCGCGGCTACATGGCCGACACGAATACCCCCAAAAAGCGAAGGGCGATGTTTGGAGGATCTTCGTTGGACCATTCAAAAATAGAGGCGGGGGGATTTTGGAGGATTTTCACCGATTTCGCAGACCTACAGAACTCAGCGGTCAGCGAAAATATGAAAGCAGTGCCCGATCGCGCGCCCAGCCATCCCAGCCGCGGAGCGAGGTCCCCGCCGGGGCGACGCAACTGCGCCACCCCCGCGCGGGATCCCCGCCAGCGCAGGCAGTGCCTAGGGCCTAGAGGCGCAGCGAGGCGGCACCCCCGTCGCTGAGCGAGACTCCCTACCAATCGCGGAGCGAGACCCTCGCGGATGCGACGCATGACAGCCTGGCCGCGCCGGCGTGGATGAGCAGAAAGATTCATCCCCGCGGGCGTGGGCAAGGCAGGCGCGGGGGGGAGGGCTGGGATCCAGGTGGTGCGATCGCGGACTTGAGCCTTATGAGGTGGTGGGATGCGCGCGTGCGATTTCAAGCATGTTCCCCCACCCCTCCTGCTCCTCTCACCCTCCTCCCCTTTCCTTATACTCCTCCTCCTCCTCCTCCTCCTTTTCCTCGTCGTCCTCCTCCTCCTCGACACTCGGCCCTCGACTCTGATGAAAGTGAAGTTCGGTGACGAACGTTGCCCTCCTCCTCCTCCTCCTCCTCCTCCATTCCTCTTCCTTGTAAATGATTTCTCCCTGTCGCACGCCGAAGCAAATTTTTAGGGCGGTCCGGGCGTTCCGCTTGAGACTTTACCGTTTATGATTCTGAAGCTTGAAAGTTGACAACAGCTTCACAGATGGAGGGCGGGTGGTTTTCAAAATGTGGCTCTCGCCGTAGCGCGGCGGACATTCGTTAAACATTTGCAGGGGTTTCACGGATTGAGGGCGGGTGGTTTTCAAAATGTGGCTCTCGCCTTAGCGTGGCGCACATTCGTTTTAAATGTTGCAATATTTGTTCGGATTGAGGGCGGTTCCTTTTCTTAAAATGTGGCTTTCGCCTTAGCGACGTGCACATCCAAAGTTTCACGGATTTCCATCATCAACGTACCAAACTGGTGTTTCGAGAAGATTCCGGATTATGCGGGTGCATCAAATATGTTGATTCATTGTGGTGAAGTCCCAAGAATGGGTTTCTGGCACGATTCAGGACTGTCAAGACGCAACATTCGGGTTCATCCGTGGCGTCGTAATCCCGAGAACAATGTTTTGGGGTCTTCAAACGACTGTCTTCGAACGAGGCAGTTCCCTCAATGACAATGAACCGTTGTAGGGACCTATGAAGAGGGACCTCGAAGGGAGAATTTATTCCAACATCGTTGATGATTCATAGGTTTACACTGGTCCTCCTCCTCCTCCTCCTCCTCCGCATGCTCCTCCTCTTCGTCCTCCTGCTCCTCCTGCTCCTCCTGCTCGTCCTCCTCCATTCCCTCCTGCTCGTCCTCCTCCTTTTCCTCCTTTTCCTCCTGCTCCTCCTCCTCCTCCTCCCCCTCCAACCTTCCTCCTCCTCCTCCTCCTCCTCCTCCTCCTCCTCCCTTCCTCCTCCTCCACCTCTACCTCCTCCTCCTCCTCCTCCTCCTCCTGCTCCCCCTCTTCCTCCTCGTCCCCGTCCTCATCAATTCCGCCTCAAGCTGTTCCTCCACCTCGACCTTCCTCCTCGCCCCCCCATCCATTTGCCCTCGAGCGTAGCCCTCGATGTGTTAACCCTCCTCTTACCCTCCTTCCCCTCCTTCCCCCGTCCCTTATTTCCGAGCACGGCGGCGACGGGGTGGCCCCCTCAGTCCTGCCAGGGCAGCGCGGGCTCGTCGCCCATCCCCGGCGGGCACATCCGCCCCCGCGGCCGGGGGAGCGATGGGCGGCCCGGAGCGGCTTCGGGCGGCGGGGGGTCAAGGAGGCTGTGCACATGGAGTCCGGTCTGGGCTCAAATTCTTAATCCTTAGATTCTTGCGACAAGTTCAAAGAGTCAAAAAGTTGATGACCAGGTGGCTGCAAAGTCGAAAAGTCGAAAAGTCGATCAGCACGGCTGAAAAGTTTAAAACTTGAAAACTTGAAAAATCGAACAGTTTTCGCACTGGGCCTCTGGGGTTTTCGCATGGTGTAGGGCCTCCTTGGGCCCCTCAGGGCGGGAGTTCTCGCATGGTGTAGGGCCCCTGGTTTTTTGTTGCATGGCGTCGGGCCTCCCAAGACCTCCCCGGGCGGGAGTTTTCGTGTGGTGTAGGGCCTTCCCGGCCCTCCTTCCAAGGCGACAGTTTTCGCGTGTCGGGATTCCAGGGGCCTCCCAGGGCGGTAGTTTTCGCATGGTGTCGGGCCTCCGGGGGGTTCACATGGTGTCGGGATCACCCGGGTGACTCCAACCTAAGACCCATGGAGGCCCAACCGGAAAGAAAAAAAATGGGGCGCGCCGAAGAACCCAGGGGGTCCGGTTTCCGCGGAGGAAAGAAAAAAACCCTGGCGATGGGGTTCGAGCACGGGGGTTACCCCCCCTCAAATTCCGGAAGAGGAATGAACTCCCAGCCGCGGGGGTGCCCGCGCGAGGGGTCCCACCCCCCCAAGCGCAACCAGAGGAAGAAAAGCGTGAGAGCCGAGACTGTAAGTGCAATGCAACAACACCTTAATCGCGGTTGCAATTTGTATTAGTACGGGAACAACTGAATTACAGCCGGTGAGGTTTGAGTTCTAGGGGGCACAATTTTATCAGCTGTAATATGATACCAGCTGCACTCGAATATTTGCACGGCAGGACAACGTGCTCTCTAGGAACAACTGCGCGATAGGACATGATAGTACCAGTTGTACTCAAGTGCGAGTTGTACGGTAGTCGGAGGGGTTCAGGGGTTCCAACGGCAACGCGCGCGGGGAAGAAGGAAAGAAATCTATGCGCCGCCAGGGGTCCCGGGTTTAACGGGTCGCCGCGAAGGTTGACCCCCCGCGGAAAGAAGAAAAGAAATCCGGCCGGGGGGTTGGGGGGTTGAGGGATGAGTCACGGGGGCGATGTGTCGGGCCTCCAGGTGGATCCTGGGGCGTGAGTTTTCGCATGGTGTAAGGTCTCCGGGGGTTTTCGCATGGTGTAGGGCCTCCCCGGACCTTCCAGTGCCAGGGCGTGAGTTTTCGCGTGGTGTAGGTCCTCCGTGGGTTTTCGCATGGTGTAGGGTCTCCCCAGGCCTCCCGGGGCGGGTGTTTTACTCATGGTGCAGGGCCTCCCCGGGCCTCCCAGGGCGGGAGTTTTCGCATGGTGTAGGGCCTCGAATGGCTTTTACACGGTGTCTTGCCTCCCAGGGCGTCCCCGGGCGGGAGTTTCCGCATGGTGTAGGGCCTCCCCGGGCCTCCCCGCACGGCGTGAGTTTTCGCATGGTGTCGGGCTTCCTGGGGCCTCCCAGGGCGAGGGTTTTCGCATGTCGTCGGGCGTCGGGGGCCTCCCAGGGCGAGAGTCTTCGCATGACATGTCAGGGCTCTGGGAGTTCTCGCATGGCGTCGGGCCTCTGGGGGCACACCGTGGCGTGAGTTGTCGTATGGCATATGGTCTCCTAGGACTCCTCTCCTTCTCCGCCTCCTCCTCCTTCTCCTCCTCTTCCTCCTCCTCCTCCTACCCCTCCTCCCCCTCCTCCCCCTCCTCCTCCCCCTCCTCCTCCCCCTCCTTCTCCTCCTCCTCCTCCTTCTCCTCTTGCGTGGTGTAGGGCCTCCTAGGACTCCCAGGGCGGGAATTTTCACATGGTGTACGGCACCTGCGGGCTTTTTCTGGTGTCGGGCCTCCGAGGGCCTCCCTGGGAAAGGGTTTTCGCATGGTGCAGGGCTTCCCCGGGCCTCCCAAGGCGGGAGTTTTCGCATGGCGTAGGGCCTCTGAGGTTTTTGCACTGTGTCGGGCCTCCCAAGGCCTCCCCGTGCGAGAATTTTCGCATGGTGTAGGGCCTCCCCGGGCCTCCTCCCAAGGCGTCAGTTTTCGCATGGTGTCAAGCTTCCTGGGGCCTCACAGGGAAAGGATTCTCGCATGGCGTCGGGCCTACAGGGGCCTCCCAGGGCGAGAGTTTTCGCATGGTGTCAGGCCTCCTCGAGCGTCCTGGAAGGTCCTGGGGCCTCGGAGGCCCTACACCATGCGAAAACTCCCGCCCCGGGAAAGTTCACAGAAGCCCTACACCATGCGAAAACTCCTGTCCCGGGAAGGCCCCCAGAGGCTCTACACCATGCGAAAACTCGCGCCCCCGGGAGTCCACCAGAGGCCCTACACCACGCGGAAAGCACCCAAAGGCCCTAAGCCATGCGAAAATTCCTGCCCAGGAGGCCACCGGAGGCCCTGCACCAGGCGAAAACCTCTTACTTTGAATCTACGGGATGCGAGATGTGCCCATGCTGGGAGCATTTCGTCTGCACAGCGGTTAGCTATGATTACTTACAAGGATCTGTTGGACTGCTGACTTTATGATGGCGTTTGGGAAAACCACGCTCGCCACAGTTATGCATATCTCTGAAACGCTTGTTTGCATGCCACTGCAGCCCCCAGTACTGAGGCTTGCCGCTGAGTCATGCGTCCCTGAGTGCATATGGAGTCGCGTGAACACCGGCGGCGGAAACCATCTCGCCCAGAACCTTGCTGGAAACGATGTGGCCCAAGACTATGTGGTAAATGAGTGTGCTGGCCCTGAATGCCACTGGAAACCAAAATAATTACAACTCAATTGAAGCATCACCAGACTTGAAGCACGGGACTAGGAACACGGCCCAATATGCTTCAAATATAGCCCCGAGACGACACAGGAGGCCCCCACGAGGCCGCCGAGACGGCCCAAGAGGGTCTCACGTGGGGCCAAGAGGCCTCCAAGACGGCCCAAGAGGGGCCCAAGAGTTGTAACGTGGCCCCAGAGACATGCACCAAGAGGTCCTCAAGATACCTCAAGCGGCCCCCAGGAAACCCCAAGAGGCTTCCAAGATGCGCCCCAAGAGGCCCCCAAGAGGTTCTCAAGAGACATCCCAACAAGCCTCGAAAAATGCCTTTTGTCCACGACCAAGTCTGGCCGAAGACCTCTGAACACTACAGTATGGGCTGGCGCGAAGCGGTTGAATCAACTAAGACGCTGCGGTAAGTGGGGAAGTACCAACGCGCAAAGCGATGGGGACACAGTCGGGGCACCACCTCAATCGGTGGGACAAAAATCTGCACTGCGGCTGGTGCACATGTATTCTCGAAGAGTCTGACGACTGGGCGCCTGACGCCCAAACGCCCCGATGCCCAGACGCACGAAGGCCCAGGCGCACGGGACGGGAGACCAGGACGCCCGGACGCCCAGGACGCCCGGGGCGCCCGCACGCCCGGATGCCTGGACGCCCGGACGCCCAGGACGCCTGGGGCGCACGGACGCTCGGACGCCCGGGGCGCCCGGGGCGCCCAGAACATACACACACACAAACGCACAAGCACACAAACACACAAACACACAAACACACAAACACACACAAACACACACACACACACACACCGCACACACACACACACCACACACCCATGCACACATGCACACACACGCACACACACAGACTCACACACACACACACACGCACACGCACACGCACAAGCACACACACAGACTCACACGCGCACACACACACACGCACACATACACACAGAATTCGCTCTCCTGTCGGCTGGTGCATCGGCGACGTCAGGGCGGAGAGAACATCGTGCACGGATTGCGCCGCCTCGCCGCCTGATTCCGCGATGCGAGGCGATCCTGCGGCCCAGATCTGCTGCAGCCCCCACTTCTGGCCGTCCTGTCTGCTGAGCTCAGAAGGCCCCAGAAGCACCCTATCATAAGAATGTACGAGAGGGCGCTGCTAAGTACGAGGCAGTGGGCTCGTGTATGGCAGCCTCACAGCTGTTTTTCGGCTCTATGTCGCTCGAGCCCTCTCACATTTCAATGTGCATGGGCGGATCGATAAACCCTGCTGCGACAAAAGGCTCCATGGAGGTCTCTGGAGCCTTTAGCGGTCAGGGCCCTCTTCGCGAACGGGGCGCAAAAAGACGCCGAAACAAGGGCCACTTTGGGCTCAGGGGCGCTCTCCCTTAGGACTGGGTCGGAGAGCCTAGTCGTGGCCGACTCTATAGCCGTGGCCAGAAGAAGAACCCTCGCTCCTCACTCAGGGGTCCCTGTGGCACTGTATGGAGGGGCCCCAGGACACACAAATAAATACACACAAATAAAATGATTCCCCATATTTTTCCATATTTTCTGGGTTTTTGTCTTCCCCCCCACTTCCCATATTTTCCCATATTTTCTGGGGAATTGACGATTAATTGTGTCTGTGTGTTTCTTTTCCTCCGGATTGTAGCGCCACGACGACACTGGCACGCCCGAGAAAGCAAAACCGCAGCCGGGAGTCGAACCACGTGTCCGGCTCCAGCAGCCCCGACACCAAAAACGTTTTCATCTCTTGGGGCGCATCTTTTGCTTCTGCCGCCTACCGCCGAGCTTCCGCCGGCTTCTGCCGGCGGAGGGGGCATCGTTTTACTTCCACCGACCTTCCGCCGCCTTCCGCGGCGGAAGAGATGACAACTCCTTCGATCCTCAAAGGAAAGACCTTTATGGAATGCCCATGTCCCATTCTTCGCGTTCTCCAGCTGGATCTTGCGGAGTCCTGGCTCTGCAATGCCACGGCTTCCGAGGCCCTGACCGCGGAGGCCTCTGGAGGCCTGCCCGGCACGGGCCAAGCAAATAAGCAAAAACTTCAGCAAACCTGGTCTGGGAGACCTGGCATGTCGAACCCTACATTCGGATGCTTCTGAGCCTCTGAATCGTTCGACCTCCAACCCTCCCCCAGGGGGGCCCTAATGACCTCCTCGTCTCCCTCTCCTCCTCCTGCCCTGGCGGAGTAGAAAGAAGCATTACCATTATAAGAATAAGGATAAAAACAATACGGTGAGGGCGTTGGATAAGGAATCGTTGGAGAAGGAATCCAAGGTCTACAAGGTGGTGGAAATCCAATCGCGGACTGGCAATGGATATTCCACCGACGCCCTCATTAGATAAGGAATCCTGCTGGCTCTGAGTCCTCGTTGGCACATTCCTCAACGAACGCTTCAACCGATATACGAATCACAGCACGAAGAACCGGGACAGGGAAAGAAAGAGAAATTGAGAGAGAGATAACATCAACAATAACTATAACAATAACAACATCATCATCAACCACAATTACAACAACATCAACAACAACAAACTAGAGCAATAACTACATGGAAGGATACAGGAGATAGGAATGAGGAGGAGGAACAGAAATTAGAGGGGCGAGGACGGGGGAGAAGGAACAGGAGCAATGTGCAGATGACCGTTCTTCTTTGTCCCACGCGAGTCTACAGGAGTGCTACCACAAGCACGCTGATCATGCAGGCACGTCGGATGCCTCTGGAAACAGGAGGCTAGGGGAAAGGAGGGAAGGAACGAGGGAAAGGTGGATGGTCGCCGGCAGGAGGGAAATGGCCGTTGGCTGAGAAGCAGAAAGCGATGCTGCAGGGACAAGCAGAGGGCCCAGAACCTGCCGAATGGATGGAGCCTTGCTGAAGGGCAACGACAAGGGGGGACCAGCTCAGGTGGGGAAAAATCGAGCTGGAATCGGCGATACATCGCTGATAGATCGGCGATCGCCCCCGACAGAATCCGAACGTTCCTGGGTGGGGTGAGCTATCAGGCCCCTATCGGCGATGAATGGGCGACTGGGGGGTCGATGCGCCCCCCCCCCCTGGGCCTGTCCCACCCTATCCTTGGCCCCACTTGAGTCTCCAGGCTGGAAGCCAATTCCGTCCAGCCTGGGTGCAAAAATCCGCATCTCTGGATGCCCAAGCCTCCCCCCAACACACAATGCCTGCACTGTGGGGCTACTGCCTTCTTGCTGGATGCCCTTCCCGGGCTTTCGCCTGTCGGGGGCCCGTGGCCGCCTTCCCTGACCTCCGCCGATCTGCTGTCTCCAGTCCGCATCCCCAGACGGAGGTCCTGCCCGCTCCCCAGGGGGATAGTTTTCCGCCCCCGGGCTCCGCGCAATAATGATCCTGGGCAAGAGTTTAGGAGGCAACTGCTGGGAGGTCTTCGTCGGAAGGATGAATAAAAGAGGATTAAACCCCATTGAGGGGCTGCTGCGCCGGATTAGGCGGGCTCAAGCCAGATCAAGCCGGATTAAGCTGGATTTCGGACCAGGGCAAAGTTAGAATTTGACCTCCCAAGCGTTCCATCCGAAAAGTGCGACCTCTGGTGCGCGATGTTCGGGGGGCGCGGGGGTGCTGAGCCCGAGCGCGGCAGCTGCTGGTGTCGCATCGTACTCAGCCATCTGGGGACTCCAGTGTGCCCGCACGAAAGGTCACTCCGGCGAAAGGTCGCTCTTACGTGTAGCCGAATACACCTTGCGAAATGCTTAAGAAATCATGGGTTAAGAAATTCATAGTCTCAGAACTTGACTAAAAACCCAACATTTCCATTAAAATCTTAGGATTCCTATTGAAAAATTAAGAATAATCGAGACTCTGGCCGAAAACTTAAGTTTTCTTAAGCATCGCCTAAGGTGTACCTCACGGTTCCGGGGCGGGGCCCAGGACGGGCCACGGAGGCCGAGACCGAGGAAGAGCCCCCGGACTGAAGAACCGGGGTCGTCGGCGACATCGGCACAAACCCAGTAGCCGGATACTTCACGGCTCCAGGGCGGGGCCCAGAACGGGCCACGGAGGCCGAGACCGAGGCAGAACCCCCGGATTGAAGAACCGGGGTCGTCGGCGACATCGGCACAAACCCGAGCGCGAGGCGCCCACGGTCTAGCCGAATACTTCACGGCTCCAGGGCGGGGCCCAGAACGGGCCACGGAGGCCGAGACCGAGGCAGAACCCCCGGATTGAAGAACCGGGGTCGTCGGCGACATCGGCACAAACCCGAGCGCGGGGCGCCCACGGTCTAGCCGAATACTTCACGGCTCCAGGGCGGGGCCCAGAACGGGCCACGGAGGCCGAGGCCGAGGAAGAGCCCCCGGACTGAAGAGACCCGGGGTCGTCGGCGACATCGGCACAAACCCAGGCGCGTGGGGCGCCCGCGGGCGCCCGCCAGGCGGGCACCAGCCGAGACCCCGACAGTACCCATCCAAGTACTCGAGGCTGTGCGTTAGTGAAGGGGCCCCAGGACACACCAATCAATACACACGAATAAAACTATTCCCCATATTTTCCCCTATGTTCTGGGTTTCTGTCTTCCCCCCCACTGCCCATATCTTCCCCTATCTTCTGGGGAATCGAGGATTCATTGTGTCTGTGTGTTTCTTTTCCTCCTGAGTTAGGTGGTGCATTTTTTACGTGGGCGCCCACGAGGCGCCCCCGGGCGGGCACCGCACGCCCCCCCCCACTGCAGGGCGCCCACGGAGGCGCCCACGGACGGGCACCCGGCGCAACCTCGGCACGCGGGGCGCCTCGTGCGCTGGCTTGATGTTGCTATCTCAACATAACTCGGAGATGGACAGACCTCCCTTTAGTAAAACGTGGTTTAGTGAAAACGACTTCGGGCCCAAACCTGGCGGGCGCAAGCCTGGAAAATAACGGCCACGGCGCCCTCTCGAAAACCGAAAACGGACAATTCACTAATCGACGTGTCACTGTTGGGGGTTCTGTCCGTCCCCGAATAACGTTACGAGGTGATAATGAAGTTCGGCCTCAACGCTCGCCGCCCAATTTGAATTTTTTATATAGGGCGCCGATAATCAACTCTAAAGACTGAAGGGGGGGGGGGATGCATTATTATCCTCGGCATGCGGTTGTTCGCCCGGCGGGCGCCCGCGGCCGTCCCGCGCTCTGGCGGGCGTCTCCAAGGAGGCTTATCGGGTGGGCGCCCGTGGCCGAACACTGGCTGCACCGTGTGCTGGCCGGAGTTTCTGGGGATGCACGCGCAGCTTGCACCACACAGATTGCACCACATGCAGTGCCCTACACATCTTGCACCAGATAGCTTGTACCACGTAGATTGTATCCCGCATGCTGCACATTGTATGTATTGGTGTAGACACAACATGCCTACAATTTGCACCATATCGGTTGCACCACCTCCAGTGCACCAAAGAGAGGCGCGCATCGAGAGTGCAATAACTACCTGTCTGGAGCACATGCCATGGAACACAAAAGCAAGCGTGCACTGACGGCTTCCGAATGCTTCTGTAGTTGCAGAGCCAGGCCTGCTGGTCCAAATCTCGCCGTGGCTGGCCGTGCGGTCCGGCTCATGTGGATCCGTGCCATAGGGGTCCAGGTGGAGAACAGCCACAGAAACGAACCCACAGGTTCCGCATTGAGAGAGGGCTGTGGTGGCAGGGGGGCGTGCGAAACCCAGAGAGTCTCGCCCATGGGGCCCCGTGTGGGTGGGGTTCTGGGGATGGGTGGCCACATGGTCCCGCTCAGTGGCCCCGCCCCTTGGCTCCCGTGTGGGCGGGGTCCAGTCGTGGAGCCTGGACGAGACAGCACCGCCCACACAGTCTGGGTTGGCCACAGGATTCGCACAGAAGGTCCCGCTCGCAATGTCCAGTGTCCGCGGTGGTCTGGTGGTCGGCGGCCCAGAGGGTACACCCTGCGAAATGCTTAAGAAATCATGGGTTAAGAAATTCATAGTCTCAGAACTTGCGTAAAAACCCAACATTTCTATTGAAATCTTAGGATTTACATTGAAACGTTAAGAATAATCGAGACTCTGGCCGAAAACTTAGGTTTTCTTAAGCATCGCCCAAGGTGTACTGGCCTTCGGTGTCCCCTGAGATCCCCTGAGCTGTGCAGGGTTCGCCCGCCGCTGTCATCGACGCCCCCAGCGAAAAACTCCGACCTCGGCCCTGACCTCCGACGTCTCGTGCTTTTTTTCGGGCCGCCAGCCCCTGGAGCTCTGGACCCCGTCCTGTCCTCTCATCCTGAGTCGCCTCTTGGCGGCGCGCACAGAGGAGGGATGGGGAGGGGGAATGGCTTCTCAGAAGCACCCCTGCTCCTAAGGAGCCTCCCCCCCTCCCCTTGCACCCCTCTGCGCGTGGCCGAGTCCCGAACTGTGCCCGGCCCGATCAAGCGGCCCCTGGAGGTTGAAGACTACCACGCGCCCTGGCTTTGCTTTTGGAGGTGTGGGCATTCCGGGGGGACAGAAGCGTACACCGATACCGCTACTCCCTGGACATACTCCCAGGGCCACAAACAAAAGCGTTCTGGACCTCTCCTGGGGGGCGTTCTGGCCAGACTTTCGGAGCGAATCCCGCCGTGGCGACGAGAGCCTCCCAGAAGGCGTAAGAGTGCGAAAACAGGGCAAGAGCGACGTTATCTGTACCTTTTCCACCTCTGAGATCTGGGAGGTTCGAGGCCCTCAGGGGACGGCGAGGGTCGACCCCTGGCGCGCGGCCAGTCATATCAGCCCCGCCGCCCTGCACCGTTCCTGCAGGTCCTGCCTACGTTCGAAGCCCCAGTCCTCGTTGGCTTTCTGGATCTCGACCCTCTCCTCTGGGCTCAGCTTCCTGACGAAACTCAGGAGGTCCTGGTAGTGAGACTGCAGCGTGTCCTTCGCCGCGTCCCTGGAGGCCAGCGCGCAGTCCAGCGTGTTCAGAAACGAGTTGTACTGGAATAGACGCCACCACGCTGTGTGCCGCGGTTGGTGCGCGTCAGCCCCCCAGCTCCTTTTGCACCCCCAGCTGTGCTTGCAACGAGGGATTCTTGCCCTTGCGTGAGAGAGTTGTGGGCTAGTCTTTCGGGACATTCCTCCAGTCGCCGCCCGTGGTCGCCCTGCGCCGGTCGGCATGCCTGGACGTTCGCCAAGCAGCCGCCAGTAGCAGACTCGTGGCCGCCTCGTGCGCTGGCTTGCATGTCCAGGCTCTCTGCCAGTGGCCGCCTGCATAGATTGCGCCGCACAAAACACGCCCCATAGTTTGTACCCGCACATAATGCGCCGCCAGCCTATTCTCATTCCAACAGAAAAACGAACTCTACTACGCTCTCGTGCCCGGACGTACCCCCTCACCATTGTATTGCAAATTGCACAGATAGCATTCTGCCTCATCAATTTCTTTCCACATGGACTCATACTATACCAGGCGAGCCCGTGCGTCACCGACGCACCCCTCGTCTCTGTCAAATCCTGCAATGCGCGCGCGCTCGTTTATCTCAGAAGATCATGCCCGAATAATCCCTTTCGAAAACAATACAACAACGTACACACGCGCGGGGACATACCGCAATGAAACCTAAAACACCAGTCCTGCAAGCGTCCCAACATAAAACAACATTGATTTCCCATCAGACCTGGCAGCTGCTCTGCCCGCGCGCAGATGCTAAAATCAGATGGAAGCGACTCTAACTTCACAGTCGCATCCGAAACTTGCATTCGCATCTCCCCACGCAGCGCATCCTCGTTAATCTCGCATGCGCCCAGTGGAGGAGTCCGTATGAGATGATACCATGCGGGCCCCATGTGCGCGCCGCCACGCGGGCGTGTCGAAATCCTTCCGTAACCATTGGCGCTCGAAGTATTTCAAGATAGAGCTCTGCAACAACATTCTATGAACAGTCTAAAACGGTCCAATCAATATTTCGCCAGAATTAATGAATTTCTGCGCGCGCACCCCCTCATTACTCTCAGCAGCGCCATCGCATCACCGCCGACACCGTGACCGCCAACCGCCGGCGTTGCTGCCATCATCCGAACAATCACGTCCATCACTGACACATGGACATCATTATCATCATCATCATCATCATCATCATCATCATCATCATCATCATCATCATCATCAACATCATCAGCAGCATCAGCATCCTCGTCATCGTTGTCACCAGCATCGGCGCCGTCATTGGCATTGTCGTCGTCATCGTCATCATCGGCACCACCATCGCTATGATAATCATCGTTGCCGTCGTTGTCGGCGTCATCATGAACTCGCGCCCGCCCGAATCATCGACCCGCACTGAAGTGCCCTCGCGCCAGCGCGACCTTTGAGACACGTTGGGAACTTTCTATCGGTAAGCGCCATCGCGGCTGCCTCAGCTGTTCCAAACCAGCTGGTCGATCTGCGCGGGAGATGGCGCGCGCCAGCGCGGCCGTAAAGATGCGCCAACAAGCTGCAATCGGCAACCGCAATAGTGGCCGAGTGGGTCATGGCAGACAAGTTGCGGGTGAGAGGGTGGGGTGCCTGCGCGAGCACTGGAATTGATACATCGGTGGCAAACTTAATTCCATCTCGCAGAGTACATGACGACGTCGCATGTTCTGGCTCTACTTGGCGGATTCCGGAAACCCGAAACCCACACATGTTTTCATTTTTGGGGGGCCATATTTTACTTTCGCCGGCTTCCGCCGGCGGAGGTGGCCTCGCTTTACTTCCGCCGATCTTCCGCTGCCCTTCCGCCGCAGGATAGATGACAACTCCTTCGATCCTCGAAGGCGAGGCACTTTTTGGAACGCCTTACTTAGCTTTTGGCCTTAGGGAGTGACGACTGCCCAAGTGGCGACAACGTTCTGGTGGGACATTCCGGGGGGCCCGCCCACGCTCGGCCCAACCAGCCACCCCTAGGGGACTGTGGTCCTGACACCCCTTGGAGAGCGTCTCCTCCTCCTCCTCCTCCTCCTCCTCCTCCTCCTCCTCCTCCGGGTGTAGAGCACCTTTGGAAAGGATCTGGAACACAGCTCCTGCAGATGTGGCAGCCGTTGGCATGAGGGCAAGGGGTCCTGAAGAGAGCGGGCCCTGCACCCCATGAGCTCCCCCGGAGACATTTTGCATCGAGTCGTTTGCTGACGGTCCCGGGTCCCCCGGGGCAGCAAAAAAAAAGGAAAACCTCAGGACCCCTCGTGTCCTTCGTGGCAAATATTTGCGGAACATCCCTCCCGAGTGGCGGATGTGCGCTGCAGCGCGGCCAGATCTTGCTCGACCTGTCCCGCGCCTTCGAGTTGCTCATCGCCACCGCAAGCTCGAGGGTTGCTGGCCCAAGGTGCCGCCAACCTCTTGCGCCAATTTGGAGCCCCTTGGAGCCCTCTGGGCCTCGCGATGGGGTGCTCTGGAGGCCGTGGATGCGTCCCTGAGACCCACCTCACAAATCTGCGCTCCGATCTCTCCACGGGGTGCGTTCTGACCAGAATTGCGAGGGGAGTCCAGCCGTGGCCACGAGAACCGCCCTCAGGAGATCCAACAAGGGCGGAAAGCGTCCAAAGTGGGGAAACCCAACCAAAAGATACGGATACTGCCAGTCCCTGGACTTTTCCTGGGGTGCGCTCTGACAAGAATTTCGAAGCGAATTAAATACTGACGACGAGAGTCTCAGAAGGGCCAAAAAAGCGAGAACGAGTCGAAGGTAGCGGTATCGGTACCTCTTCCTCCTTTGACAGAACCCTCGATCATCGATCCTCGATCTCCGAGCGGGGGCACCTTGTTAGGCTAAGGACACCTTCGGCAGCCACCCGACAGGTGGCCAAATTGGAAACAGCGGATCCCTGCTGCCGGCACCGCCCGCGCCGCCTCGCCGCTCACGTCGCCCGCGGGCGTACGTGGGCGGCGGGGCGGCCTGTAGCCGCCGCGATTGAGCCGGAACGGCTGCAGTTTGCAGATGCAGCAAGAAATCTCGCGATAAGACATCTAGAGGCACGTTTGTCGTCGAGCTCTGAGCTTCCTGAGGTGCCCCAGGGCTTCTATGCGGCCTCCCAGGGCCATCGGGGGATCAGAAACTTTTCGTGGGGCGCCTGCGGACACTCCGGCTTTGTGTTCGAGGACTTGCGTCCAGGACGCCTTCTGCTGGCTCGCCCCCTGGCGAGATACGCTGCGGGCCTGCGCTGCTGGGCGAGGATGAAGGACAAGAGCTCCTCGGCCTCCTCCTGCTCCTTCGCTTCCTTCTCATCTTCCTTCTCGTCTTCCCTCTCCTCTTCCTCACCCTTGCGCGGAACCTGCTTGCCCAAGGGCTGGGTGGAGAATTTCTGCTGTGCCCCTGGAGACACGCCTGGAAACGCCTGCCATCACCAGGCCCGCCTCTAGTGCCCGCCCCTCCTAGGGGAACAGCGACATAAACGTGACAACTCGAAGCTCCGCGTGGATCTCTCGGATCGACGCTGGGCGCCAGCAGACAATGACATAAGCACAACAACTCAAAGGTCCGCGCGAATCTCTTGGATCGGCGCGGGGGCCCCCTGGCGGCGCCTCCGGCGCCGCCCCTGACGCGCTCCGCGCGCCGGGAAGCGGGGCCCAGCGCCGATGCAAGAAATCCGCGCGGACCTCCGAGCTTTTCTGGGACGCACATGGACATACTAGTACTATATGTCCTCCTTGGAGGCGCGCGTCCGACCCGAACATATAGTATACCCATCTTGTAGTATATCGTTTCCCGAGCGGTGTGGCCAGAAAGCGCCCGCCACGACGCATATACTATAAGATTTCTCGGTGCGCGCGTCGCCCCTGGGGGGGCGACGCACATATAGTATAAGTATGTTGGGGTGTTGCCGATTTTCTGTTCATGCCATTGTTTGTCCCTCACCCCCGGTCTCATTCGACCCATTCGTTCGGGGAGGCGTAAGACTCGGATTCGGGGGACTCGGGTTGGCCCGACGCGGGTTCCAAGACAGTTCCCGGGAAAAGCTGACACTCCTCGGGAAAAACTGGCACGCCCCGGTGGCACCCGGGAATGTCTCATTCCTGCGGTGCTTCTTTTGCGAATGTTTCGCGCGCTGGGACCATTGCCTCACTTCTTGGTGGAGTGGCCCAAGCCCGAGAAGCACCTCATTGTTCGCCGTCCTCCTCCTCGTCGAGCTCGCCCTCCTCCTCCGCTGCGTGACCATCAGGCGAGACGAGGTGATCCAACAGTATGTCATAGAGCAAAATGTCATTTTCGCAACTGTGCGCCCAACAAGACCCGTGCCCACCGGTGGCATGATTCTTCATAAGCGGCGGGTTGCCGCTTCTGCTCAGCACCCTCCAGAGAGGAACCTCTTCATGGAACTTGCAACACTCGTCGCCATGTGAATGCACAACGAAAATGGGCATGCCGCAGAGCGCCGCCACCAGCCGCTCTCGGCGCTCGGGGAAGTGGTAGCCACTAACCACTGCAATCGCTGCGAAGAGGCTAGGGCACTTTGCTGCTATCTCCCAGGTGGCATAGCCTCCCATCGAATATCCTCTGGCATATACGCGCTCGTGGTTGCACCACTCCGCCGCGGACAGTTGGGCGATCAGCTCCGCGACCCACGTGTCGGGCAGGCTCCTCCAAGTCCATTCGCACTTGGGTGAGACGATGACGAAGTTACGTGAGGCGTACTCGACGCCTGGAGAGAAACGTTTGTTCCACTTCTTCTTGCCGCCTCCACCATTCGGCAACGTTTCTCCCAGAGTCGAATGCAGATAGAGCAGCAGCGGCCAAGGCTTGCCGCTATCGATCCTGAAACCCGCTGGGAAAAAAACGAAACCAGTCTCAGCCGCCCTTCACGATCCACGAACTGGCACTCGTCATCGCCGTCACCATCGCCATCGCCATCATTGTCGTCACCCTCGTCGATGTCGTCGTCGTCGTCGTCATCCTCCTCCTCGTCTCGTCACCGTCGCCCTCGTCGTCGTCACCGTGACTGTCGTCATCGTCGTCGTCGCCCTCGTCAGAAACGTCATCGTCGTCATCGTCGTCCTCGTCCTCGTCTCGTCACCAACCGCAGCGTCCAGCACGGCAAAGCATGCGGCACTTCTTTGCGACGTGTGGCAAGACCAGCGCCCACAATGCGCATGCGATTCCGACTGGCTGATTCATCATGCACACGCTTCAAGGACGGCCCGTGCGCGATGCACCAACCTGCATTTCAGGCGCAGCATGCACAGCGTACGAAAAGCTTACTGATGCAGGGCAGCATGCGGCACCTGTGTCAAATAATTTCGAGCCAGCAGCAGCGCGGGGCCGACCGAGAAGACCGCTCGGCGCCTGCGCACAAATATGTCAAACAAGCGCGATGGGTCGTGGATCTCCTACCTCCCTCGAAGCTTCTTTCCCGAGAACAAGCTCCCCTGGAAAGTTCCCGTCTTCTGTGCCGGTGCCGCTTTATCTCCATGTTGCATTTTTCGCAACGTCAGAACACAGGGGAGGAAGAGGAGGAGGAGGAGGAGGAGGAGGAGGAGGAGGTGCAGAAGGAGGAGGAAGACAACGAGGAGGGGGAAGGTGGAACACTGTAAGACGACGATGGCGAAAAGGATCCGCAGCGGCGGCAACGGCAATCAGCTGCAGGCGCAAATGCAGGACGAACATGTGAGGGAAGGGGGAGAAGTGAAGCAAGAAGGAACAAGGAGGGGGAAGGGTGTCGAGGAGGGGAAAGGGGGAAAACGTGGATCTCCCCCTCTCCTCTCTTCCTCCCTCCCTCCCTCCCTTTCCCTCCTTCCTCCATCCCTTCCTCCTCGCCCACTCCGTCCTTTGTCCGCCTCTCTCCCTCCTCCACCAAAAAATTCAGGATCATCTCCCTATCTCATCTCATCGGTCGACTCCTGAAAAATCGAGCCGAAACATATTCGTCACTTCGGGTGTCTGGAAGCCTGTTCCGCACTTCTGGGGCCCAGGACGAACTAACTACTATGGATGAAAGACCAGGCCCAGGCAAGAGGTCGAGAGCCCCGAAGAACGGGGGCTCTCGACCTCCTGCGGTCACGTCTCGGCTCGAGCCCTGGCCTAAAGCACCCCACTGCGCCATCACCATCGCCTGTCGACCGCCCAGGGCTGAAGCGCGGACGGGGCCGAAGGGATGGCACTGCTTCGCCGATGCATCGGCGAGGCGCGGGCGTCGCTGGGGCGCAGAAGATGGGGCTCTAGATGCGCAGCGCCGCACAACCAATGCGTCGGCGGGGCGGCGCGAACCTCCGACCCACACCTAGGCGTTCGGCAACCAGGCATAGGTAGAAGAAGAGAAGTCGGCACAAACATAAAGTTCGAAGGTCCGCGCGGATCTACTGGATCCTCCCTCACTACCTTCCATGCCTTTTGGGCGTGCGCCCTCCTCCTGTGAGAGAGGAGGGGGGTGGCGAGGAGAGTAGAGCGGGGAGCGGGGAGGAGAGGGAAGGGGGAGGGAGGATGGAGGGGAGGGTGGAGGCAGCTCGCTGGGAGAGAAGGGGGGAGGAGCTGGGGAGGAGGGTGGAGGGGAGGGGGGAGGAGGGCTGGTGGATGAGGTGAGGAGGGTGGAGGAAGGAATGTCTGGGGACCCCGCCCCCGCGGTGCGCGCGCGTGGGCGCCGGCGCGCACGAACACGCCGCAGGCACCCGTTTTTTTTTTTGGAGCGCGCCTGCCCGCGCGAACGGCCGTCGCGGCAGCGCGCTGCCGCGCAGGTGCGCGCGCGCAGTGGCGTCAGGCGCGGCAGGGGTAGGTCACGTTGATGAGCACGACGCGGATCAGGTACAGGTTGAGCGCGATGTGCAGCGCGATGACGATCGCGCCGACAGTGTCCGTGTTCGCCTGCCCGTTGAGCACGTCCGCGATCTTGTCGATCAGGCTCTCCACGTTGGAGTAGAGGATCCCGATCATCACCGCGAGCGCCAGGGCGCAGAAGCAGTACCACGACTGCCGGAACTTGTGGCTCTCGTCGTCGGCGAGCCCCCCGCGGAGCAGGAGCTCTGCGGGCCACATGGTGGACACTAAGCGCCACCGCGACAGCGGCGGGACGGCCTCGGGGTCCGTCTCGGCGGCCCTCTGCCGCGCCTTGGCCTTCTTGACCAGCAGCTCCAAGAGCTCCTCCATGTCGTCCGGCAGCTCTGCCTCCAGAGCCTCGACGTCATGTTTTGATTGTTCCACAGCGTCGAATCCCAGAGGTCTCCACCCCTTCCCCAGCACCGGCATTTCATCCCGAGTCGCTCTTTGACGGTCCTGGGGCCCAGCGAGGGCCCCCAGAGGCAGAACATCGGGAAAAACCCTCCGTCGTGTTTCTTTCGCGACGCGCGAAGGGGGTCTGGGCCTCCCCAGTCGGGCAGATGTCCAGCCGGACGGCGGCCGCCGTGGCGGGCTCCTCTTGGAGGCGGCAGGGAGGATCTCAGGTGGGAAAGTCCAGAGACAATCGGTCAAGATGTGGGGATGAAGGCAAGTTCGCTCAAAATAAATCCCCAGACCTGTCCCAGCGTAGTTTCTCGAGCCACGACCAGCCGTGGAGACGAGGGGGCCCCTTTCGACCTCTCTTCTGCTGGACGGAACCAGTGCTGGGCCACCTCAGCCCCCCAGCCGGCTCGAAGGCTCCTGGATCATCTCCATTCCCGCGAGCGACCTGCGAGCGGTCTCCGGGTCCTCCTCGAAGTACTTGCTCAGGGGCAAAAGGCTCGCCTCCGTGTCGTACGCCCCGTACAGGTAGACCACGTACAGCACCACGGGCCCGATGAAGAAGACGGAGGCATCGTCCGCCTGGCTGATGTTGGAGAGACCAGAAAAACATATACATAAATGTTCTGAAATCCGCGCGGGCTTCTGGGATCCGCGCTGGACCCCGCTGGCGGCACCTCTGGCGCTGACGCTGGCGCGCTTCGCGCGACAGGATCTGGCGCCGATCCAAGAAATCCGCGCGGACCTCCGAAAGTGTACACCCTGCGAAATGCTTAAGAAATCATGGGTTAAGAAATTCATAGTCTCAGAAATGGAATAAAACCCAGAACTCCTATCAACATCTTGGGATTTACATTGAAAAGTTAAGAATAATCGAGACTCTGGGCGAAAACTTAGGCTTTCTTAAGCATCGCCTAAGGTGTATGTGCATGCTTTTTTCCTTCCCCGAGATGAGGCCGTCCGGGGTCAGCGCGCCCATGGACACGTTGCTGAACAGGCTGAGCCCGGCGCTCGTCCAGACCAGGAGGGCGTAGTGCATGAAGGCGTTCGCGACACAGAACAAGATGCAGAGGAAGAGCGGGTCCGACAGCGGGGAGAAGTTCTCGATGTCCAGCAGCACGCCGTGCTTCAGCAGCCTGTAGTACATGCGATGCTGCAGGAACATGCGCGAGGAAACCATGATGGCTACCAGCAGCGCCAGCAGGGGGAAGCACCGCACGTAGGCCTTGGTGTATTCGCAGCCAGCGGCCACTGGGTATCCATACAGCGAAGGGTCGCAGGACATCAGGTAGTCGTGGCTGAAGAAAACGGACACGATGATGATCCCTAGACGGTCGTTACCAGAGGTGGCCCTGGCCTGAGGCGGCCCACACGCTCCAGGGAAACCACCATTGAGGGGCAACGATAGGAGGGGCTGGCCTAGGGGGGGAAGCATCGACGTGTCGGCATGGAATCGACGATACATCGCCGAGAGATCGGCAATAGGCCCCCGATAGTACATCCGCACGGTCCTGGGCAGGTTGGGGATACTGAGCCCCTATCGGTGATGAATGGGCGAATGGGGGTCGATGCGTCCCCCCTTATGCCTATCCCCCCCCAATCGTTGCCCCCGAACCCCAAGGGCCTCCAGAGCACCCCTCGCGAGGCCCAGGGGCACTGGATCAGGGGGACGTAAGACCTGGGTACAGGGGACTCGGAAATCCCCGACGAGGTCGTCAAAAAAATGACGAGGCCGAGCCTGCATTTTGACGAGGCCTCCCGCTGCAGACATCCCACGAAACTCCTCCTCGTCAAAATCCGAGGCGCGGTCGTCAAAAAACGATGGCGAACCCGAGTCCTGGCAAACCCGGGTCTTACGCTCCCCCGACTGGAGAGCCCGACGCAAGACCTCGGACCAGGGCCACCTCTGTCAACAGCCGACTGCTGGCTCCCCCGAAGTTCCGACCCCATCCACTGGGGGCGGGTGTGTTGGTGGGCCTGTTTTCCACCACCGCCACCATGAGTTGGAGGGGGAGGGGGTCCTCCTCCTCCTCCTCCTCCTCCTCCTCCTCCTCCTCCTCCTCCTCCTCCTCCCCTCCAACTTATGGTGGTGGTGGTGGAAAACAGGCCAGTCATGTGTCGTCTCGTGCAAACTTCCGACAGCCCCTCGGCCGAGAAGCGCCCTCCCCACCCCCTGGGGCCGACCTCTGCGACCTCTGCCCTGGTTTGTTCCAAAACGTTCGGGGCCTGGGCTTCCCTGAGGGGGATAAGGGTGGACCGTTTCAGGGGGGCAATCCCGAGTTGCACGATGGCCGCTAATTACCGTGCCAGATGCCGGCCAACCGGCACTGGCTCGTACCGTACCGCGCCAAACGGCCGTGGCAACCGTACCGATCGATACCGCACCGGCCTCCGCTACCGTACCGGACGATCCCGCGCCGGCCACAGCCACCGTACCGGACGATACCGTGCCAGCCGCGGCGTCTGCACAGGACGACACCGCACGAATCGGACGCGTTGCAACCAAGGTCCCGGGTCCCGGAACCCCGTGGCCCTCAAGGTCCCGGGACCCCCCGGTCCTCTGGGACCCCCCGGTCCTCTGGGACCCCCCCCCGGTCCTCTGGGATGGGACCCCCCCCGGTCTCGTATGGCCGCGACCAATTTTAGCAATCCTAGGGCCTCTGGGGACCCATGGGACCCCCCCCGTCCCGGGACCCCCCTGGTCTGTCGGAGCCCCCCCGGTCTCTCGGGACCCCCCCCGGGCCCCTCAACGACGACGACGCCGACGACGACGCCGACGCCGACGAGGACGACGACGACGAGGTGCTCACCTAGGCTCCGGGGCGGAGGCGCTCTCCCTCATCCCTCCTCCCTCCTCCCTCCCCAGACCCCCGACGTCGTGATTTTTTCACGACGTCGACCCCCAGAGGTCCGGACCCCTTCCCCGGGACCGGTTCTTCGTCCTGAGTCGTTTTTTGACGCTCCCGAGGCCCGGTAAGGGCCCCCGGAGGCCGAAAATAGCGAAAAACCTCCCGTCGTGATTTTTTCACGACGCGAAGGGGTCTGGGTCCCTCCTCCCTCCTCCCTCACCCACCCCTCTGTGAAAAGGTGCTGGGCCGCGGGAGGGGCGGCGCGACGAGGCACCCGCCAGGGGGCGCTCCGGCGTCACCGCGCCGTGACGGCGTCGGCGCGCCGCCAGGCGGCGTCGGCGCACCGCCAGGACGCGTCGTCGTCGTCGCCATCCTCTGCTCCTTCCTCCTCTTCCTTCTCCTCCTCCTCCTCCTTCCTCCTCCTCCTCCTCCTTCCTCCTCCTCCGTCCTCCTCCTCCTTTCCCTCCTCCTTTTCCTCCTCCTTTTCCTCCTCCTTTTCCTCCTCCTTTTCCTCCTCCTCCTCCTCCTCCTCCTCGTCCTCCTCCTCCTGCTTTTCTTCACCCTCCAAGAGCCGAAGCGAAACCCGATCGGGATATCGGCAAACGCCGGTTGACACATCGAATCGGCAGGAGTCAGGGCCTCGTAATCCCACAACCGTACCGCGTGGTCCTGCGACCGTACCAGCACCGTTCCCGTGCGAGCCTAGTACCGTACCCGCGTTACCGGTACCGGCGGTACGAACCGGACAGTGCTGGCCGTACTGGCACCGCGTGCTCTTGCCACCGTACCGTACTGTACGTTACCGTGGCAACTCTGGAGGTGGAACCGGCGATGCATCGCCAAGAAATCGGGGATAGCCCCCGACAGCAAAACCACACGTTCCTGGGCTGGGTGGGCCATCGGACCCCTATCGGCGATGAATGGGCGACGTGGGGGTCGATGACCCCCCCCCCGAGCCTGTCCCCTGGTGGTTTTCGGGTCATAACTCGAGCCGTTCCGGACGATCCAGGCACCCATTGAAAGCTCTCGGCGAGGCGCAGCCGCTGGAAGGCACCACGAAGCTGGAAAGCCGCCGAGAACAGACCACAGCGCCCGAAAACCTCGAACCTCGAACCCCTTGAGCCTATTCCCCCTAATCTGGGCTTCGCTCGCGCCGGCCTAGTGTTACGCACTGCTTCAGCACGGGCAGCATCGCGCTGTGCAACAGGCCCCAAGGCTCGCCCAGGGCGTGCCATTGCAGCAGGCTGGCGGCGGCGCCGTTGCCCCGCGGCGTGGTGCTGGAGAGGGCGATCGACGCCTGCAGGCGGGATGAGGAAGAGGGCAAGTTTTGCCCCCGACTGTCGAGCATCGAGAGGGGGCCCTCTTCCTCCTACTCCTCCTCCCCAAGGCGGGCTGGGCGTTTCGCCTGAGAACTAATCGCCCTGTATGATCCTGACGCCTGGAATTTGGAACAGTTGCACCAATGCAGGGCGAATCCTTTTCAAGACGTGGCCGTCGCCTCAGCTCAGCTGGAGGATGGAGGAGGAGGAGGAGGAGGAGGAGGAGGATGGAGGAGGAGGAGGAGGAGGAGGAGGCGGAGGAGGGGGAGGAGGAGGAGGAGGAGGAGGAGGAGGGGGAGGAGGAGGAGGAGGAGGAGGGAGGAGGAGGAGGAGGAGGAGGAGGAGGCGGGAGGAGGAGGAGGAGGAGGAGGAGGAGGAGGAGGAGGAGGAGGCAGGATCAGAGGATCAATCAGAGGAAAAGTCTGCCATCGCTCCACGGACGGAGAGGGCGCCTGGTTTTCAACACGTGGCTCTCGCCGTGGCGCCGCGCATACTCGTCTTACACGTGTTCAACAGCTTCGGTCCCCTTCGGCATGTGGCTCCTCCTCCTCCTCCTCCTCCTCCTCCTCCTCCTCCTCCTCCTCCTCCTCCTCCTCCGCCTCCGCCTCCTCCTCCTCCGCCTCCTCCTCCTCCTCCTCCTCCAGCTTACACATGTTCAACAGCTTCACGAACATGTTACACATGTTCGTGGTTTTCAAAATGTGGCTGTCGCCTTAGCGCTGCGCACTCTCGTCTCAAAAAGTTGCGACAGCTTCACGGATGGAGGGCGAATCGTTTTCAAAACCTGGTTCTCGCCCTAGCGCGGCGCATACTTGTCTGAAGAGCGTGCATCAGTTTCACGGACGGAGGGCGGTTCCTTTACAAAATGTGCCTCTCGTCTTAGCGCCGCACGCATTCGTTTTGCAATTCGCAACAGCTTCACGCATTCGTGTTGTCGAAGTCCCACGAGTGGTGCTCCGGTTCGGTGTAGCATTACCAGGACGCAACAGTCACATTGACTCGCGGTGCTGAAGTTCCAGAGGAGGTATCCTGGCACGTTTATAACCTGTCACCCTGGAGTGGTGTTCTGGCACGGCTGAGGATTCTCAGGCGGTTGCCTTCTAAATGGTAATACATTAATTTAAGGGGCAATGGAAAGAGAACTTGGAGGGAGGGTCTATTGTATAGTCCTCCTCCTGTTCGTCCTCTCCCTCCTCCTCCTATCCCTCCTCCCTCTGACTCCTCTTCTTCGAGAACCCAAAAGGGGAGGCTGGCGGAGGCAGGATGATGAAAAATGGTGAAAAGGAGAAGGTGCCAGGAGTGGGAGGCACAGGGAGAGGGAGGACTCAGAGGATGGGGGAGGACCTGATGCGTCTTCTCAGATTCTCCTCCTCCATCCTCCCTCCTCCCATCACCCGGGCGACTCCAACCTAAGACCCATGGAGGCCCAACCGGAAAGAAAAAAAAAATGGGGCGCGCCGAAGAACCCAGGGGGTCCGGTTTCCGCGGAGGAAAGAAAAAAAACCTGGCGATGGGATTCGAGCACGGGGGTTACCCCCCCCTCAAATTCCGGAAGAGGAATGAACTCCCAGCCGCGGGGGTGCCCGCGCGAGGGGTCCCACCCCCCCAAGCGCAACCAGAGGAAGCAAAGCGTGAGAGCCGAGACTGTAAGTGAGAGTCCAGCTGTTATATGATACCAGCTGCACTCGAATATTTGCACGGCAGGACAACGTGCTCTCTAGGAACAACTGCGCGATAGGACATGATAGTACCAGTTGTACTCAAGTACGAGTTGTACGGTAGTCGGAGGGGTTCAGGGGTTCCAACGGCAACGCGCGCGGGGAAGAAGGAAAGAAATCCATGCGCCGCCAGGGGTCCCGGGTTTAACGGGTCGCCGCGAAGGTTGACCCCCCGCGGAAAGAAGAAAAGAAATCCGGCCGGGGGGTTGGGGGGTTGAGGGATGAGTCACGGGGGCGATCTCCTCCCTCCGCCCTCATCCCTCGCCGGTGGCCGGAGCCTCCGCGTGGCAAACGGTCGAAGCTGGCGTGGGCGGAGCCTCTCCGGAGAGGACGACCGATGCCTCCGCTGACGGCGACGACGCCTGGGTGGTTGGTGGTGCTTACGAGATTCCCACGTGACACGGAGCTACAGTCAACGTGCAGCCATCGTGCTGATATGAAGGAAGCAAGATCTGGAACTGAGCCCCTCTTGGCCTCAAAAGCGACTGGGTGCATTGGGAGCGTCAATGGAACAAACATGCAAACGCCTCAGGAACAGCGAGCCCCTTCCGAACCCGGGCTGCTCCGTGTTTCAGCGTCTTGGTTGTACTTAGTGGTGGTGGTGGTGGTTGTGACACGCTGGGCGAGCCGAGAACCGTGCCGCCCAGCAGGACAGGGCTCCACCACGGTTCGAGACCACCATCACCGAGCAGCGCGCCGTAAAGGATGAGGTCCAGCACCGGGTGGACGCAACCTTCGGGTTAACTCCTGACCACGGGCTGAAGGCGGTGCGAGTTGCACCGGGAGGCCGGTTCACACTGGCGAGCCAGCTCGCGAGACGTTGGAGGCGGCTAGGCAGCTCAGCGTGGCAAGTGATGGACGCTCGACGCCAACCCCGACACGCTGGACGGATGGAGGAGCAGGAAAATATGGAGGACGCGTACTAGAGTAACAAGTAGGGAATGAAAGATAAGAGAATGTGCGCTCTGATTTGCGAGAGCGATGCATGCGGCATGCGGTGCTGTTAGGCGCATATGCGGGCGCTGAGCCTGGCCAGGCTCAGGGCCCGAAAAGGCATCGGGAGAGAGGCGGGTGACACAGGGCAGGGGCAGTGGAAGGCATGGATGGTATGACATGGGTCCGTTCGAGTCTGGTGCTCAAGCACGCTCGTTGTTCCCTCGGCAGAAGCAGTTACACTTCCACCAAGAGACCAACCCTGCCCTGCTAGCCTGCCTCGGGTCTGGCCTACAGCTCCAGGAAGCCCACGTCGAAGGTCTGCGGGCTGAGGAGCTGCGCCGAGTGGAGCACCGCGCAGTCGTAGGCGCTCAACTCCCGGCGTGCCTGTCAAAAGGATCCGCCTGGAACAACACCCATGGAACGTTGTCTCCCCTCACTGTCTGTGGAGAGCCGGCAAAAAGCGCGGCCCTCCTCGCTGATATGGAGGCCAGGAGCATGTTGTCTTACTCCTGGGCTTGTTTGCTGAGGCTGGCTGCGCGGTGTCGTAGTCGCAGTCTGCTCACCGTTCAGGTTGCGCAGCTCCCTCAGTCTCCGTGCCTGCACTGGGCTTGTTGTTCAGCCTCGAGTGCTGGCTGCTCGGCGCGCTCTTCTTCCTCTTCTCGTCGCCCCAGCGCGCCGTCGGATGAGTACAACTGGCATGGCCAGTCATGACTCCCAAGATGAGGTCCCGACCGATGCTTCCCTTAGTCGTCGGGTCGGCCCTCATGTCTCTGGCGTCGCACCGCAGCATGTCTTCGAGCTGCTTGGTGCGAAGCTGGGCGCTCAGCCACTAGGTGGCCAGCCATCGAATTCTCGGATGGCGGCCGGGCGGAGTCGGACAGCAGGGCCGTGGGGACCGACGTGCCGTCTGCGACCAGCTCGGCCGTGATGGCGTAGCTTCCTTCCTCCCGCAGCCGTCGGATCTCCTCCGCGGTGGCCCGGCCGTGCGCCATCTCGCGCAGGGCGAGGAGGCGCTGCTGCACCCCGTCAGCTGCGCCGCAGGCCGCGAGCAGCTCTGAGCCGAAACAGGACCTGCACACAAGCTTGGGTGATCTGCTAATGGCATCCAGCAGGTGGCAGACCTCCTCACCCGTCTTGGGGCACGCGCCCATGCGCATGTACACGGCGCCGCGCATGCCGCACCCCGTCTCCTCTTCCCTCTTGAAGGAGCTGTCGCTGTGCACGACCAGTCGCTTGCCGCACTTCACCGCTGGGAAGACGATGCGCGCCTTCAGCTTCTGCATGGCCAGAACGACTGAGTTGAGCTGCATCGCGTGTCTGATGAGCAGCTTGTTCTTGGCTCTCGGCAGCGCGACTACGTGCACAGCCACATGGTGTTGTGCAAGTAGCGCGTAGGCTACTGCTCCCAAGAAATACGAATAGGTCCGGGAGCGGACCGGCGGCCGGCTGATCCGCCCTGGCCTTGACCAGGTCGACGTGCCTGATAGGGATCAGCGCGTCGATGTACTCGTCCTGGTCAAGGGTGACCGCGCCGTCCTTGGTGCGGCTCTGGTGGGCGCCGCAGTTGGCGAAGCCCTCCCAGTCGCCCTTCATCTTGCCGAAGACGCTCTCGATGTGAGAGATCAGCTGGTCCACGGGGTCCACGTGCTTCTTCTGCCCAGCTATCTTCAGGTCGTCCACGTGCTTGGATAGCATGAGCACTAGCTCTGAGACACCGGGAGCATGGCTCGTAGGCGCCTCATGCTTGACCTCGAGCTCCGGGTCCCAGCGCGTCTGCTTGGCGTTGCACTCTGGAGAGCGCGTGACCCGGGCGAGCTTCATGGAGAACGCCCGCGGAGCATCCTTGCAGCCTGTGCCCGGCTTGATGCAATGGAGGCACTCCGTCGTCTCGTCGAAGTCCTCGTAGCCGGGCACCTTCCGCAGTATCGCGGCGCCGCCGGGAGGCAGCGTGAAGTTGACCTCCCTAGGTGCCTCGCCCTGTTCCTGCATCTCCTCGTAAGTCATCCCTTGCAGGAGGGCCTTCTCCACGCCCACGGCGACATAGACTCAGTCTGGTCTGCGCGCCGCCCCCGAAGACAGGATGCGCTGAGACGAACGCTTCGCTGTCCCAGCGAACGTCTCCAACGCCCGCGCGTCCATGTCTCTGAAGCCCCGCAGTGCCATCCACCATCTGATGATGCGGACCATCTTGCCCTCCGCATTCTCGCGGTGCTTCCACTTGAAGACGTGGCGGGAGTCCATGACGTTCCGAGCTCCTCGAAGGGGCCGTCGCTCGAAACGCTTGTACTTGACCCAGATGGTGAGCTCCTCCAAGATGGCTGCGGCTACCTCTTGGGACAGCCTAGATACCTCCTCCTCAGTGAGCAAGTCGGTGTCGCGTTTGATTACCGCGGTCTTGACGGCGGCGTAGACGTCAAGCGCAACTGTCCACGAAGATGAGTCGACATGGTCGCTCATCTCGGTCTGTGTGCTCAGGAATGCTTCACGCACTCTGGGGTCAAGGTACAGCTCCACTTGTGAACCTCGATCATCTTCCTCCTCCAGCGTGGCATACTCGGCCTCCGAGGCCCCACGAAGGTAGTAGTGGCACCTCTCGTGGATCACCTGGCGCTGACGCTGCGTCTCCAGGTGCGATGGCCACTCGGAGGGCCGACGGCCCATGCCGGCCGCAGCGTGCTCGATGGCTGCGTAGACCTGCTCCTGGTGTTCCTCGCAGCCGTCCTTCATGAGCTCGCTGGTGAGGTCGTCGGCATTCTCGACCTCTCGCCACGCGGCTAGCATCACCTTCTGGATCTAGCCAGAGAAAGTCGCTCTCGTCGCCCCCGGGTATGACTGAGAGCGCTGAGGGTGATCCAATTTTCCGTGGTCGACGCAGCATCTTCGTGAGATCCGACAACATGGTGTCCGATCTCGCCTTCAGGCTCTAAACCGACGTCTGCTGCCATAAGTGGCTCGTCGCCCAGAATGAACTGCAGGATGCGGGCGTTCTTCCAGGCGTCACCGACCAAGGAGTACGAGTCGAAGTGCACGCTGTTGAGGTGCATCTGCTGCGTGTCGTAGGGGTCCTTGGGAAACCACCACATGACCAGACTGCGGGAGCAGCCCGGCCAGGCGCCAACCTGTTTCTGGCCTCGGATCAGACGTATGGCACGAACGTCTGACAGCTGAAAGCACCTGTGGGCCAGGTGGCGTAGGGCTTGGAAGACCTCCTTCTGTCGAGCCTGCTCGGTGAGGCTGACGTTGCCGCCGCCCCCCCAGTGGCCGAAGGTGCGAGCTCCTGATCCTTCCTTGATGTGCTCGATGATGTCCTCGACCAAGTCCCACGCCAGGCCGGCGCGTGTCACCCCGGCGCCGAGGTCATCGTAGACCGCGCCGATGAAATGACGGACGCCCTGCAATCTGCAATTCATCTCGGCGCGGCGGTACTTGACAGTGACCTTCCCGCGCGCCGGATCCACTGCAGTGATCGTCCCTGGGCCTGCCCAGCCTGCAACATCCTCGGTGTCGGGCGGCCGATGGATCTCCACGACGTCACCGATGTTGAACTGGCCCCGGCCGGACGGCTGGGTGCGCGCCAGCAGGATTGGACTCCTCGGCGTGGCCAGATTCGCCCGCACCTCTGTGTCGACCTCTAGCGGCGGCAGCATGCTGGGCCGCCGTCCGAAGACCACGTTGTAGGGCGTGATGCCGCCTACACGCGTGAGGCTGTTGCCGGCGAAGATGGCGTTCGCCAGCATTGAGTCGAAGTTCGCCGCAAGGCTCTCTCGCTCCAGTTGCTCCTCGGTGGTGTGCAGAGCATGGCGCAAGATCGCGCCACGTCGCTCTATGAAGCGCGCGTGCTGCCTGGGCGCCCGTACGTGCAGGGAGATGCCTCGACGCTTGAGCTCCTCGTCGAAGTACTTCGAGGTCGCCATCCCGCCCTCGCCGTCCACGATGAGCTGTTCCATAGCTCCGAACAGCTGCACCCACGACTTGTCGATCGCGGCCAGCATCGTGGAGTCGTGCCGGTCGCTGATCTTGGCCGTGATGCCACCTGGAGGGGCAGCAGATCAGGTGAAACACCATGCGGTCCTTCTAGAATATGATGTCGCACTCGACGTGCTGGTTGAACCTGGAAGACAGGCGGAGGGTCGGTACTGTCTGGTGCGCTGGCGGTAGCCATTTGCGACACTCACGACAGTTGTTCACGACCGTCGGGATGAGGTCGAGCTGGTTCACGTTGGCGGCCCTCAAGGCGCGCAACATCTCCTCAGTGGTGGCGTGCCACCACCGGAGGTGCAGCTTCCGCAGCTCCCTCATCCTTGCGTCGCAAGAGTTGCTGCGAAGTGCTCGTGGCGACGTGGTCACGTCGAAGCGAGTCCAGTCTGCTGGTGCTGAATTCCCCACTGACGCGTCGGCGGCCTTTTGGGCTAGGTGCCGGGAAATCTGCGCTGGTGAGGCTCGCAACCGAGCTCGAGGCCCAACAGCATGGCCGTGGCCTCCTTCGTCTTCTGGAGCAGCAGCGGCGGGGCCATCTGAAGGCCCAGCGGCGGCGGCAGCAGGAGGTCCAGCTCGTTCTGGAAGAGCTGCCTCGTCGGCAGCACCAAGGTCTGCGCCGCCCGGTAGCTGCGCCTGCGCGTCGCTGGAAGGATGGGGCCCTCCAGGTACTGCTGGTGCTCGTGGATGTCGTCCCGTACGAGGACGGGGTCGGACGTGAGGATCGGCGAAGCGGCACTGGCTGAAGATGCCGTTGTGGAGCGGTTGGTCGCGCTCCTCCTCCGCCTTGCAGCCAGGGCACTCCCAGTGGACCGGCACTGTATGTGGGAATCGGCAGGTGGCCGGATCCCTGGAGCGCATTGGCGAGTCAGCCCTCAAATTGCGCCTGCAGCCGCTGCACGTGTATCGGGCTCGCTCGGCTGCAATTTCACGTCTGATATCCCCTTCTGTGCCTCCCGAGGCCGCGGCAGGATGCGCTGAAGCTGAGGCGACGCTGGCCTGGACATGGTCCGTACCAGCCGTGCGCCTGAGTCTGCGGCGAAGGTCCACAATGCCTTGGACTAGCCGCTCGGCCATGCGCCATGGCCAGATCTGGGCGTCGTGGCTGTTGTGGCCCTCTATGTGCACGTGCATGTGCCGTCCTGGACATCGTAGGCCCTCGAACTTGAGGCCGAGCTGACACTGGTCGAAGACGATGCTCTCGACGCCCGGAGTGGCCAACACGTCCGGCCAGGGGGGCTCGGCATAGAGCCGCGAAGCCTCGGGCTGCTCGTTCACGAAGTAAACGCCCAGCTCGATCTGGATCTTGGCTAGATGGCCGCAGAATCGGCCGTGTGGCGCCGCGTCGTCGTACGACTCCTTCCAGGTGTCGTAGTTGCGCCAGTAGTTGCAGTTGGCCCACCTGCCGACGGGCCCGCAGGTGGGCGCCATGATAATGAGCATGGGCCTGTACTGCCGCACGTAGCGCTCCACGGCGATCTGGGTCTCGCCGTCGTTGACGTCCACGCCGACGGCGAGGTCGAAGTTCTCGCCGGCCTTGAAATGTCTCCTGACCGCCACAGTGCTGGTCCGAGCCTCACCTCCGCAGATCTCCACGATGTCCACGCCGTAATCGAGGGTGGCGAGGTAGGTGAAGAACTTGGTGAGTGCATGGCACACGATGGTCTGAGCACCTCCGACGACGACGTCTGGCGGCGAAGAGCCGCGAAACCACTTCGTAGGCAAGCATGACACGAAGTTGCCGTAACGGTCATCGTCGTCGTACTCGGGGCCGTCGCAGTCGCCGAGGGCAGGAAGTTCGAGTAAGTAAGATGCGAGGCCTGAGAGGTCCGTGCCGCAGTCGTCGCGGTGGTCCTCCACGTGCTGCTTCCTGGCTTTCGGCACGTGCCCCTCCTTGATCTTGGCCTTCTGACGGATGCGCTCGTCCGTCGGGTACGCGGGATTGACACGGTCGCTCCTCGCACCCTGGGTTCCGGGGTTTCGCATCGCAGGTTGGGACGCCTTTTCCGCCCCCACTGCTTTCCCGAAATCTCCGCCCGACTGCCCTTGCATCGGTTCGATGCTGGCAACATGGTTGCTGCATACTGTCTTCTTGTCTTGTTCTGGCTTGTTGCCTTGAATGGCCGCTGGGGTAAACCGACCATTTTCGGTCAAAAATGTTGGTTTCCGTTGTTCCTTTCGTCGCCTCGGCTGGATTGCTGTCTGGTGTTCGAGTCTGGAGAGCAAACTGCCGCTGTCCCTCGTGATGCCGTACTGCCGTTGTGTCTTGAGCTCTTGTTCGACTTGGTGTCCAGGTGGTGCGACGCCGTAGAGGAACATCGGCAGTTAGGTGCAATGAGAGGCAACTCCCTGCCCATCAGGTTCGCGTAGGCCGTCTTGTCCGAGGCGTGCCAGTCGTTGACGTGCTCCACAAGCTTGATGGGGCACTGGCAGAGCTGGCCGGGGATCTGCTCGCCGGCCCACGCTGCGAAGCCAACCGCGCTGCACCTCGCGCCAGGCGTAGGCAGCGCCAGGAGCTTGTGACATGCCCGGTGCCTGCTGGCGTAGAGGACCTGCGTGCTAACCAAGTTCTCGACCACGGGTAGTCGCCAATGAGGTCCGTGAGCGCCGAAGATCACGATCCTGGTGCCCATGGCGTTGGCTCGAGACACTCAATGTGGATGGGTGCTCAGCAAAGCGTTGGCGTCGTGCGTGTTGCTGTTGCACGTGATCCAGATGAGGCCGTAGCGAGTAGCAGGCCACGTGCCTCCCAGCATGGACTCGGTGGCAGCCGCAAAGTCGCTGTGCCTGTGGACGTCCATGCCGCGTCCTTGTAGTGCTCGAGTGGTGCCTCTGCCTCCCTCTAGGACCCAGGCGGCGCAACCTGGCCCCGCTGGGCCGGCCGGCGCTGCCGCCCCGGCCGTTTCCAAGCGAGAAGGGTCGGCGCAGCCATCATCATGGACGATGGCGTGCCCGACGAGGCCTGGGGCTCCAAGGGGCGAAGAACTCAAATTTGTACCGATGAACTCTGTTATCCCGCTGAGGTGCACAAGGCCCGTGTGTCCGAAGTCGTTGGAGCCGCGGGCTGAGGAAGGGAGGTGCTCCACGATCTGCACCTCGGAGTTCGTGATGATGCGCTCCAGTATGAGCTGGGCTATCCGAGTGCCCTGCTGCACTACGTAGTCGGGCGGGCCGCTGTTGACCAAGAAGACCTTGATCTCGCCGCGGTAGTTTGGGTCGATCACACCAGCGGCGGCGTCGATACCCATGATGGCGAGGCCCGAGCGTGGCGCGATCCTGAGGTAGGTCCCAGGCGGCGCAAGTGCAGCAATACCTGCAGGTACCAGCTCACGTCCATGGGACGATGCACTGATGTCCGCGCTGGCTGTGATGTCGTAGCCAGCCGCCTCCGCCGTGGCCTTCGCCGGTGGCGAGGCGTTGGGGCTCAGGAGCTTAACCTTCAGCTTCCCGAGAACGCGGCCGTCGTCATCGTCCTGAGGCCGACAGTCCTTGCCCACAGCCAGTAGTGCGATCTGCTTGGGCGGTAGGCCCCCCGAAAGCGGCCGCAACTTGTCGAAGTTGTCGACTGGGATGCAGAGATGGCCGCTCGGCGCCGACTCGAGGTCGAAGTGGGCGACGCCGGGGCTCCAAGTGATCTCGTAGCCGCCCTTGCCAGGGAAGGCGAGGCGCTTGTGGTTCACGCCTGCCTCCACGACTCCGTCGCCGGCCTGCGTGGACTGGAGGCCCATGAGAGCCGGGAGTTCAGCGCCGTCGCCCTCCACAGCTGGGGCGAGCATGCTGTGCTGAGAGGTCACGCCCTCGTGAGAGGTGACAGCGATGGGGCAGTCTACCTCCCATCGTGCCTGCTGCGACCCGTTGCCGACCCCTGCCACGCATAGTGGATGTGGCATCTTCTCCTCGGTGGGCTGCAACTGATGCTGGCGCGCTCGGCGTGCAGGGCGCTGCGCCAAGTGCAGTCCCCAGAGGTTGGTCCAGGCGCCGGTGTCGACAATGACTCCCGACCGGCCACCTGGGAGGTCGGTGCTCGCTAAGAAGTAGGGCGAGCTGGCAGTGGGGTCTTCGTCTGACCAGTGCCGCCCTGCCCCCCCATAGTAGGCCACCAGGGGAGAGCACGGTGCCAGTCCTGCCCGCTGCCGAATACTGCACCGAACCCTTCTGAGACCTGGGTATCGTTAGCTGATGCGAAGCTGGATGCACTGCCAGGCGACTGTAGTCTCGCCTGCTTGGAGTCCCGGGCATGGCCGGGTGGATCGGCCACTGTGCATCCCTAGGTGTAGTCGGGCCTCCGTCCTGAACCTGCTCGTCCATGTCCATCGCAGGGGCCGCGGCATTAGCATGGCCTGTGCCGTCGGCCCTGGAGGAGTTGGCCCTCCCTTTTCCGATTGCGTTGTGCGATGATGTCTGCGGGGCCGCGACACGCGGGGCACAGCGCGACAGCTGAGTCCGTCTGTCTGGGTTAACAGCTGTAAATGGCAGCCTTGATGGAGAACGTGGCGGCACTGCAGCCGCGCCACTGCAGCTCCGTGCACGTGCGCCTCGAGGCAGATGGGACAGCTGGCGTCGCCGCCGTCGAAGGACGCCACAGGGGGCCGAGGCGGCGGCGGGGGTGCCTGAGGCTGTGGCTGCTGCGACTGCCCCCCCTCGCCTGCCCCAGGCTCCTCAGCTCCTCGAGCGTGCTCTGCACGTTGTTGAGCTCCCAGACTGGGCGCCACTGGGTTGCGTCCAAGGTCGTCTCCACCATCGCGACTGAGATGCCAGGGCGGCTGTTCTGCTGCTGCCACTGCTCCCGCCCGGCGAACCAGCTCGCGATCCCCCCTGAGGGCTGCGTCTGGTCCAACGGCGTTGTGGCACCGTTGCCGAAGAGCGGCAGCATCTCAGGGTGGTTTGGAGCCGCTGGGGACTCCCGACTCGGCACAGCACGCGGAGGCCACATGGTGCTCGGACCGCATGGCGCGCTGGTGCCCAGGGCCGATACTGAGGGCATGTACGCCCAGCTCGGCAGCTCAACACCCCGCGGTGGCTCTGGCGGTGGGGCCACGCGAGCATTGAGGTCACCAGTCCAGTCAGCTCCCACAGGGAAGGCGGCGACCACGTGCCACTGAGGTCGCTGCTGCTGCGGCTGCTGTGGCTGCTGCTGTGCTGGCTGCCGTGGCGTTGCTGGTGGGGCTGCTGGTGCTGGCCGCGCTGGTGCTGAGCCCGCGGATTCACCGACATGGTCGGATCTTCCGGCGGCGAGCTGCTGCTGCTGGATACGCTGCCTCATGGCCTCCATCTCATGTCGACGTCATCGTATTTCGTCCTCGAAACGTATCGGAGAAGAAGTGGGGGGAGGCCGAGGCTGCTGCTGGACCGCCAGGGCGTGATGATGAGTCCTGGCTCCGCTGAGTGTGGCCGACCTGGTGCCAGGAACCGTCAGACCCTGACGTCTGTGGTCTGCGGGAGGCGGTCGTCGGCGCCGGCCGACCTCCGTTCCACGGATCAGCACCCTGCAATGGATCACCTTGGCCAGGAGAGCCGTCGACATGGTCGTCGGTTGCCCCTACCGCGGTGTCCGAGACCATCCACACCTGGTGAGCACTCGTCCTGGGCATCTGCGCTGATGGCTCAGGTGGGCCTGATTGCCCAGGAGAGGTCAATGGTGACGTAGATGATGTAGGGGACAATGAAGGGAGGTAGGCGTTCAGGTAGAGGGCCCAGCCGCCATGCTGGCGTCGCTGAGGGCAGTCGCGCACGAGGTGCTCCTCCGAGTCGCACTCGTGGCACTTGAGGCGCTGCCCGTCTGGACCCATGGGGTTGCCGGACCTGCCCGTGCTCGTGCCGCTGGTCCGGTGCTTCCCCTTTCACTTACCATTGCCCTTCCCGAAGCCTAACAAGGTCTCCCGGACCGTGGCGTCGTCCAGGTGCGCGAGGTAGGTGCGGCCCTTGCCGCGGCCTTATACCCTCCCCCTTGCGCTTGAGAGCTCGGCGCGCTCGACGGGTCGGCTTGTAGTTGTTGAACCGACGCCACCTGCTCCTGGCGCGCTCGTAGGCCCAAAAAAAAAGCGGGCCGCGCGCTGGTCCTCGGGGGCGCCGTGGAGCTCGGGGTCGCCCTCCTTGATCTCCTCGCCGAAGCTCGACGCTGTGCCCGAGTCGGTGCCAGAGTCGATTCCACCGGCTGGGTGGGCCTCCTGCTGGCGGGGGGCCTCGGCACGGCTGCGGCCCCCACTAGGCTCGGGAGGGCTGACTGCGCCCGTGGCCGGAGGTCCTTGGCGACCCAGGCTCAGACCGCCAGCATCACCATGGAATCTGCTGGGGTCATTCGGCGAAGGAGTGGCCAAGAACGTCAGGCTTCCTCCGGCACGAACTGCCTGGGAGAGGTCCCCGGGCGAGTTCTCCACCATATGGCCGATGCGGCCCAACTGATTGGTCATGTGCTGCAGCTGCTGCGCGTTGGAGGGGTGGGCCACGTTGTAGCGCTGGAGGACCATGAGCAGCTGACTGTCGTCAACGCCGCACGCGCGGAGGAGCAGGAGGCTGAGCCCCTCGAAGCCGACCGTCAGCTGACCGGCCTGCTGCGCGCGGTTGCGCACGATGTCGAACCGCGCGAGGAAGTCGTCGATGCGCTCCCCGGGCTGGCGGTGGAAACCCATGAGAGCCTTCGGCGGTGCGCCCCTCCTCCCCCAGCTGGCCCCAGCGCTCGGCCAAGCTGTGCATCGGGAAGGTCATCGGTGGCGCCGGCTGCCCGTTGATGATACCTCCCTGGATGAGGATCTGGGGCGGCCACTCGTCGACGCAGGCCGCCTGCCGGAACTCGTTCACGTCGGAGTTTGCGACAGACCAGATCATCACCTCCCGGGCCCATCGACTGAAGGGCGCGCGAGCCTGCTGCTCGGGCCCCCAGGTCCGGAGGTGACGGATGTTGCTGCTTCCGCCCCCGCCTGCGTCCACGCATGACAAGTAGGAAATGGCAAGCAGGGCCCCAGCTATGAGCTGCGCCCACTTGTGGCTGAGGCCCCTCAGCAGCACCTCCATAGCCTCGGAGCCTGGGACCCACCATCGTCGATGCTCTGGCAGGCTGCCTCGGAGTCGACGCGGATCGTGGTCCCTGGTATGCTCTGCTTCGCCGGCCTCCTCGGGATCGCGGTTCACCGAAGGGTCGTCGCGCCAGCGATGCGGGGGATTCACGCCATCAGCGATCGTCTCCGCATTATTGCACTGCGGCTGGTGCTGGGCGGTGAACTTGACGAAGGGCTTGGGCTCCGGCCAGTTGCGGCGCTGGGTGACTGCCCCGGGCTCGGCCTCGCCGAGGAGGGTGCTCATGGAGCGTCCTTCTCTTTGGGCCTTGGCAGTGCCGCGCAGGTCGGGAATGGCGGCCCTCCAACTCCGCGGGCCACTGGCGCCGCGCGCATCCCAAGTCGCCGCGGGGGCCGCCGTCGCAGCCGTAGGCGTGGACGAGGTTGTAGGCGTAGGCAAAGCCGTAAGCGAAGACATTGTAGCCGAAGGCGTCGTCTTCGTGGCCGTAGGCGTGCTCGGAGTAGCCGTCGGCGTAGTCGCAGTCGCAGGCGTTCCCCTTGAACTCTCTTCTGACGCCGATAGCTTGGGCTCGGAGTAAATCTCAGGACTGACGCTAGCAGCAATCTCCACAGGCGGAGACCATGACATCTGAGACTCTGGGGTTGCCTGCGACATGGTCGCACCTGGCTCTCTCGGGATGTACGAGACACTCATGGGGTGATCGCGCGGGGCGGTCGTGGCGCCGCACGCTGGGCTCACTAAGACATCCCAAACAGGCTCGCGTTCCCGCCCTCCCTTCCCGGCGCCGTCCTGCCGGCTGCCGTCGTAGATCTTCTGGTGGTCGCACGCACTTGTGCAGGATGGTCGCGCCTGCTCTCGGATCGCCGGGTTCATGCGGCGGGATCGGGTTCCCATGGGTTCCCTGCCGCGCCGCGCGGGGGGCAAAGGTACAACGCTATACTGATGAGCGTGCTGCTCGATATGCGGAAGAACGCAAGGTTCATGTAGACGGAGTGGGAGAACGTCTTCATCGAGATGACGCGAGAAGAATGGAACATCGTGGAAGGGAGCCGAAGCTCCGCCACCAACTAAAGTAACAAGTAGGGGATGAGATATAAGAGAATGTGCGCTCTGTCTTGCGAGAGCGATGTATGCGGTATGCGGTGCTGTTAGGCGTATATGCGCGGGCGCTGAGCCTGGCCAGGCTCAGGGCCCAAAAGGCAGCGGGAGAGAGGCGGGTGAAACAGGGCAGGGGCTGTGAAAGGCAGGGATGGTCTGAGATGGGTCCGTTCGAATTGCGTGTCCATGCGGGAGGCGGGGGCGTACGAGGAATGAACGAGGTCCCTAAGGAGCAAGGAGAAGAAGCAAGCTGATCTTTCCCCATTCCTTCCCTCCACCCCGTTCATCCTCCCCTCCCCTTCAATCCTCCCTCCTCCTTCCTCCTCCCTCCTCGCCTCTCTTTCGAAACCCAGTCCCTCCTCCCACTTTCGTCTTGCAACCCATTCTGCTCCTCCGCCCCATTTTCCTCCTCCCGTGTCTTCCTCTCTCCTCGTCCTCCTCCTCCTCCTCCTCCTCCTCCTCCTCCTCCTCCTCCTCCTCCTCTTCATCCTATTCCGGACGCAGGCGAACGCCCCTACTCCCCTTCGAAAATACCCCAAACATACCTCGGCGATGACGCCACCGACGACGATTGGAATGACGCCGACCCCCATCCCGCCACCGCCGACGACGACGAACGCAACGACGAGACCAAGCCGACGCGGACGCCGTGCGGACGCGGCCGCCGATGCCGACGCCGACGCCGACGCCGACGCCGACGCCGACGCCGACGCCGCCGACGACGACGCCGACGCCGACGACGACGACGACGACGACGCCGACGCCGACGACGACGACGACGACGACGACGACGACGCCGACGACGACGACGCCGACGCCGACGACGACGACGACGGAGACGACGACGCCGACGACGGCGACGACGACGCCGACGGTGCCGACGACGACGCCGACGCCGACGCCGACGACGACGACGACGACGACGACGACGACGACGACGACGGCGACGCCGACGGTGCCGACGCCGACGACGGCGATACAGACGACGACAATAGCGCCAGCGACGCTGCGGCCTGCGGGACCGTGGCCGCGGGGCCGCCCGCCGACAGCGCGCCGCAGGATGGGGGCGCCGAAGCCTGGCGCACGCAGTTCTTCCCCCCCTCTCCTTACCCTCGCTCCTCCCTCCTCCTCCTCCTCCTCGTCCTCGTCCCTCCTCCTCCCTCCTCCTCCTCCTTGTCCTCCTCCTCCTCCTCCTCCTCCTCCTCCTCCTCCTCCTGTCCTCCTCCATCCCGTTCCTCCTCCTCCTCCTCCTCCTCCTCGTCCTCCCTCCTCCATCCTCTTTCCGCACCCCTCTGCAACTCACATCTCAGAGCCGTCCTTTCCAGAGGCTCTGGGGGACACATCTCTAGCCGTCCTTCCTGGACAAATGGCCCCTGGAGGCCGCATGGGGCCTCATGGGGCCCAGGACACTGCAAGAGCCCAACCTACGATATCCGCGTTCCCTGGAGCATCGGGTTCCCAATCCTCTATGTTTCAGCCATGCCTTGCTCAGTAGGCCCTCCCAGACCTGTGCACCGTACCACAGCACATGGACATATATGTGCTATAATCCGCCGATGCAGCGTGTGAGTTCCAGAAAACTACAACCTGAGCTTCAGCTCTGCTGGGGGGGGGGCCGGGAGGGGCTCTGCCGGGGTAGGGGGGGGAGGGGGGGGGGAGGGTTCATCGGGTCCACCCTTTCTTCCCCCCCCCTCCCCGTAATCCCAAACCGCCCCACGACGGGCCAAAAGGGGCCCAGGAGGCCACCAAGACGGTCCAGGAGGCGCCCGAAACGGCCCAAGAGCGCTCCTGGACGCCCAACATGGCCTGAAGACGGCCCAAGAGGTCTCCAAGACGCCTCAAGGAGATCCCAAAAGGACCCCCAAGAGGGCCCCAAGAGGGTACAATAATAAAGTTGCGAATAGGTTTTGAAGCATTTTCACATTATCGCCTTTTCCGTCTTAGAAGCGCCGAAGACGGTCCAAGAGGCCCTCAAGATCGCCCCAAGACAGCCCAAGAGGCCCCCAAGAGGAGCCAAGACGGTCCAAGAGGGCCCCAGTATAGCCATGGAGGCCCCCCAAGACGACCCCGAGAGGCCCCCAAGATGGCCTCAAGAGGGTGAACCCGAACGGACCCTTCTAGTCCTCCACCCCAAGATGACCCCAAGAGCCCCCAAGATGCCCCCGACGCGCCCCCAAGGGGCCCCCAGAGGCCCCCAAGAGGTCCCCAAGAGGCCCCCAAGAGGACCCCGAGAGGCCCCCAAGAGGCCCCAAAGGCCCCCAAGAAGCCCCAAGAACAAAGAGGCCCCAAGAGGCGCTCACTCGCGTGCTGCCAGTCCAGAGGTGCACGGCCTGACTTGATCTTGCTCGGAAGCGAAAGCGATGAACGAAGAACCTTCCACCCGTCGCCGTCACCTGTCGTCGGTCGTCAGCCGTCGGCAGCCGTTCGCCGTCAGTCGTCATCGTCGTCGTCGTCGTCGTCGTCGTCGTCGTCGTCGTCGGTTCGTCGTCATTGACTCCTTCGTCGGTCGTCGTCGTAAATATCCCGCTCGTCGACCGTTGGTCGTCCGTTGTCGTCGTCATCGTCCATTTCAACAACAATGGCATCAGGAGCGCCCCGGATCGGCGGCACTGGCCGGAGGCCACTACAATAGGACGCTTCCTTCCCATAACTGTTCTGGATTAAGCCTCTGCTGCGCCACAGCGGTGCGAACATTCTGGAATGCGATTAAGATACGCAGGGCAGCGAGATGGCCGCTGACAAACAGCCCTGTCGATCACTCCATGGACCACACATACGATGGCGAAGAACAGCGCCGACGACATTGAGTGGAACGGAGATCTCATCATGGTGGGTGTCCACGAGCGAGACCTCAAAGGCCTACATTCGAGGCGCTCGAAGAGAGGAACGTTCTGTATGTGGACCGAGACTGTGGATACGACTCGAAGGTCGAGCTAAACAGGCCGCCAAGAACATCGATTGGGATCGCATTGAGAAGGACGACGGAACGGATGCACTGTTGAGACACGTTCGCCCCACACTAGGAGCTCAGCCCATCCAGGACGCCGGCAAGTACCTGGCGAAGTGGATCTTCGACCTTCGACGAGACAAGGGCGAGTCCATGCCGAGCTACATCTCGAGAGACGATGAGATTTGCCACAGCGTGACCAAAGGCTTCGACACAGAGAATTTCTGGAAGCAGATGCTCGAACGACTGTCGGACACGACAAATCTGTGGAACGACCTCTACCACAAGCTGGACTGGCTCCTCAACAAGGTGCAGGATGACGCCGCCGAAAAATCCGCCGACCTTGTCGGCGTGTGGAAGAGGCTGTTCCGTTTGACTCGTCGTCGTCGTCGTCGTCGTGGTCGTTGTCGTCGTCGTCGTCGTCGTCGTCGCCTTCGCCGCTCGCTTCCCCCCTTTTCCCGAAGCCCGTCGCCAGTCCCCCCACTTTCACCGGGTTCTCCTCCTCGTGCGCGCCAGCCACTGCGGAATTGAGCAACGTTGTACTTGAGTCGAAGGGAAGCCCATTCCCTTTGACCTCTTCTCCGCCAAGGGGGGGGGGCGGGGGCGAGATCCCAGGAGAGGGTCCCGGGGGAGGTCCTGGGGGAGGGGTCTGGGGGAGATCGGGCGACTGGGCGGCCGCGCCAACCACAGCGAAATTGAACACAGTTGTAGTTGAGTCGAAGGGGAGCCCCTTCCCTTTGATCCCTTCCCCGCTGAAGGCGAGACGAGACGAGACGCGCGTGTCCGCCAGCTGGCGGGCCCCTTAGGAGCGGCGCGGGCGGGCTGGGGCCCGGTCAGATGTGCGCGTGCGCAAGGTAATATTTCTCCCGATTGTTCCAGAATGTCCGGTCTCCAGCAACATCCAACCACGACGTGGTATTGTCCCCAATGGTAGCTCGTACAAATTGTGATATTTTGTCGGACCACCTCTTTCGCTGCCCTCCGTGTCTGCGTATCGCTGGTCTGGCGTCGTGGATATCGGGCCCCCACGCCGCAGCAAGTCTGGTCCATCTGAGGCGGGATTGCGTTGCGACTCGCCCTGCCCATCGCCATTTGCGCTTGTGGTAGAGGGTCGTCCAGTCGTCTACTTTGAAGCGCGTCGGTAGATATGTAGCCGCGCGGGTAGCTCTGCGAATGAAATCCTCCCACGGTCCCTCATCCGCTCGGTGGAAGCTCCGCTGGGGGGGGGGGGGGGTCCGGAGGTGAGGTCCCGGGGGGGGTTCCCGCGGAGGGCTCCCGGGGGGGTCCTGGCGGGGTCCTGGGCGAGGGGTCCCAGGGGGTCCCGGGGCAAATACGACTACTCTCCCGTCGGGCGGTTGGGCGGGGAAGAAAAGCCTCAGGACGCGGCGAAACTGCCCTAAAATGCCCCCAGAACTGTCCTCGAGGGCCCCGGATCGCCGAAGTATCGGTCCAAGTCTCCAAAGTAGCCTCCAGACGGCTCAAAAGGTTTCAAAAACGCTCCGAACAGGACTTCCAAGAAGGTCCCAAGGGGCAAGAATCATCGATTCCCCGTATTTTTTCAAAGATTTCGGCATTTTCGCCTTGTCAGCTTCCCGACGCTCCAAGACAGGCCAAGAAACTCCCAAGACCGCCCCAAGATGGCCCAAGAGGCCTCCAAGAAAACCCCAAAACTACGCAAGAGGGGCCCAAGACCGACCAAGAGGCCTCCAAGACAGCTCAAGAAACCCCAATGACGGCTCCAAGTAGGAGCCCAGACGGGGGACCCGAACGGACATTTCGAGCCCGCGGACTGAGAAGCTCTCAGGAGGCCCCTAAAGGTCCCTAAGAAGCCCCCCAAGAAGCCCCAAGAAGCCCCCAAGAGACCCCCGGGAAGCCCCAAGAGGCCCCCACGAGGCTTCCAAGCGGCCCCCAAGAGCTTCCCAAGAGGCCCCCAAGCTACCCCCAAGAAACCCCCGATAGCGTTCGTCGTCGTCGTCGTCGCCATCTAGGGTCGGCGGCACCGGCCGTTATGCCTTCGCAATCAACGCGCGGCCCCACCAATTCGTCAAGACATGATCATGTTTCAACCAAGGGATGACCAGCTTCGCGGATGGCTACCACTGCAGAGATTTCGATTGACACCGACGGAGAGCAGCCATCAGCGCAGGTCCAGACACCTTCGACTACCAGCATCGGCGAGCAACTTCGCGTATCCTGGCCAGGTGGCGAGCTCACGAACCGAGATCGCAAGACAGGACACGAAGGTGGACGTCACCGTGGTCAAGGGCATATCCACGCTGGATGGGAGGAGTAATAATACCACGGCAGCCAGGACTCCTCCTACTACGAGGGCACCGAGCCGTCAGTCATCGACGGCGGCGAAGACGAGGACGACGACTCCAGCGCGCTGGAGGTCGAAGAGGCCGAACAAGCGTTCGCGGCTCAGCAGCACAACTTCAATGAGGTTCGTGATCTAATGCGGTGGTGGAATATACGTGTTGCAATCTAGGTCGTGCGATCTACATTATGCAATTTATGAGGAGCACATTCGGTTGGCAAAATATGTGGTGGAATGCATGTTGTACAGTCTACGTGGAACAACTTACGCACCGCTGGATGCCCCCAAGGGGGGCGGGGGGTGTCCGGGACGAAAATGGGGGAAATTACGACCGACTAGGACGGATTCCAACAGTTGGGGTACCAATCCCAACCAACGGGTACCAATTACAACCGCTTTGGAAGATCCTTACGGGTTCCTTACAAGTTCCCTGCAGGCTCCGTAGAAGCTTCTTAGAGGCTCCTTCTAGGCTCCTTTGAAGATCCTAAGAGGCTCCTTGGAAGCTCCTGACTGACTCCCGAAAGGTTCATTGGAAGTTCCTTCGAGGACTTCCCAAAAATTTTGGATGAATGTCCGAAAGCTTTCTGGAGGGTTCCGGAAGATTTCTGGGGATTTCTCCGGATCCCGCAGGATTCCTAAGATTTGTGAAGGTTCCTGAAGGGTTCTTGAAGATTTCAGCCGGACATCCGAAAGCTTCCTGAAGGATGTCTCACGGCTTCTGCAGGATGTCCCCAGGTTCGCGTGGATTCCTGGAGGATGTCTGGTGGATCCTGAAGGAATCCTGAAGGACTCCTGCGGGATTCCTGCGGTCTCCTGCGGGTGCGGTGTTCTCCAGGTCCCGAGGGCGACGCTTCCAATGGAAGCGTTTCGTGCACTCGGGGCCTCGGTGAGCCCAACCCACGGGGGGCAGATCGTGACGTCAGGGTCCAAAAACACATGGGAATTTCAACAGTTTAACATAAAACCTTCAAAAACACATAGTAATTTCAATAATTGTGACCCCTATTCTCAGGGAATTGGGGTTTCGCTTGAAAAATCCTTCCAAAATCGAGCCCCAGACCCCGCCTCGGAGCCTCCTGGGGGCCTCCTGAAAGCAGGGGCGAACGGGTCACTTTGCCCCGCGCCGCTGCAGCCGAATCGCTCGGTCCCCGCCTCCTTTCCTGCGGGCGTGGGGTTCTCCAAACCCCCGAAGGCGACGCTTCCAATGGAAGGGTTTCGTGCCCTCGGGGGTTCGGGTGGCCCCCGAAACCATGGGAAGGGAGAGCGTGGCCGAACGTGTCACCTTGCCTTCCTCCGCTGCCGCCACCGCGGGGTCGTTCGGCCCCTGCTTCCTTTCCTGCAGGCGCGGGATTATCGAAACTCCCGCGGGCGACGCTTTCGATGGAAGATTTTCGTGGCCTCGGGGTTTCGAGGTCGAACCCATGGGGAGGGAGAGCGTGGCCGAACGAGTCATCTTGCCTCCGCCGCCGCCGCCGAGTCGTTCGGCCCACGTCTCCTTTCTCATGGGCGTGGGACTCTCCAAACCCCCGAAGGCGACGCTTCCAATGGAAGCGTTTCGTGCCCTCAAGGCCTCGGAAAGCCCCCGAACCCATGGGGAGGGAAAAGGTGGCCGAACCAGTCACCTTGCCCTCCGCCGCCGCCGCCTTCTCCCCCACTTCCCCAACGAATGCATGTTCAAATTAATTCCAACGCTTGACGTTTCGCGTATCCCCACCAGCCCATCCAGACACGATCGGAGGTTTTCTTGAGGCCTCTTGGAGGCTATTGTGAGCCCTGCTCGACTTGAGGTTGTCAGAGGATATCCTGAGCCATGCTCGACCTCCTGGGACCAGCTTTGGGGCAGGAAGAAGAGAAGGATAAGAAAGAGGAGGAGGAAAAGGAATGCGGCACGAGAAAGATCGAGAGGAGGACGAAAAGGAGGAGGAGGAATGAGAGGAGGAGGAGGAGGAGGGAGAAGGCAGGATCGGAAGGGGGAAGGACGGACGATGACAAGTATGATGAAAATTCTGGTTTCGATTTTGGTGGATGGGTGCGTTATGTGTCGTTGTGCAAGGTGCGTGGGATATATAGTGGTGTGTTGGAGATGCGTTGTTGTCTTAAGGTGGTATGTTTTCTTTGGATTTGGTGGTGCACAACAGCACAGCTCCCAGATGCCAGAACATAAACGAATACCGAGTTCCAAACGGAACACCGATGTGGACTCCCACAGTGAAGGTGCACTTTGACAACATTCATTTGATGTCTGCATCGTCTTGAAAGTCTGTGCACATCGAACCCGACTGTCGGCTCAAGATGGCTGGTTGTAATTGGTACCACCTGGGTTCCCAGGTCGAATGTAATTGGTACCAATAGGTTAGGATTGGTCCGACACGCGGTCCAGGACCCCCCCCCTGCCCTACTTTCCCCGGTCCGTCGCTGGCGACCCCCCCCCTTTTCCCGATCAGTCGTCGGCGGATTCCACTCCCCCCCCTTTCAAAAGGGGGGGGGGGTCGAACTCTACCCCCTTCCGCCCCTTTAGATTCGAAATTCGGACGCCCCCCCTCCCCCTTTTCATGCGGAGGGGCGGGGTTCGGAATTGACCCTATTATACCTGGGACATGCTAGGCATGCTGTCTCATGAGCACTGCAATGTAACATGTTGGTTTCAGCAGGCCCAACTTGCAAGGAATCTATGGTTGTCATGTTTATTACGATCAATGCAGACAGCTTTCGCTGAACGAACATACGTTTCCAGTTGCAGCTTCTGATGATCATCTAGACTGTGGTAACGGAGCCAGCCGGTTCCCTGCCATCTGGCTCTCTCTCTCTCTCTCTCTCTTTGTCTCTCTCTCTCTCTATATATATATATATATCATTTCATTTCATTTCGCGCTCCTGCAGCGGTCGCGGGTCTCCGCGCCGGCGCGGGCTACGTCGGCGCGCGACCCCCTGCCGCCGCGGCTCAGCGTTGCTGCCCATGGCGGGGGCGCGCCGCGCTGAGCCTTCCTGCCGACGAAGTGGAGGGGCGGTCTTTCACGCCCCATCCTTCCCCTGCAGGTCTCGGGTGGCGAAGCTCGGCCCCATCCCGCGACAATCAGCTGCGGGGCGACGCCGCGAAGGTGGGACTCGGCCGCTCTGAAGCTCGCAACCCAGCGGCAACGGCGGCGCCCGCAAAGGGCCCCCCCCCTCTCGCCAGGCACCAAGGCTCAGAAGAGAGAGAGAGAGAGAGAGAGAGAGAGAGAGAGAGAGAGAGAGAGAGAGAGAGAGAGAGAGAGAGAGAGAGAGAAAGAAAGAAAGAAAGAAAGAAAGAACAAAAAAAAGAAGAAGAAACGAGCAACGAGCAACGAGCAACGGACAGGCACACAAGTGCTTTGAGACGTGTTCGGGCCCTTTAGCTGTCACTGGAAGTAGACGAGGAGGACGAGGAAGAGCAGGGAGAAGAAGAACGACGCGGAGCAGCCCGCGCAATGGATCGGCCCACGAACGAGACGCGCTTCACGCGCTCACTGGCGTCACCGCCCTCGCAGAACAAAAATTGCATGAAAAGGTCACTGCCTACAGGCCGAGGCTGGCGGTCAGGCCCCAGAGGAAAGATCTCTTGCCGCTGCGCCGCAAGCGCTGGGCACACCGCCAACGCATGACGCAAGGGCGCGTTGCGAAGCCCACGCGCCCTGCATCTCTCAAGGGTGCATGGGTGGTCATCGCCCCCCAACGCAGAGAGCGGCCAAGCGCCAGTCACACGCGCCACAGCCCACAATTTAAAGCGTTTCCAAAAGTGCGGCCCAGACTCCCACGCGAGGAGGGCAGGGTCGGGGAGGGAGGGCCCAGGGCACAGGTCGCAAAAATAACGGTTGAAGGCTTCGAACTTCCGAGACGCGGCCGCGACAAAAGCAGCCCGGTCGTGCTGGGGCAAGGCCGGGCGCGCGCAACCTAGCCGGCACTCCCTCAGCACCTCCTTCTGGGCAGCGCGATCCCTCCGCGCAGCCTCGATCCTCTCAGGCGGAAACATGGCGTGGCATAGCAGGTCAGCAGGCGGAGAGGGCAGGCGGCCCAGAAACCGAAGCGCCGCGGTCTCCCATGTCGGGGTGCCCATATCCTTCGCCGCGCGAAGGACTGCGGCCGCTGGGTGATCGCAGGGCAGCACCTGCAGGCGCGCCCTCGCCATGATTACCCTCTCCAAAAAACGCGTGCCGAGCCGCGTTGGCCACCCGCACTGCGCGACTACAACGGCGTGCTTGATGGGGGGGCCTCTTTGGCAGCCCAACAGACGTCGACCCCAGTTCACTTGGAGCTGATCGCGGGCGGCCTCCGCCCCCGGCGCGCCCGCTAAAAGCGGGGCAGCGTATAGCACCGCGGATTCCACGCGTGAGGGGGCCTGGGCGGCTGCGACAGGGATAGAGAACCCCCCGCTTTGCGCCGCGTGGAACAATTCGCCGAAACAGTCATTTCCCATCGCCGCAACCTCACGGAGCAGGGGAAGAAAGGAAAGATCCCCGTCAACCAGGACACCGAGCAGGCGCTTCACAAGCACTACGGGGCAGCCGGCGCGCGGCGGGGGTGGCGCCCCAAAGATCGGATGCACGCAAGTCTTCCCGACCCCATAATTAAACTGAGACTTCATCCTCCTGGCGCACCGCGCGCATGCGGAGGGCGCCTCTTCGGACAACACAGCGCGAACGGCCCCTGCTGACGGACAAGGCGTCGCGATGTCGTCGACGAACTGAACAGGAGGGAGGTGATGCGACCCTGTGGCCTCCACCGGCACCACTCTGTCCGGGAGCGCTGGTATTGACCGTAATGCGTGGGAAAGAAAGGCCTCAGCACGTGGCCAGGGGGCGCCTTCTTGCGCAGCGGTGCAGGCCGCCTGCGACAACGCCGAGGCAGACAGAGAGAAATCCCGAGAAGGCATTGCAACATCAACTGATGCACGCACCGCGTCATTGGCATCACGCAAGGCCAAACGAGCCAAGAGAGGGACGCGAGAAGCGCACCCCCCAGGCATGGCCTATTCGATCTCCACAGGGAGAGCGCGCAGCTGCGCATTGAAGGCGTGGACCGAAAAGCGTCGCCCTTGCGCGGTGCCGCAACCTAGAGCGAAAAAAGGCGTGAGCAAATCGCGGAGCCCTACCACCTGATGATCTTGCGCAAAGACATCGTCAAGCATCAGCCAGTCGGCTCCCCGAACACCCGCGGCGAAGACGCCCAAGAGCATCCCGTCTATGGAAGCGACGTCGAAGCCCATTTCTCGTCTGCGATCGCCCACCAGGTTGGAAGGTCCTGTGCTGCTCTGAGTTGGGCGTTCATGACGAGCGCAATTACCAAAGACACGGCGTCACCGACGCCTCCCTGCTGGGCTGGACCACAGTAAGCCTCTATGCAGTGGGAGTTGCGCGCCAGCCAGGCCGCGTCTTGAACCGACGCCATGTCACTGGCAAATGAAACTGGACGCAGGGCAGAGAGCCGACGCACTACCGCTGGCCCCGATTTGCGGATCGGGGAAAACTGCCTCAGCGACCAAAGGCGCGAGGTAACGCGCAGGGCACGCGCCAGGTTCAACAGGGCTCGCGTGAGACGGAAACCCTCCTCAACCTTGGCACGCGCCGCCGCGTTGCACATGCGCACGGTTCGTTTGCCTGGCTTGAGCAGCGCAAGGGCCGCCTCGACTTCCTCTTCCGAGTACGGCTGCTCTGGCCCCGCCTGGCCGGAGCTCGCGCCAGCGCGACGGATGGCAGCGACCTGGCTTGACATGCGCGTGCGTTCGGCTGGGTCCTGCGGGAACTCATTCTCGGCGCGCGAGCAAAGGCCCCCACGGATGGCGTCGAGCATCTCAACTGTCGAGAGAGCCGCGCCGGAAGACTCGTCCACTAGCTGCGTGTCGAACCGGGCTGAAGACTTGAAAACGCCCGTGAGGAAGCATTCTGCCGCGCCTGCGTTCGTGCCCCTATTGGATAAATACCGGTGGACCGCTTTGCGCCACTCCTGCCACGCAGCAGTCTCCACGGCGGACTTGTGCGCCTCGTGCGTCGGGAAAGACGCGGGACTCAAAGGAGCTCGTGAAGGCGCGCGCCCCTCGCGAGCACCAACGCGGCTCACCTTCGTGGCCCCGGCAGCGTGACCTACTAAGACGTAAGTGGCGTCCCGCGCCCAAGCTGCGTTGTTGAGCACGGCTCGGCGCTGCAGACGAGTGGCGTTACCCCCAAACTAGGGCGGCCTAAGCCACGTGCTTCTGGCGGTCTGCTCCACAGCGTCCGCTAGCGCGCCCAGCAGATCCGAAATACTTTCGAGCGCGGACGTCCACTCGCCCCCAGACGTCCAGGACACCCGCCCAAAGCCCGCAGACCACGAAAGAGCCGGGGAGAAGGGAACGTCGACCTGGACAAGCTTGTGGTCCGATAGGCCCACGAACTCATCAAAGACAGACACAGGAAGGTAAGCTTCGGCAGGCCCCAAGAACCGATCAATCGTCGTGCCAGAAACGTGAGTAGGCAAGGGGGGGTTGTAAGCGCGGAGCCCTGCGTCATCGAGCCACGCCTGGATCTCGCGATCTGGGGCTCTCTGTCGACAATGGGGGCAGAGGCACCCAACGGCGTGGGAAGCGCAGTGCGACAAGTGGAGGTTCGCATCACCCCCGATAAGCAGGCGAGCAGCAGGAAAGCGACGTCGCAACAGCCGCACATGGGCAACGATGGGCGCCCAAGTGTCCCGGCCCCCGCCGTGGACAGGGTACATTGCGCAGAGGACGGCGCTAGGGGTGGTCTCATCGCCTGCGCCCCACAGCTCAAACCACTGTTCGCGAGTGCTGGAGATTTCGGGGAGTGGCCGGAAAGCATGCCCCAGTTCAGGGCGCAGAAACAAGCCGACGGAGTCCCAGCCAGAGGACGTGGGCCCCTCCCACAGAAAAGGGAAACCAGGTGGCAAAGAGGCGCCGGCTGGAAAACGCGCGCCTGGAAGAACGCACGCGTCGACATCCCGCTCTACCATCGCGTGCGCGACGGCTTCAAGCCACCACTCGAGCAACATATCCGAACCTAGTTGCAGGAAGCCCGTGCATCCCGGGTTGAGGATTGCCAAGCGCAGGCTGGATTTCGTGGAAGGGCCTGGCCGGCGCCGATACTCACCTGCTCCGACAACTGACGGGTGCAAGCCGCCTACGTACGGGGAGGCTACTGCCGATCCAGTCGCCGGATTCGTCTCCAGCGTTGGGACAATCTCCCCGCGTAGAAACTGCTCGAGCTCTTCGGCGATTGCCCACAACAAAGACGTTCCAGTGCCCGCTTGCCGAGTGACCTCAAGCGGGCGTGGCGGCGCTAGCTCTAATAAAGCCAACGCATCTAACAGTGCGGCCGTCTGCTCGCAGCGTCGGCTCCCTACCGCCGCCCAACGGATAACTTTATCTCGCAGTGGCGCGAGCACCCGATCAACCTGATGCCGCCGAGCAGCCCGCGGGTCCGCCTCCATTGGGTCCGCGGGCGAGGGCGCCGGCGGGGGCGACCGACGGGGCCTGCTCGCCGGGCCCGCCCGCCCGAGCTTGGTGGCAGCACGCGGTGGCAGAGGGCGCGAGACCGGAGAGGACGACCGAAGGAGAGACAAAGCAAGACCGCCGGCGTCGCACGGGCATGCGTGAGCGTTCTGCGGCCTTGCTCCATGGATGGCAAACGCGTGCTCCAACTTGCAAGAGACGCGGGAACAAAACAAAAGACAACGAGAAGGGCGAACAAGAGACTCGACAGCAGGACCTCCCCCCAAGCGCCACCATCTTCGTGGACTCCTCCCACTGGTACAAGTTCCACCAGAAAAACAAAAAGAGAACGACAAAGTAGGGTGACCAAAAGCCAGCAACGCCCCACGAGACCAAACGACGACGACGACGAAGACGACGAGGGAGGCGAAGGCGACGGAAGACGACGGCAACGCCAGCGAGGCAGGCCGACAGATTTGCAAGAGCGCAGCGCCGTCTTGCAAAAATGCCGGCAGGCATTTTCAACCTTAGAAGGCGACAGGAGAACAAGACGGCAAGATGGCAGCAACGCCGGCGAGGCAGGCCGACAGATTTGCAAGAGCGCAGCGCCGTCTTGCAAAAATGGCGGTTGGCGCTTCCAACCGGAGAGGACGACGTGCGAACCAGGGGCAAGAGTAATCGAGGGGTCACAAGATGTCACAAGCTCAGCCATCTTTTTCCAAGCGCATCGCGTGCCCCCTGCCGCCTGTCAAGGAGCCGCCGCTGACAACCGATATTGTCAAGCACTACCCTGGAGCGTGGCAGCGACCGCCCCTGCAGGGGCATGCGCGGAAGGCCCCGCGGCCTCCGCCCCATCCCACTGCCGACGCCGCCGCCGCCTAGAAGGCCGCCGTCAGGCACGCGCCGAGCGCCTGCGCAAGCGGAGGAAAAAGGCAGGGGCAGAGAACAGGACAAGCGGGGGGGGGGCCAAAATGGCTGAGCGCGATGCGCCCCGGGACTCAACGCCTGCCGAGCAAGTCGCCCGCTGACCACCGGGTGGGCCTGCGCTGGGCACCCGGGGCCGGAGCGCGCACTGGAGCCGCAGCGGACTTAATGTCAGTTGCGTGGCCGAGGAACAGCAAAAGCTGATCTAAGCAGGCTTCAAATGCACCACGTTTGCCCTTAACTACGATCTTACCCTGGCGCTTGTTTTGTAATTGCACCGTAAGCTTTAAAGTTGGGGGCGACTTCCAGGTAACTTCCAAGCCTGGCTGGTCAAAGCCGCCCGAAACGGTTGCAAAGGGCGGTGCCACGTCTGGGCCCGCGCGAGGGCCATCCAACAGCACTTCGACCCCCATTGCGCGAACCAAATCATAGAGGTCAGACTGGCTAGGGCACCGCACTAACAAATGAGCCTGCATGGACACTCTGCCGTCTACGCTGTCGCCTACAACGTCACGCAGGCGCTGGCGCCGAGCGCCGATAGCTTGGTTGCGCTCCTCGACCGTGGTAAACTTGGCCAAGGACCTGGCGTGCACAAGTGCCTCCTCCCCCGCTGGCATGGCGGACGGAGCCCAGCGCAGGAAGGGCCCACGGCGCCGACCGAACAGCAACCGCCGACCCCCCCTGGGGCGCGGGCGCGGCAGGCGTGGAGAGCCGGCACGCCCGGCGACACTGGCAGGGTTAAAAGGTTGGGGCGCAACAGGAGCATGGCGCGCTGGCTCCACCACTGCTGACTGCGGCGGCGCCACTCCTCCAACTGGCGGCAGGTGCTGGGGCAACGCGGCCAGGCGCTCTTTCAGGGCAGAAGTGCGAGCGAGCTTCTGGGCAACCTCAGGCGGGGCACCACGCGAGACCACGTTCGTTCCCCGATGGATCCACACTTTACCGCCAGCAGGGCTTGCAAATTCGCCCCACGAGACTGGAGTCGCTTGCAGCACCTGCAACTCTGCCTCGATAGCTTGAAGTTCCAGGTGCTGCTGGGAAGCGCGCTGCTGGGAAGGGCCCCCAGGCGCTGCCAAGCCCACTGTGGGGGGCGCGGGGTCTGGGTAAGTCCACTGCGTCTGCCCAGAGGCGCGATGCTGATAGTACAGAGCACCAGAAAAATCGCGCCTGGACTCCCACCCGGTCGGTAAAGGAGGCGGGCTCACTTGCGGAGGACCAGGCGACGGCGGGCGCGCTCCCACAGCGGATCTAGCGGGCGACGAGCGCGCGTGAGCAGGCAGAGCCCCCTCGACCACCCCCGCGCGCGGCGGGGGCGGGGGTGGCGGCGGCGGCGCTGCCCCATGCCAGAAGTCACCAGGCGGCGGGCCCAACGATCCCCCAGGCGGACTGCCTCCGTGCATAGACGGCAGCAAGGCCCCGAGCTCTGCCGACAAGCCGCGAGCCTCGCGGCCAGGGGAACTCGACGCTCTCTCTGCGGGAGCAACCTGGACAGAGCGCGCCGAGGAAGGAGGCGATGTCCTCCGCCTCCTCCTCCTGGAGCGATCTGCCCCGCCTCTCGCGCCGGTAGCGCGAGTCGCTCCTTCGTCTGCCTCGCCCGCCCATGGCTCGAAGGCGCAGGGGCAGCTCTTCTCAGTTCGAGGGGGGAGGCCCGAAACTGCAGCTGGAAGCCGGAGCAGGCTGCAGACGCCATTCGAGCATTGATTGGCACGGCGACACGGCACCACGACGCAGCACCACGACACGGCAAGGCACCAAGGCACGGCACAGCACCACGGCAGCACGAGAGGCGGACGAGGGGAGCCATAGACAAGAACACAAGAACAACAACACTCGAGGCAACCTCGCAAGCAGGACAGACGCGCCCAGAGCGGAACGACGCGGCACCAACGGCACCCAGGCCAGCAGCACATGAAGGGCGGAGTGGGCCGCGAGGCTATGATAATAAACCAATGGTCTGCGCACCAACAAAACAAGAGCAACATGCCATGCAACGTGGGTGCGTGGAAGCAGATGGCCGTTTGCATGCAGCAGTGCAACATCCGACTGTCAAGAGCTGACGGCCTCGCGAGCAATGACGGCGATGCAAAAACCTGACGAGAATAGGACGCTGGGGACAGGGTGACACCTTGCCAGCAACCCAAGACGACACGAGACCCAGCGACGACAACGACAAAGAAGACGACGAGAGAAGCGACGGCGACGGCAAGAAGACGACAACGTCGGCGGGGCAGGCCGACAGATTTGCAAGAGCGCAGCGCCGTCTTGCAAAAATGGCGGGTTGCACTTTTTACCTGAGAGGACGACATGACACAAAGGCTAGGGCGGCAGCGACGAGTCGCAACAAAAACCTCACATGCAAAGTAATTCGCCTGCCCGTAGAATGGCCGTCGTCGGCCAGGCCGCCCGCCGCACCGAGGGCGGCGCATCAAGCCACCGCGTCGTCCCGCTCCGGATCTTTGCTCTCCGCTGCTCCATAAGACGTGGCCCATACTCATCCTTCAAAATGCTATCGGTTCGCGGCATCTTCAAACGAAGCGGCCCGAGAAACCCACCTTGCAATGGAAAAAACAACGGGAGGCGAACGTTGTGGGGCTTCGTTGCCAAAACTCGAATATCAGAATACGGCCTCACAACATAAATTTCTGTCTATGACGTTAACGCCGTGGGGCTCTTGGGCGAGCCGACCCTGATGGAGGGCCGCTTTCGCTGCCCCCCCTAAGGCTGCGCGGCTCAGCCTCCCCTCTGCGGCAAGAGAGTCCCGCATGGCTGCGCACTCGCTCCATGGAAGTGGGTCGCGCGGGTAAACTCGAAACTTATGGGCGTTTAAAGATGCAGTCTTATATATCCAAGCTGACCGAAATGACGCGTAAGAGGGGCCCAGATCGCCGCCCAGTCCACCCCCTCTGCTAGGAACACAGCCAAGTCAATATCATAGTCCCATGCCGCCATCGCCTGGTCACGCACAGCGCCCAGGAAACTACCCCACATGAGCGCGCACTCGCCCAAGGTACCATCAGGAATAACCCCATTGCAATCAAACTGGCCCCCCCCATTCGCCGATTCAAAAAACAAGCAACATCAGCACAAGCCTGGTATAACCAATTCACAACAACAGCCGGGCTCAAAGGAATGCCCTCCTGAACGGTCGAACTGCCTACGGTCTCTCCTTGCTCGTTTGTCCTGCGGCGCGTCTGAGCAACTGTCATCCCAGATAAGACTGGCTGGCGCCACGGAGAGGTAGCTGATGACGCCGCCAGGGCTCGTTTCAATTCCGACTCGGCCAAGGCATTGCGCGACCGCAACACAGACACCCATTTGGACAATGAAGGGGTAAGGGCCCGTCCAACACTGAAAGCTGCCAAAAATTTGTCTGCCTTTGCAACTGTGGCTTTATGCCTGGTGGGGGCGCCTTCCAACAACGTGGCAATACTATCAACCATGGTGCCGACAACCCAGTGCAGACGCTTACCCAGCGGGGTGGGCCTAGGAGGGCGGGCGCCATACCTGTTAATGAATGTGCGCAGTTCCGTCTCCAAGGAGAGAGGCGACACATCAGCACCGGCGGGGCGCTCGCGGAGCGACATGGCAACAACAAGGCGCGGCTTCGGGCAAACGCAGCGACATGAGCAGAGGGGGGGGACAAGAAGAAGGCGACACAACATGAGAACACGAATTGCGAGCAACCCGCTTGCACTGCACCCCGTCTGATCCATGCCAACGTCATGACACTCTCTCCCACGCTCGCTTGCCCCACACACACACAGAACACGACGCGACCTGCATGATGATAAAGCTGAGGGCCGCCAGATTTGCAAGACCGCGGCGCTGTTTTGCAAAATCGTCGCTTCTTACCATTAATGCAGGGCGTAAAGAAGGGGCAGCCAACGGGAAAGGCAAACCATCAGAGACGCGGGCGCCCACATGCAAAAACCGCGGGCCGACAGATCTGCAAGAGCACGGCGCCGTCTTGCAAAAACGGCGTTGGAAATTCACTCCGACGTCAAAGGGAGGGCGAGGGGCAGCAAGGGAGACAGAGGCGAGAGAGGAGGAAAACCAAGTAGAAATAACTTAGCAGCAAAGCTCAAGACGATGCATTCTGCTGGACAACGCCGAGCGCCAGTGGTCAGCCCCCCCCTGCAGCGAAAGAGGCAAGCGCAGAGAGAAGAGAAGGGCCAGGCCCCACCCCAGCGTGCGAGCTGATGCGCGCTGGGTCGGGCGTGTCCCCCGGGGGATGTTCGACGAGAAATAAGAACTACCCCCAAAAAATACCCCCCAAAGGGTAACAAAACACTCAAAAAACAGTCCCCAGACTATCTTTGGATCATTTTTAGGATATGTTCTATTTGTCGTCGAAAATCCCCCTGGGGACGGGCCCGACTTCAGGAGAAGGCTCCGGGGGGGAACTCCTCGACCCCCCCAGAAGGGACAGCGGTCCACCCAAACAAAGGAGATCATTCAAGGCAGGTGGCAACGTTGGCGATGGCGGCACTGGCGTCGGTGGCCGACATGGGCGGCGCGCCAACCCCGCGCGCGCGGCCCCACGGCAGGGGAGCCCCACGACGACACGACGCAACGTTGAACGCCTTAACGCGCCTTGAGCCAAAATGGCTTGAGCCAAAATGGCTTGAGCCAACATGGCTACGGCGACAACACCTTCCTGATGTTCATCGTTTGGTGTTTGTTGATAAATATTGGATTACTGGAAATTCTAAAATTCCGCGACTCGACGCAACGAAACTGGATCAGGGCTGTCTACTTTGCAGATATTGATTGCGAGAATGTTGACATCACCTGAGACTACTTTTCTCTCTATATATCTCGTTCAAACACTGTTCCAAAGATATCCCACCAGGCTGGCGCCCACGAGCGAATCCCATTCGTGAATATCGCGAAACTCTGGATATATGGAGTCGTCTCACTCGGTTGGATCAAGACCAGCTTGGCGCAGAAGTGATGAGCCAGCTCGAAGGTCTGGCCCTGCGAACAGCACATGATCAACGAGCAAATCGACACTAACAAGCGGCAAACGTTCTGAATTACCGAAGCATTGAAGCAGTCAGCCTAGCACGAGCTCCAGCAGTTTTCGATCCCAATGGCATTGAGATCGCTCCAATACAGCATAATGGCATCAAGATCTTGACGGACAGGCTTTTTAAAATGTATGGATTGGATGCTTGACATTTTGCCTGGACATCACTGGATCGATTCTTCACGCTTCGACAAGGACCAAGTCAAGATGTCATCTCTTACTTGTTCGAACTGGACCACTTGTGCGAGGAAGCTGAGCGATGAGGACTACAGATGGGATAATCGGCAAAAGCATGGTTTTGCTTGTCAAAGACGACGTTTCCTGACGAAGAGGTGGCAGATCTACGCTTGAAGGTCACCGGTGCCCTCAATAGATGGCGCGACATGGTTCAACTACAATTGAAGGTGAGCAAGAACGAATCGGCCGCGAACGAGCAACACCGTGGATATAAGAACGACTGCGAGGATTCCGAGTCTTGGTCAAAAGAGTTCGAATATGATTTCGACAGTAACAACGAGGATGATTCTGTTCGAAGACGATTGGCAAGAAGACAATGATTAGCACGACTACGACGGATAATCATATGGATTTGGAAGAGCAGCACCAACATCAAAATAATCAACATCATCGCCCCTCCCGACACCGTCAACATCGGAAAAAACTTATTGGCAGAACAATCGATGAGGAAAAGGCTCGGACAATAAAGGAAAAGGTAAAGATGGCAAGTCTGGCGGAAAAGGCGGCGAGAAACGGTAAGGAGACCATTGCGTGCGTGCGTGGTGGGTGTTGCGCGGTGTGCGGCGTGCGGTGTGCGGTGTGCGGTGGGCGGTGTGTGGTGTGTGGTGCGTGGGGTGTGGTGTGTGATGCGTGGTGGGTGCTGTGTGGTGCGTGGTGGGTGGTCTGTGGTGGGTGGTGATGGGTGGTGTGTGTGTGTGTGGTGTAGGAGGTGTGCGGTGTGCAAAAGGGTGTGTGGTGTGTGGTGTGTGATGTGTGGTGTGTGGCGTGTGGTGTGTTGTGTGTCGTGTGTTGCGTGTGGTGCATTGCGGGTGGTGTGTTGCGTGTGGTGTGTTGCGTATGGTGTGTTGCGTGTGGAGCGTTGCGTGCGGTATGTTGCGTGTCGTGTATGCGTGTGGTGTGTGGCATGTGGCGTGTTGCGTGTGGTGTTTTGCGTGAAATGTGTATGTGTATGGTGTGTGGTGTGTGGCATGTGGTGCGTTGCGTGTGGTGTGTTGCGTGTCGTGTGTGGCGTGTGGTGTGTTGCGTACGGTGTGTTGCGTGTGGTGTGTTGCGCGCGGTATGTTGCGTGTCGTGTGTGTGTGTGGCGTGTGGTGTGTTGAGTGTGGTGTGTTGCGTGTGGTGTGTTGCGTGTGGTGTGTTGCGCGCGGTATGTTGCGTATTGTGTCGGAGTGTTGCGTGTGGTGTGTTGCGTGCGGTGTGTTGCGTGTGGTGTGTTGCGCGTGTGTTGTGTTGCGTGTGCGGTGTGTTGCGTGTCGTGTGTGTGCGTGGTCTCACAGCGTGGGCTCACAGCGTGTGCTTACAGTGTGGGCTCCCAGCGTAGGCTCACAGCGTGGGCTCGCAGCGTGGGCTCACAGCGTTGGCCCACAGCGTGGGCTCACAGCGTGGGCAAACAGCGTGGGCTCACAGCGTGGGCTCAACACAGCGTGGGCTCACAGCGTGGGCTCAACACAGCGTGCACTCACAGCGTGGGCTCACAGCTTGGGCTCATAGCGTGGGCTCAACACAGCGTGGGCTCACAGCGTACACTCAACACAGCGTGCACTCACAGCGTGCACTCACAGCGTGCACTCAATCACTCACGGTTAAGCGGAAAGCCACTCACGGTTAAGCGAAAGGCTACTCACGGTTTGGATTCCCCTTCGGGTGCACGCTGTGAGTGCACGCTGTGGGTGCACGCTGTGGTGAGCGCTTGCTGTGAGTGCACGCTGTGAGCCCACGCAGTGGTGAGTACACGCTGTGAGCGCACGCTGTGAGTGCACGCTGTGGTGAGTGCCCGCTGTGAGTGCACGCTGCGGTGAGCGCCCGCTGTGAGTGCACGCTGCGAGTGCACGCTGTGAGTGCACGCGGCGTCGAGAGCTAGCTGAGCTGACGAGCGCGCTCGCACAGCCTGCGCTCGCAGCGTGCGCTCACAGCATGGGCTCACAGCGTGGGCTCACAGCGTGGGCGCACAGCGTGGGCTCACAGCGCGGGCTCACAGCGTGGGCCCACAGCGTGGGCTCGCAGCGTGGGCTCACAGCGTGAGCTCACAGCGTTGACTCAGAGCGTGTGCTCAGATCGTGGGCTCACAGCGTGGGCTCACCACGGCGGGCACGCACAGCAGCGTGGGCCAATCACGCTATGAATGCACGCTGTGAGTGCACGCTGTGAGCGCACGCTGCGCACCACCCGGTGAGAAAGACCGTGAGCACACGCTTTGAGTGCACGCTTTGGGCCCGACGGAATCTCGAATTGCTTACGCGCTGGATTTCTCCGCGCGGTCCGAGAGTGATTTCTGTGGTGTGTGTGTGTGCGTGCGTTTGTGTGTGTGGTGGTGGTGGTGGTGGTGGTGGTGGGAGTGGTGGTAGCGGTGATTGTGGTGATGGTGGTGGCGTTGGTGGTGGCGGTATCGTTGGCGGTGGTGGTTGTGGTGGTGGGGTGGTGGTGTGTGTGTGTGCGTTTTTTGCATGGTTGGTGTTGTGCGGTGTGCGGCGTGCGGTGTGCGGTGTGCGGTGGGCGGTGTGTGGTGTGTGGTATGTGGGGTGTGGTGTGTGATGCGTGATGGGTGCTGTGTGGTGCGTGGTGTGTGGTCTGCGGTGTATGGTGGTGGGTGGTGTGGTGTGTGGTGTGTGGTGTGTGGTGTGTGGTGTGTGGTGTGTGGTGTGTGGCGTGTGGTGTGTTGTGTGTCGTGTGCTGCGTGTGGTGCATTGCGGGTGATGTGTTGCGTGTGGTGTGTTGCGTGTGGTGTGTTGCGTGTAGAGTGTTGCGTGCGGAATGTTGCGTGTCGTGTGTGCGTGTGGTGTGTTGCGTGTGGTGTGTTACGTGGTGTTTTGCGTGAAGTGTGTATGTGTGTGATGTGTGGTGTGTGGCGTGTGGTGTGTTGCGTGTGGTTCGTTGCGTGTGGTGTGTTGCGTGTAGTGTCGGAGTTTTGCGTGTGGTGTGTTGCGCGCGGCGTGTTGCGTGTGGTGTGTTGCGCGTGTGTTGTGTTGCGTGTGCGGTGTGTTGCGTGTAGTGTGTTGCGTGGGCTCCCAACGTGTGCCCACAGCGTGGGGCTAACACAGCGTGGGCTCACAGCGTGGGCTCACAGCGCGGGCTCACAGCCTGGTCTCGCAGCGTGGGCTCACAGCGTGGGCTCACAGCGTGGGCTCAGAGCGTGGGCTCACAGCGTGGGCTCACAGCGTGGGCTCAACACAGCGTGGGCTCACAGCGTGGGCTCAACACAGCGTGCACTCACAGCGTGGGCTCACAGCGTACACTCAACACAGCGTGCACTCACAGCGTGCATTCATTCACTCACAGTTAAGCGAAAAGCCACTCAGGGTTAAGCGAAAAGCTACTCACGGTTTGGATTCCCCTTTCGTCTCTTCAAAACGAGGACCGAACACCACAGGATGGCTGGGAAAACATATGGTTTCGCAGAAGGGGTTTTCCACAGCCAGTTCGCCTGGCGAATGGCCCAACCATTCGGCGGAGCTCCCTGGTTATGGGGCCGCGAAGCGCGTGAGGGACGTACCAGAATGGGCGCGGCGGCCGCATGCGAGCGCTAGCATCTGGGCCTTCGTTGGCGCTCCCTATGGTGCCACGAAACATGTGAGGGGCGTGCCAGAATGGGTGTCGTGGCCGGAGCGCTGGCATCTGGGCCTTCGGTGGAGCTCCCTACGAGGCAGCGAAGTGTGTGAGGGGTGTGCCGGAATGGGCGCGGTGGCCAGATGCGAGCGCTGGCATCTGGGCCTTCGGTGGAGCCCCATGTGGTGCCACGAAGCGTGTGAGAGGTGTTCCAAAGTGTACGCGGTGGCCGCATGCGAGCGCTGGCATCTGGGCCTTTCGTGGGGCTCCCTATGGGGTCACGAAGCGTGTGAAGGAGTGTGCCAAAACGAATGCGGTGGCCGCGTGCAAGCGCTGGCATCCAGACATTCGGTGGAGCTCCCTACGGGGCCGCGAAGCGTGTGAGGGGTGTGCGAAAATAAATGGGGCGGCCGCATGCGAGCGCTGGCATCTGGGCCGAAGCGTGCGAGGGGCGTACCAGAATGGGTTCGGCGGCCGCGCGCGAGCGCTGGCACCTGCGCCTTCGGTGGAGCTCCCTACGGCGCCGCGGAACATGTGAGGGGTGCGCCAGAATGGGTGATGTGGCCGCATGCGAACGCTGGCCTCTGGGCCTCCGGCGGAGCCCAATGGCCCGCGTTGAGACTTCGCGGGTCTATTTTTGTTTGTGTGGTGGGGGGGGGGCGCGAACTGCACCACTGTCGCTTCTTTCGCGGGCTCCTGGGAGGTCCAGCGGAGCGAAATGGTAAACTGACCGCGTTGGAACCTCGCGTCTCCCTGGTGGGGCTGCGAACTGCACCATTGTCGCCACTTTCGTGGGCTCCTGGTAGGTCCAGCGGAGCGAAAAGGTAAACGGACCGCGTTGGAATCTCGCGTCTCCCTGGTGGGGCTGCGAACTGCACCATTGTCGGCACTTTCGTGGGCTCCTGGGAGGTCCAGCGGGGTGGGGTTGCAAACGGACGCGAAACGCGTGAGAGGTGTGCCGGGATGAGCGCAGTGGCTGCGTGCAAGCGCTGGCATGCGGGCCTTCGGTGGAGCACTGGACTCCCGAGCACTTTCGCCACAGTGCATCCTTGCCGATGAGAACTTAAGGCCTTGGGCCGAAGGACCCTGCGAAATCCGTCAGGAAGAGGAGGACGACAAAGCTGGGGAGACCAACAGATACTGATACCGCTACCCCCTGGGCCTCTCTTATGGTGCGTTCTGACTAGAATATCACAGCGAATCCAGCCGTGGCGACGAGGGCCTTCCAGGAGGCTCAAAAGCGCGCAAACAAGGCAAAGGCGGCCGTATCGATACCTTTCCTCATCCCCTGCGGAGGGGGATGAGGAGGACGCGTCCAGTTCCAGGCGCCCGCGCGGAGTCGACGCCGCGGGCCCGTGCCGAACTCTACGAAGAGCCTTGCGGGAAGGCCACGGGCTGGGAGGCACAGAAGAGGATTGCCAGAGGGGCGGGAGGATCACGACGAAAAATAGGGTGTGCTACGGGCACGAGGAGGAAGGCAAGAGCAAGCCGAAGATGCATCAGCAATGCTTCACTATATCCTCTTGTCCCAAATCCACTCCTCATAAGTCCCTACATGCTTTCATTCTCTTGGCAAGGGGCGCACCCTTGTCAGACCAGCACTCCCACGTGCCTGCCGTTCGCGCGAGAGCCCAATTTTGAAAAGGAACTGCCTTGCATCCTCCAAGCACGTAATCGAGAAGTGAAAAGGTATGACCATGCAAACCCACAGTGTCTTGCGATATCCACGTTTTGAGACACGCTCTCCCCTCATCCGTGTAACTGCTGCGCAAGGCTGCAATGCTGGCCATGGAGTTCGAGAACGTCTCAAGCAAAGGCCTCGTTTTGACGAGAAGCCGCCCTCCATCCGTACAGCTGCTAAATCTACGTGGGGAGGTCTCAAGCGAGAGCTCAAGTTTGAAAAAGAACCGCCCTCCAACATCAGAACTGCTGCAAGCTTCTAGAAGGAACGTCCGCGACGCTAAGGCGAGAGCCCCGATTTGACAAGTCGCCGCCCTGCCTCATTGCAGCTGCTGCTAGCTTTTGAACTTGCGCGGCGCGAGCGAGGGAGCTCAATATGAAAAGCGCCCCACTCCATCCATATAGCCATGATGATGTGATTAGAAAAGTATGCGCGGTGCTATGGCGAGAGCTCTATTTTGAAAACGACCTGTGATCCATCCTGGTATCTGTTACGAATATCAAGCTTCAGTAGCGTGGTGATAACAGCAGTAACGATACAGTCGGACCTAGGCCAGAAGAACATCCCTCAAACACATGAGACCCTCCGCTGGCCAAAACACACATAGCATGTACCCTCACTAGGATGTACAATAACATCCAACAATCACGAGGAACATTAGGGTTCTCCCCGAACCGGCCTCGATCTTTTACCTCGATCCGACTGTAAAAGTGACAAAAACAGACGCAACGAGAGCAGCGACAACTGGCGGCGCGCACGGGGGTGTAGAGGTAGGGGGGGGGGTTCAGGAGGCTGCTTCTTAGAACGCGCCAGTTCTACACCTATAGATGGGGCCCGTGCCTTCTAACAAGCAGAGGTGCTTCTGAGAAGCCTTCCCCCCTCCTTCTACCCCCCTTCTGAACGTGACCGAAACAACAGCGACAACGATAACAACGATGACCACCTAGCCCTCGCTGCTGTTGCTCGCCGCTCCTCTCGCTCTCCACCCCCCACCTGCCTGGAGGCCCTGCTGCCCTCCCCCCCCCCCCCCCCCCAGCCGGCGATCCAGGTCTCTCCCGCGAGCTCTGGCGGGGGCTTCGAGGCGAGTTCGAGGGTGGCCTCCTGCCCCGCCGAAGATGTCGTTGGCCGCCGACTACGTCGACAACGACCAGGCGCCCCCGTCGGGGATCTCTGGCGGGGCCAAGGGCACGACCTCGACCACCTGGGGCCTCCGAGGGCAGGCTGGCCCAGGCCACCCCAGACCCCAAAAAGGCAACCAACCGATTGGGTTGGCCCTGCCCTGCCAGGGATGTCGCAAGCCGCCGCCGACGACTCTGTGGAGGCCCAAAAAACCCAAGCACAAGCCTCAAATCTCCCATCCTCGGGAGAGGAGGCGCCACTCTTTCCGCGTGCCACGGGCGCTGCCGTACCTCACGCGCCGGCGGGATCCCAGACCGCCCGCATGGTCACCGTCACGCTGACGCCGCTCCTCGCGAGGACCTCTGATGGGCGCAAGGAAGCCCCCACTATCCCACTCCTCCCCTTTTTTCCACTTACCCCTTGACCTCCTTGTTCGCCTCCTCCTCCTCCTCCTCCTCCTCCTCCTCCTCCTCCCGCATTTTTGTTGTTCTCTCCGACCTCTTGAAGCAGGCCTACGCTCGGACCGCCTGCCTGGCCTGGGCCACGCAGCGCGGGCCCCCACCCACGCGCGGGCCTCCCAGCGCCCAGCCTCGGTGGTCCAAAGAGGGGGTCCTAAGGAATTCGGGACCTAAGGGATCTAAGGGTGGATCGACGTTGTCTCAAACACCTCGTCCTTAGGACCCCATCCTTCTAGACCCTATTTAAAACCACCGACACCCCCTGGTCACGTCACGACTCGCGCCGTAAATGCCTCCCTCCCCACCCTCCCACCCCCTGGCCACGCCCGTTATCAGCAGGGGATGCAAAAACGGTCGATCATGTCCAAGCTAAAAAGAACAACGGCTTGGAGGTCCTGGCAAGAACGACTAGCGGGCCATAGGCCAGATGCGTCCTGATTGAATCTGGGATCACGCCCAACATGAAGCCGGAAAGAGCGGAACTGCACGGAATTAACCAGGACTGTGCCGGATTTGGCCAGCTGGAGAAGGAGTGCTTCTGCTCAGCCTGTGGCGGGGTCATGGGCGTCTTCTGCGACCGCGCCCTGGTTTGCGCCTGCCGCGGCGACTGGACCAAACGCCACAACGCCCGGCGCAACCAGGCCTTCTTCGACGCCCTGGCCGCGGGCCATACCGGGGCGGAGTTGGATCGCCCAGGGTTGCTACCCCCGCGCCCCGCTGGGGAGGCCACCCCTGTGGGCGAGAAGGGCGGGCCCCAGGTGGATGAGAACGGCCGCCGCCCTGCCGACGTTTACCTGCCGCGGTGGCGCAGCGGCACGGCGGCCGCCTGGGACTTCGCCGCCACGTCCGGGTCGCGTGCCGATCTCTTCTCCGCGTCGGCCGCTTGGCCGCTTCGTCAAACGCGGCGACGGAGCGGTACGAGGAGTTCAAAAGCAGCGCCAAGACACCGCGCGGCTGTGCGCGGCGCAGATCCCCATGGTGGTGGAAGCCCACGGCGGCGGGTGGGGCCGCGAGGCACGCGGGGCCTTCGGGGTCCTGGCCAAGCGGGTGGCTGACGCCACAAGGGACGACGCCGCACTGATTGCGGACCATAGCGCCCAGCGACTTTCCGTCTCCCTGCGCAGGGAGAGCGCGCGGGCGGTGTCGCGGCGCCTCCAGACGCAGTGTGGACGGGCGGGGGTGGCAGCGGCCCGACTGGCCGCGGCCACGGTTGCCTTCACGGCGGACGCTGTGTGAGGTGCCCCCGGGGCTGCCTAGCGCCCCCCGTTCACCTCCCCGCCCTTGCTGGGCAGCACGGGCGCCCCCTGCCCTGTCGTCAGCGTCTCGCAGGCGACCCCTCTTTCGCGCGCCGTCTGGCCCTTCATCGGCGGGGCAATGGATGGATCCCGCAGAGGGCAATCCCTACTAAACGGCAGCGTGCTGGGCTCGGTCAACCACCCCGCCCAGGTCGCCGCGCCGTAGGGTCCGTAGCCTCGTCCGGCCCCTGGCCCAGCCTGTCTGCTTGCGGTTGCTTCCCCTCTCCTCCTCCTTGTCCTCCTCCTCCCTCCCCTTCTGCTCGTTGTTTCCCTCTCTATTCTTTCCTCCTGCTCCCTGCCTGCTGTCTCCGCCTGGCCCCTCTTCTGCCTGCCCGCCCGCCCTGCCGGCCCTGGCCCCCCGCTTGGGCGTTCGTCGTCGTTTGCCTACTTCTCCCCTCCTCGTCCCCTTCAGCAGTCAGCACAGCCTGACCAGGACCAGCGTGACGGCATGTAGGGCTTCGGCCGGAGGGCCTGTAGAGGCAGGATCCAGCTGCCTCCCGTATGATGTAGCAGTGGACGCATTTTCCCATTCATTGCGGCCTCGTTAGGCCAGATTTCGACCACGGATGAACCAGCGCCGGTGCCGAACTTCATCTCCCAGGAGCTGCATCCTGATCAAGGGCTTCGATCGCTTATGTGCTCGACTCTTGGGCAACGTTTATCGGGAGGCGATGAATGGTGGGGTGTGGGGGGGGGGGAACATACACTTCTGGGGCAAGGACCCCCTTGGGACCCGAATGGGCCCTACAGGGCACCTTTCTGCAGCCCTTGCTGTTCCCAGCTCATCGCCCCCCAAGACTCGTTGCTCGGAGGCCCAAGACTCCGTCGCCTGGAAGCCAAGACGGAGACCCCAAATCGATCGGAGGCCAAGACCGCGTCGCTCGGAGGCCAGGACGGAGGCCAAGACTCCGCCGTTCGGAGGCCATCTCTGTCGCCCCGCAAGACTCTCGGAGCCCAAATTCGTACGCGGCGCCGAGGCCTCCGTCGTCCGGAGGCCTCCGGAGAGGATCGGCGCGGGCGCCGCCCTCCGACCGTGGGGCAGACCCCGCCCTGCGCCCGCCTCCGCCCCTGCTCCGGAGGGGGAAGGGGCCCAGAGGAGGAGGAGGAGGAGGAGGAGGAGGAGGAGGAGGAGGAGGAGGAGGAGGAGGAAGAGGAGTTTTCTTGTGGGGGGAGGAGGAGGAGGAGGAAAAGAGAGAGGAGGAGCAAGAAAAGGGGAGAACTCTGCGAGCCTCCGGCGGCGTGTGTAGAGGCCCTCAGTAAGGCCGCTGGCCTCCAGGGATGGCAGGGCTCGCGTGCGGAACGCGCAGAGGCCGCTCGCTGGATGCACGCGCAGAGGGCCGACGCGCCCGCCCGCACGAGGTCCGAGCGCTGGGGAGGGCGTGCGGCCACGGGCGTGTCCACCTCCCGCCAAGGCTTGGCATGTGCGTCGTGGGGCCATATGGCGGCTTCCGAACCCCTGAGATCCCAAAGAGGATGGCACCTCTTGGGGGATCATCTTGTACTTGGGTGGCGGAGCCGTCCTTGTCTTACTTCCGCCGCCTTCCGCCGATGAAAGGACGTCAACCTCTCAATCCTTTGAAGACAAGGCCCTTTCTGGAGCGCTCCGTATGGTGCTGTCAGGGGCCACAAGAGGATCTGCGAAGATGATCGTTGGGCCCAGGATGGAGAAGGGGGAAACGTAAAGAGCGAGGGGGATGGGTCAAGTAGACGTGCCCTTACGGTTCCGCCATGAGCTAGCCCTGCTACTTCCGCCAGCCATGCATCGCGCACACCGCAATGGGCTTGCGCTCGTAGTTTGAGACAGGAGTCTAGGCCCACCTGGCGGCCGCTGCCGCTTGCTCGGTCGCGGCGCGGAGCTGAGTCGCCCGTCGTCGCCCGCGTTGTTTCGCGGATCGGACCGTCAATCGCCATCATCATCATCATCATCATCATCATCATCATCATCATCATCATCATCATCATCATCATCATCATCATCATCATCATCATCATCATCACCATCACCATCATCATCATCATCATCATCATCATCATCATCATCATCACCATCATCATTATCATCATCATCAGCATCATCAGCATCATCAGCATCATCAGCATCATACTCGTCATTGCCGTCGTCGTCGATGAGGGTGGTAATGATGACAATGTGCCCCCCCTGAAATCGCGCGGGGGCCCCAGGGGCCAGTTCCTCTGCGCGGACGTGCCCCCCCTTCGCTTCCTGGCCCTGTGTGTGTCGGCCCCGCGCCTACCCCCCGCTGCCTCCCCACATGGGCGGCAGCCTGGCCTGCTTGGGTTCCACATTGCTTCCGTTTCGCTAGTGCACCTGTTCGGTGCTACGCCCCGCCCAGCTTGGGCTGCTCTCCTATTCCCCCGCTCTCGTTTGCCCCGCCTTTCGGCCTGGCGTTCCCTTGCGGACGCCATCGCTATGCACCCGCCGACGTGGCTCCGCGCGTACCCCCACCCCCACTCTTGCTGGGCGGTTCCCCCGCGGGTCGCCTGCACCACCTCTCGACACTTTTGGGGCACTTGTTCGGTGCCTTCCCTTCCGCCTCTCTTCTTGCGCCACTCGGTGTTTCCCCCCACGCCCACCGGGCCCTCCCGCGTGGCGCTTCTGCTGCTTAGGCGCCACCCGTCCTTCGGCACATGGACAACCCGCCAGCAGACCGCTCCTGCCCTTGGAGCCGCGCGTGCCTCTGGGTCCCCCGTGGCGGCTCCGCGCTGCGTGGCTGGGGTAGGCTCTGGCCACCGCGCTGCTGATGCTGCGCCTGCCGCCCCTGGCGAGCTGGTCTTGCCGCTCGCCTCGGGCTTCCGCGCGCCCACTCTGTTGCCTTCCCTCACGTGGCCGCTGCTTTGACGCTGCCCCCCTCCTGGGAGGAGGCCCCTGCTTCGCCGCTGCTGCCGACCCACACCGAGAACTTACAACTCGCCAGCCCAATGGGCCAGAGGCGTGCTAAGATCTCCGGTAACTGCTAAATAATACTTCTACTTCGCGCGCGCGGGGCGGCCCCTGGGGGTCCCCGGACGAAAAGTACCCCGGGCGATCCCCAGCAGACTCGGATCAGAGATGGTTTTCCTCCTGGGCGCCGCCCCCGTGGCCCTCCAGAGAGCCCCAAGAAGGGCCACGAGGCCGCCAAGAGCCCTCCAAGATGGTTCAAGAGTGTTCCGAGATGCCACACGATCGTTCCAAGACGCCCAAGATGGCCCCCAGACGCCCCAAGAGGCCTCCAAGAGCACTCCCCGGAGGGCCCCAAGAGGCAAAATTCATTACTTCAGATTTTGGCGTGTCCATCTTTTCGGCTTCCCGACGCCCCAAGACGGCCCAAGAGGCCCCCAAGATCGCTCCAAGAGGGCCCAAGAAGCTCCCAAGACGGCCCCAAGATGGCCCAAGAGGGCTCCAAGACGGCCCCAGAGGCATCCAAGACGGCCCAAGAGGGGCCCAAGAGGGCCACAAGCGATGCCCCAAAGGGGGAACACAAAACAAAACTTCGAGCCCTCAGCCTTAAGAAGCCCCCAGGAGGCCTCAAGAGGGCCCCTGAGAGGCCCCAAACGCCCCCAAGAGGCCCTCAGGAGGCCCCCAAGCGACGCTGGCCCCAAGAGGCTCCCCAAATGCCCCCTCCAGCACGCAAGCAAATGCCAGCGACCCGACGCGTTCAAGAGTCCCCATGAGGCCACCAAGACTGACTGACTGACTGCGGCCTTGCATCCCTTACAGACGCGTAGGCGTATTAAAAAGCTCGGCATTCATGCGTGACGTCACAAGACAGCTATGCTTCGATACACAGAGGCTGCCCATTGCTGCCTGGGGCGCCCCCGGCGTCTGCGATCAGCCCAATTTCTGGGCGTGCCGTTGTGATTGCACACAATGCGCCTCACGAGCGACCCGCCGGTCTCATAAGCAATTCTCCGGTAGAGTTGCACTTGCCGCTCATGTAAGATTGAGGACAACGATTGTGATCCAGCTCTCTCCAGTACGTTCACGTCACTGACGCGCGAGATGTAATAATGTGGGATCCTTAAAATGCGGCGCAAACATGTGCAGTGGAATGCGTCGAGCCTGTCTCTGTCGTGCTTGAGAAGCCACAGCGAATCCAACGAGTACAACAGTTTGCTGAGCACACAGCTGTTGTATATGAGTATTTTGCGTCGCCAACCAACCGCGGAGTGTGTCCACAATTTAGTAAGTTGTTGCAAAACACCTCTGCCTTCTCCAAGTCGTCTCGAAAGTTCATCGCCAACGCGTCCGTCATGGGTTACGAGCCCCCCCAAATAAATAACTTCCTTGAAAATCTTGATCGGCTCCCCATCCGGCGTTCTCACAAAGCCAACAGAACCGAATTGAAATTGCACCGTCTTGTCCCAATTCAATTCCAATCCGTACTTCCGCCCCTCTGCCACAATTGCGTCCAGCATGATCTGTAGGTTTTCTTCATGTTGAGATACCAACGCAGTGTCGTCGGCGCACAGAATATCCCTAGAGACCACATAGCCTGGATCTTGTTGAAGGCGCAGGTCCGACAGAGCGTCCTGAAGCATCACCGTCTGCACAGTGATAAATAAATGCGGTGACAACGGGCATCTCTGCGCAATACCGGCAGCCTGGCGTCGCTGCGAAGATTTACCACAGTGGTCTAGCATAGTGAAATACCTGCGCGAATAAATTCCTCTGACCATTTGCACGAACGGTCGCGGCAGCCCAAATCTTGTCAAAGCTGCGCACAAACACTCTGGCTTCAATCGGTCGAACGCCTTGGCCCAATCAAGGAGAAGCAAACTCATACTACCGTTATTACTCATCAGCGTTGCGTCGATCACGCGCCTCACGAGCATGAGCGCGTCGGCGGTGCCCAGGCGAGGCCGGGGTCCAAACTGCGAGTGTCGCAATCGATCTCCTGCGCCTCCTGGAAGCAGTCGCTGATGCAACATCGCCGCGAGAGCTTTGTATCCCACCGAGAGCAGCGAGATCGGGCGATAGTTGCTTGGTAAAATTGCGACTCCTTTCCTGAAAAGCAAGATGACGTTCGCCATGCGCCATTTTTCCGGTATGTCTTTCTGGGGCCAACACTGTTGACAAACGTGCAATAGTGCTTGGCAAGCGTGTACATCTGCAGATACAACCTTCCGAAAATCTGGCGGTGCGTCATCAGGGCCAGCTGCTTGTCCGTTCTTCATCTTTCTCAACACGAGAATCAGTTCGTTCAATGTAAATTGACGCACGTCTATGGACAACTCTGTACCAAGAGGGCGGGTAGCTGCAGGAACCACCTCTGGGAAAGTAACTTGCCACTGCACTTTCTCGAAGTAGTCGGCCAAAGCATCCGGGCGGCTCGCGGCATCGGTCAAGTTGTTGTTCATGTCCCTGACTCCAGCGTGCTTTGTCTGAGGCTTCTTCCGTAGCTGTTTGACTGCGCCCCAGTTCCCCCCCACCAGAGAATCGCTCATCCAAGTTGTGCGGTCAGCCCGCGCTGCCGTCCGGATCGCCTTGCTGAGAGAGCTCTCGTTGCGAGCGTCGCCCATTCGCCTGAAATTGTTCCTTTGTTCGATGAAGTCCAAAGTAGCCTGCGATGTCCAAGGTCGCGGGGCCGGCTGAGCCCTGCGAGGCAACGCATCTGCAGCAGCACCAAACGCATCTTCGGTTTGCTCCGCAGCTTCGTCAAGAGAACAACTTGCAACGCTAGAAGATTGTCACTTACTGTAAAAACGCTTCGTGAAATCGATATGCAAGGCCGGGTCCCGCGCCGAAGCTTCGTCGACATAGGTTCGTGCATGCGCCGCCGAAGCCTGAAATTGTAAGCCAAATTCCGCCGTCAACAAATAATGGTGGCCGTTCAGAGCAACGCCCCGGTGCGTTCTGCAGAGCTTCACCCGAGGAAGCATAGAGGCACGACAAAGCACATGGTCGATCTGAGCGAACTTATCTGGCGAAATATCGTCGTCCATTGGGGCCGCGCCAAGATCTCTGCATGTGACTCGCCGATCGTCCGGAATGTCAAAAAACGCACTCGCGATAACCATGTCCGTAGCAAGAGGATCAGCAAGAAAGAGATGTGGACCAATGTATTGCTCTTCGCCGGGATGTTGCTGGAGTAACTTGGCGGTGGAGTCGCCCAATGCAAACGTAGTGCTGCGCTGCGTCGTCGGCCGCGCTGTTTCCAACAATTCTGCGAAGAAAGACTGGTGGACATCGTAATCGTACTTGCTCTGTGGGGCGTAGGCCGACACGACCGTCAAAATGCCATGTTGCATTCTGATTCGTAAAGACGCCAATCGTGGTGATACCGCCCGGAACGCTACTATAGCAGAACGGGCCCATGGAGCAGCGATGAAGCCGACCCCCGCTACAAAACGTTTTGCATCGTCAGGCTCCCCAGAAAAGCAAAACATAAACCCATCGTAATCGTAATACTCGGAACCGTGTACCTGAGTCTCCTGCATGGCCAAGACGGCGATGCGATGGGCAGCCATTGATACAGTTACTTCAGACAACTTCACATCTGAATCCCCACGGAGGCCATCGACCTTCCAAGTGCCAAACATCTGCGTGCGAAGTGGTTGTCATTCTCGTCGAGGCTGGAACCGCGTGTGCAGCCGCGTGGAAGAGTGAGACAATGAAGCTGGACAAATGGAGGAATAAATCGCAGCACAAGGAGCTGGGGAAATAGAGGATGAAGATGAATATGTACAAAAAAGATGAAGCATGCAGGTGTAGCGGCCTGGTATATTTGCCCGTGCCTGTTGTAGGAAATGAGCGCGGCTCCGTGGCTGAAGGCGCAGCGGTATCTTTGCCCGAGAGACGCCCAATACTAGGAACAGCAAGCTGAAAAAGATGTGGTCCATCGCTGCGGGCTCTCATGCCAGGCTGGACTGTACCTGACAGATGCCGCGTTTCCTAATGCCCTTTCGATTTCCCCTTCGGCTGACCCTTCATGCCGCCGAGGGACCGAGTAAGTAAAGCACTGCATTTATCTTCCGGCTCCTGGAGGCCTTCGTGTTCTTGGAGTTCCTTCCAACTGGCCCATGTGTCGGCCCGCCCCTTCTTCGCGGTATTGCCGGCCACCGTCACTGTAAGACCGGGCTCTCCGCCCACGCTGACCTCGTGCGGAGAGGAGTCCGTGATCTTGATGATGTAAGGGAGCTTGACAGTGTCCTTCAACAGGTACTTCAGTCCGAAGCAGTAACTGCGTGCCGCGCGCTCCAATGGCGGCCTGTCGGGTGACGCCCATATATTCTTACCATTATGTTGAAGACGGGTGCTCCTGATAAGTGCAACTGCTGTGTCACGATCTGTCGTATCCGAAAACTCCACGAACAGAATGTTGGTGGAGTCCCCTTTCATGTAAATGCTATGGGGTAAAGGGCCACCATGCTGCGATAGCTGATCGCGCAACCATGCGGAGGCCGTATGCGTCATAGTGAACCCATCCAGATTCCCAAAGACTGCTGTAACAGAGCGCTTGTCGTTCGGATCGTGAGGAACTCTGGGACCACCTTGGCGTCTGAGTTGCTGAACCTCGCGTTCTAAAGCTTGCAATTTCCCGAATGTGTTTGTGCCAGTGCTCGCTTCCGACCCTGTCCTTGCAGATGGTCCTGGAGTAGGCGCTCGCGAAACATCCCGCGACTCCAAGATCTCCAGACGCGTCGTGATGTCGTCGATGGCGCTGGAAATGGGAGCAACTTTAGCATCAAGATCTGCACGCGAGACTCCATGCGTTTTGATCGCGTTTATGTCCTGGCGTATGGGGTCAAGCTGTTCCTTGAGGATCTCTCTGGAAGCGCTCATCGACACAGACTCTCCCATGATCTTCTTGTCGTCGCTGCTGCTGCCACCGGCAGCGGCCAGTTGAGCTTGGAACCGTTGCTGACGTGCAAGAGTGCTCTCGGCGTCGTCGAACCAGTCCATTTCCTGCAGCGGGCTGTGGATGCGGTGCTGCTTGAGCAACTGCTGGACAGGTGTTCCTGGCGCACAAGAGTTGACACCGGCCCCCAAAGAAGACATCGATGCAATGTCGAGCTGTATGGGATGACGTCGGAGAGAAAAAAAGAGCAAGAGCAAATGGTAAGTACAGTGAGCAGGTGTGGCCCCGCCTTGAGCAGGTGTGGCCCCGCCTTGAGCAGGGTGCTCTTGAGCTTTTGAACAATGACGAGGCCACCAAGAGGCCTCCCAAAAGAGCCCCCATAGGCAACAGGCTCCCACACGGGCCACGACGCTGTCAAGACTCCCCTAGCGGCCACCAAGAAGCCTCCCGAGAAAGCCCCCATAAGCGAGAAAACATTATGTCCTATGCGTTTTTCAACAAATTCAGCTCAAGAGGGTTTCAGGAGGAGCCCGAAAACGCTCCAGGAGGAGCCCACACGGGTCCAAGATAGCTCCAAGATTTTTGAACGAATTCAGCCCAAGAAGGTTTCAGGAGGAGCCCGAAAACGCTCGAGGGGGAGCCCAAATGGGTCAAGGATAGCTCCAAGATTTACCAACGAATTCACCCCAAGAGGGTTGAGGAGGAGCCCGAAAACGCTCCAGGAGGAGCCCACATGGGTCCAAGATAGCTCCACGATTTTTCAACGAATTCAGCCCAAGAGGGTTTCAGGAGGAGCCCGAAAACGCTCCTGGAGGAGCCCACATTGGTCCAAGAGAGCTCCAACACTGATGGTTCCCCCCTGCGTAATCACCCAAAGCCAGCCATCCATAAACAAAAAAACGACCCAGCAGCACCCCATTGACAACGATCACACGGGCACTCGACAGCCGTGCACCAATACGGGCCCGCGGAATGAGCGAAGCGATTAAATAAGTGTTGGACAATGCTGTATCGGAGGGGCACATGTATGGCATGGAACTAACCTGGGATGGAACATTACAGCTGTAAATTCGTTGCCAGAGCGCGCTAAAACAACCGAGTGGGGAACCCATAACAAGCGCAAGAGAAGCTATCTACTTGGACGGGCTCTTGTCTTGCGACGGCCGGGCGAACCACGAGCTTTTTCGACGGATAGGTGAAGACATGAATATGTTCAAGCAGCTTCATAAACTATGGTCTCACTCGTCGATTGGGAAGCACCGACAATTACACATATACTGGAGCTCCGTGATAAGCATATTTCTACATGATCTCGCCTCCGTGTGGCTGTTGAAGGCAGAAAGGGATATGCTAGATGCGTTTCATTGCAAATGTTTGCGCAACATCTTAGGTACTCGGCCTTCACAACTTGCATCGAGAATATCTAATCCGGATGCCCTGGCAAGGGCAGAGCCCGTACCTCTGTCACAAATGTTGTGCCAGAAGTAGATCATTATGTATAGAAGTACTTGGAATCAGCCAGCCGACTCTTTGACAAAGCGTCTCGTGTGCAGCTCGGGTGGCACCCGCAAAACTTGGGCACGCCACCGTGGCAGAGGGCGCCCGCGACAACAGTGGGCGAAATCAGCGTTTGCAGCGGAACATATGGATGCATCATTTCTTCTGTCCTCTGCCTTCCCTCCCTCTCTTCCTTCTGTGCTGCAGCTCACTGTTTAAGCCACACAGGTTGCACCCAGTAGATTTCACCACATAGCTTGCACCCTATAGCGTGCGCAACTTATCTTGCATCACATGGGTTGCACCACATAGCTTGAGCCACATAGCTTGAACCACATGGATTGCACTTCCGAGCTTGCACAACATAGCTTGCGCCACGTCGATTGCCCTACATAGCTGACACCACGTATATGGTACCACATAGCTGGCACCACAGTGTGTGCACCACACGGCGTGAACCACACAGCTTACACCGCAGAGCTTGCACCATGACCATGTAGATTGATCTACATGCTCACACCACCTAGGTTGCATCACATAGCTTGCACCACATGGCTTGCACATCATAACGCGCACCACGTGTATTGCCCCGCATAGCGTGAACCACATAGCTCTTACCACATACCTTGCGCCACTCAGTTTGCATCACGTAGACTGCATCGCGTAGCTGAGTCAACATAGCGTGCACTGCACAGCTGAAGCATCCAATATGAGACAACTTACTGCTTGGCATCTACGCTTTCGAAGATGCTTCGCACAGGGCGCTCTCGTCCAGTTTCGGGGCCCAGCACCATCACACATCGATGCAGCTCGAAACATGCAGCAGAAAGATGGGGTCCAGAGCTACGGTCACGATAATGCGAACGATACGAAGAAGACTAGCAATACTAACATTAATAATTGAATAGTGGCAGCAACAGTATTTGAAAACGACGGCGACGAGGATGATGATGCTGGTGATGATGGTGGCGATGGTGATGATGATACTTACTTGTTACTTTAAGCGCGGTGCTGCCCATTTGAGCACGCGCATTACAGAACCATAGCACAATTAACACGACTAATGCCACCAACCATAATACTACTAGTATCATCATTAGTATTAGTAGTCGTATTAATTAGGGTAGCACTGACATATTACGAGTCAAATTGCTACTGATAGTACTACGACTGATACGACTGGTAATAACAGTAACAGTAATAGCACCAATGGAGACACTACTATTTGTAATAGAAATGGTAAGCCATAAAGTCACTAATACTAATATGAATAATACTGATGCTAATGACACTAATCGTAACATGAATGTGAACACACATAACAATGATAGTCATACTAGTAACACGAATATGAATGACACTGCGAATAATGAGGATAGTGATGATAATGGTAATGATGATGATGTTGACGATGCTGATGATGTTGCTGCTGCTGCTGCTACTGATGATGGTGATGGTGATGGTGATGGTGATGGTGATGGTGATGATGATGATGATGATGATGATGATGATGATGATGATGATGATGATGATGATGATGTGGAGGAGGAGGAATATGGGGAGAGGAGGAGGTGGTGAGGGCAGGGGGGCGAGGGAAGGCAGAGGAGAACGGAGGGAAAGGGAAGAGAGCAGGGAAAATGGAGGACGAGGAGGGAAAGAGAGAGAGAGAGAGATGGAAGAGGACGAGGAGAACGAGAAAGGGGGAGGCCGTCTCGGACCGTCTCGAGGCCGCCCGCGATCTGCATCTGTTATCCGAAGCTCTCCCCGCCGCGCCGCTCCTTCTGTGGGCCCCCTGTGCACGAAGTCCTGTTTGAAGAACAACAGCGCAAACATAAACCTTCGGAAGTCCATGCGGATTTCGTGGGTCGCGCGCCAGGGGCGGCGCTGGAGGCGCCGCCAGGAGGGGGGGTCCAGCGCCGATCCGAGAGACACGCGCGGACCTTCGACAATTCCTGTCGGTACATCGTTCCTTCTCCCCCGGCCTGTGCAGCGGCCAATCGTCCCGCTGGCAGTGCCCGCAGCAGTACCAGGCCCGCCGGCACCGCGCGCACCGCAGCGGCGCCGCCGCGGCGGAGCAGCGGGCGCAGGGGCCGCCGCCCGACCAGCGGCTGGCGGCGGCCGAGGCGCCGCTCAGGGGCAGTGGGCGCCACCCCTCCGGGGGCCCAAACCACGTGCCCCACGCCGCCTCGTAGGGCGCCAGCGGCGGGCCCCTGCGGGGCGGCGGCGTGCACACCGCGAGCAGCTCCACGTCGAAGACCGCGTCACCGGCCAGCGGTCCGCCGCCTGCACCCGCGCCCGCACCGCGCACGGCCACGAGGGCACGCTCGTGGACCGCCATGCCGCGCAGCACCGCCTCCAGCGGGCCCAGCGCCCTGTCCGCGCCCACGAAGAAGGCATGCGGGCCCCCGCCGCCGCGCCTCGTGCTCCGCTCGAGCTCGGCGCCGCCGCCGCGGTACACCTCGAGGTGGCAGACGGCGTTGAAGCGGGGCGGCCGCCCTGGCTCGGGCGCCGGGCCCGGCCTGCCCTCCGCGAGCACCTGCTTTATGGCGGCGCCGCCCTCCTTGCGCTGCAGCCGCTCGACGAGCGCGGCCGCGGCGTGGCGCGACGCGCCCCAGGGAGCCTCGCCGCCAGCGGCCCGCTGCGGCCCCAGCGGCACCACGACGGACAAGCACGGCCGCAGGCAGCGGGTCGACAGCCACCAGCCGCCCGGCACCAGCAGCGCCTCGCCCCCGCGCACCACCACCGAGCGCACCTCCGCGGCCGGATCCGCCCACGGGTCGTAGGCGCTGTGCCCCGCTGCGCGCGTCCCCGCGGCCTCGCCCGCCTGCTCGGAGCAGGGCGAGCTAAGACGACGGCAGCTCCAAACGCGCCAAGTTTCCGAACGGCGACCAGCCGTGGCGACGAGGGGACTCCACGAGCCCCGATATCCGACGCTGCGAGGAATCGCGACTGGAGCCCTAGACCCCATCTCTTTCTGCTGCACTTTCGAACGCAGAGGCGGCCGCTATGACAAACAAATGCAGCGCCCAGGTCTCAGGTAGAGGCCTCCTAGATGGGGTCGGAGTAGATGGGGTCGGAGGATCTCGCCGCATCGCCGATACATCGACGATGTATCGGCGATGCATCGGCGATGCATCGGCGATGTGCCGGCGATGCATCGACGACGTCAGCGATGCATCGGCGACGTCGGCGCGGGGAAACACGGGCTCCACATCGAGCCGCATCGCCGATGCATCGGCGATGCGGCGTGATCCTTCGACCCCATCTACTCCGACCCCATCTAGGAGGCCTAGATCAGGGCAGGCCAACTGCCGCTGCCTTATAGCTCGCCCTCCTCGGGCCTGCGCGGCCGCCGCAGGGCAGCCCGGCTCCAGGAGCACCGCCTGCAGCGCGCCGTCCAGCAGCCACAGCGCCACGTCGGCGCCGGGGCGGTGCGTGCGCGCGGCCGCGCCGGGCGGGGCCACCTCTGACTACCTACCAGACCACCCCAACCCAACCCGAAGACCCGAATTTGACCCGAATTTCGGGTTGGGGGGGGTACGGATACCATGTGTTTTTTCAACGTTCCCCGACCCCCCCCACTGGAAATCGAGGATAAATTTGGGCCTTCGGGTTGGGTTGGGGTGGTTTGGTGGGTGGTGAACCTCCACGCGGGCCTCCCGCAGAAGCTCCGCGGGCGGGCGGAGCTGCGCTGGCCACCGCAGCGGCGGCGTTGCCGCCGGGGCGCCGGCGGCCTCGCGCCACGGCCTCCAGGCTGTGCGCCAGAGGCGGGAGCCGTCCATCTCCTGGCTATGCACCTGCAGCGTGCCTGGCCAGGCCCATCCTGGGGGCCCACGATCGGTGTGCATGCCTTCCTGCCCGAGGCAGGGGGCGCGTACACCGATTCTGGGCTCAGGATGTGAGCCTGGCCAGGATCGGGCCAGGTGTATAGTTGGAGTCCTCCTGTCTCCCGAAGCAAGGCATGCCGCGACGGGGGGTAGCCAGCAGCATAGTCGACCATCTCCCAGAGCCGCGCTCGCGACGAGAAGCTCAGTGGGCGGCCGTCCGGCGGGGCGTCGTCGGCGAAGACAGGCGCGCGGTCCGCGATGTCCACCGTGACTTCTGCGCAGCAGGCGCCAGGCAGCGCAGTGAGGGTCCACGGCGCTGGAGGCGGCGAGGAAAGGACCGCGGGCGCACTCCAATTGCCCGGATCTGTCGCACTCACCCGCGCTACTGGCCTCTCGTTCCGCCAGGCTCGCCGGGCCTCGCAGGGCCATCCGAAGGGGTTCCCAGCAGCATGCTCGGCAGCCCTCAGCTTATCGAAGCAAACCCTCCACCGAGCTTTGTCGCCGACGCCGCACGATGCCTTGGGGGAGCTCTGGACGTGCAGGCCGCGGATGGCACCGACCTCCACAAGGAAGCTGCAGCAGCGCATCTTGTCCTTCATCCCTGCTGCGTGGAAGGCAAACTGCGCGAACCGCGGATTGTTGGTCTGAAACCCACCGGTGTCGACAACACAGATGTGGTCGGTCTCCTTCCTCCGGGGCCCTCCAGCCCAACTGAACCAAGGCAGGGAGGGGGGCGGGTTGCCAGTCTTCTGCCCGCCGATGATAGAAAAGGGAAAACGGCATGTAACGTATACTTTCGGAGCTCCGCGCGGATTTATCGGATCGGTGCCAGACCCCCCGCCCTGGCGCGCGGAGCGCACCAAGGGCGGCGCCAACGTCGATCCCAGAAATCCGCCCGGGGCACCGAGGTATTATGCAGATGCCGGTTTTCTTCTTCGAGATGACGTCCGGGCTCAGCTCCCCCCAAGAGCTGAGGCAGCTCATGAGGCCGCTCTGGTCCCAGAACTCGCCGAGGTGGAAGGCCTGGTCGCCCTCGCACCACACCCTGCCCCACAGCCCGCGTGCCCAGGCGGAGCCCGCGCGGCAGAGGAGCAGGCCCGTGTTGAGCCAGTCGAGGTCCGCCATGTCCTCGCCCACCACGAGGTCCTGTCTGGCCCCTAAGATCCCAGGCGTTGTTATCCTTTCTCGAAAAGCGTTGTCCGTTCACAAAATTCACTTACACTCACATTCACAATTCCGTCCCCTTTTCCCTACCCTCTGATACCACTGCGCGCCATGTCGGCGCCGATGGCGGAATCGCCGCGGAATCTTGAGCAGGAATTAGAGGCCATGATGTCTCCCACACCACCTCCGAAGACTGGGAATGCCCGCATGGCTGGCACTCCTATCGGAAGTCTCGTGAAGGACCCATGGGGACAGATGAGGGAGGACAAGACAGCTCGGGTTGGACATGGTCCTCATTGTCAATGGCACAGATCTGTTCCAATGTAGTTTGCTATGCATGATGTAATGATTGCTAGCGTGTGCATGTGTGTGTGTGTGTGCTGCTTGCTGTGCTGCGCATGCTGTGCGTAGGTGTGTGCGCGCCCGCTGCCTGTTTTGACTCAAACTGTTTCGTAGGGGCCCCTGAGCTGATTCGAGTTACGAGTGGATCTTATCGATCACAATCGATCCTTTTTCATTTTCTGTTCGGAACTTTGTGTGTCCGAGCTGGTTTCGTTTGTGTGCTACCGACATCGGTAGCGGAGCCAACGGCTCCAGGTCCACGGCCCGACCGATAAGTCCGCTCGTGATTCTCCTCCATCAGAGTTGAGAGATGCGGCCCAATGGTCCACCAGGACCAGGGCGCGGACGAGGTGAAGGTCGTGGAGGCCGCGGCGAAGGTGTTGGCCGCGGCACAGAGGAACGTCGTGCCGAAGAGGGAGAAGAGCAGCGGATTCCAGACGACGATGACAGCGAGCTGCACGACGAGATCGACTACCACAGATGGATGCAGGTCTTGCCAAGTGCTGCCCGGACGCGACGGACCTCAGACACGACACGTATAGGAACTTCAGAAGGAGAGCGACGGTGTTCCAGAGGTTATGCGCACGCAGAGGCGCGTCGGTGATCAGCGAGGGCGCCTACCTATTGCTGCAGAGTTTGACAGGAGATGCGTGGGACGCCTGCGATGAGATCAGTTTCGAGAGAATGGACACCGCCGAGGCTTTCGAAGAGATATTCGACAAGCTGGATGTGTTGTACAGGTACACGCAAGAAGTCGAGCTGCCAGGGAGATGCGACGGGTTTTTCAGAGAGTTCTCGAGACAGCCAAAGGAGACGCTCAATGCATACGTGCTCAGGCACGGCAAGGAGTTGACGAAGTTACGCGAAGCTGGGCTCGAGCTACCGGACCTACTGGCAGGATGGCATATGATGACGAGAGCTGCGATTCCACAGTGGCAAATACCAAATCTCAAGGCGCTGTGCAACAACCGGCTGACGGTGCAGGTGGTGACGGAGAGTTTGAAGACGATGTTCGGAGGCGACAGCGTGGCGCACAAGAAGGACCTCGATCGAGCGAGGAGCCTGTACCACGGACGATCGAGTCGAGAAGAAGGATACTGGATGGAGGACTACTAAGAAGAAGGTGATGAAGCCTACTACGAAGACGAATCTGATCCGCATGAGGATTATCAAGAAGAAGAAGAGTGGTATGAGGAAGACGACGATGTGCCGGAGCAGCTGGAGAATGCCTACGAAGTTGCCGAGGATGCCTACGCGGCGTACGCGGAGGCAAGAGCAAAGATGAACGAGCTGGCGAAGTCTCGAGGGTTCTACCCCGCGGTGGCGCTGATCGACGAGAGGCGCGGTGGAGGTCTGCCACCGCCGCGCGCGGGCAACGCCAGGCCGCCAAAAGGAAGAGGAAGAAGCAACGGCGGCAAAACTAAGGATCACAAAGGGAAGCAAAAAGGACGATACGGAGGACGAGCACCATTTGGTAGTGGCAAAGGCAGCAGGCACTTCGACGGCAGCCCGAAGACGACGCAAACAGGAGCTACTTAACAGCATGGTCCGAGGTTCAAGCGGCGTCGAGACGGAGCACCAGCTAAACACGATGGAGACGCGAAGATGCTGTGCGAGGTCAGATTGGACGAAACGACGACGGAGATCACCAACAGCATGGAGACGGCGCACGATCAGTTACTCGAGGAAGTGAACCTGGCTACGGGAAAAGGAGTTGGCGACAGTGGAGCTACAAAACCGGTCATGGGACTCGGCGAGTGGCCGAAGTGGCGAAAAAAACTGACGGACATGGGTTTGTCCAGGCAGATCCAGACGGAGAGGTGTCAGAAAACATTCAGGTTTGGCAACGACGCGACAGCTACGGCGAAGCAGATGGTCACGCTCCCGGTCTGGATTCGCAATGTGAAGAGAGAGATCACGGTATTTCTGGTACCAGGCAAGGTTCCGCTGCTCGTGGCGAGGCCGTGTCTCGAGGAATGGGGCATCGTGGTGGACTACCAGAACAAGAAGGCGATGTACCTGGACGAGGATCCGCAGACCTGGAACGATATCGAGACAAATGGAAAAAGGCCACATGATCATAGACCTCCTGAGGTTTCTTGATGACGCGCTGGAGGTGAAAGAGGAGTCCAGCACGACCGACGCCGACACGGACGGATACCACGAGGTAAAGAGCGACAACGAAGTGGAGTACTACGTGACCAGCACGCACGGAGAGGAGAAAGAGAACGCGGAGACGACCGACTTTGACGCCGAACAGCCGAAGAATTGGTTTGCGAAGGCGAACCGAACGCTCGACGAGAAGCCGAAGGTGAAGCGCAAGTTCTGGGAGATCTTTTGTCAACGAAGGCAGGATTTCGCAATATGTCGAGCAGCATGGCGACTTCAAAGCAGACAAGCTCACCCTGGACACTGGTTGGGATTTTACGAAGAAGTCACACAAAGATGCGTTTTTCGAGAAGTTACGGCGTGAGAGACCAGAAGAAGTGTGGATTTCACCGCCATGTACGCTGTGGTCGATGATCAACACGCTGAACGACGCAAGCAAAGATGACAGGTACCGACAACAGCGACGACGTGAGCGTGAAAAGCAGCAGAAGGATTTCCTGAAGTTCAGCCGAGACATCTACGACGAAGAGTTGAGGAACGAGCGGGATGCGCATTTGGAGCATCCAAGGTATGCCACGTCGTGGAAGGAAGATGTCTGGCAGAATCTGGTCGGCTACGACAAGTTCGTGGACCAGTGCGCGTACGGGCTGAAGGCATTGGACCGTGACGGGCACAAGCTAGGACCGATTAAGAAGCCTACGAATGTGAGGACGACCAAATACAATATGCATGAGAGACTTTGGAGGCGCTGCAGCTGCAAGGAGAAACGCGTTATGTTGGAAGGAGCGCACAACATGCGCGGTGTGGAGAACTATCCGAGGGGCATGGCGCTTCAGGCCGCTATTTGCATCGTGGACGACCCTCAGAGCGAGTCGAGCTACGCGGTGGAAGAGATGACGCAGGATGAGTTCGACAAGATCGAGTACAAAGAGGTGTGGAAGACGCTACTTGAGAAGTTCACGATCGACGAAGTAAAATGGGCGAAAAGTGCATGTGCAGATGGGTCACCCATCTAGCGAGGCGCTGGCGGCGGCGCTCAAGGAGATGAACGCAGACGATCGCTTGGTGAGCTGTGCGCGGATTTACATATGCGAGGTTTGTTTGAAGGGGCAGAGGCCGAAACCCGTGAGGATCGCGAGGGTTCCGAAAGATCGAGGGTTCAATGACACGATCGACATCGACACCTTCCACGTGAAGTGGAATGACAAGCACAAGTTGATGTTCACAATCATGGATGAGAGCTCGAAGTGTGAGGTCGACGCGGTCGTGAAAGACGAGAAGGCGAAGACGGAGATCAAGGCGATCGAGAGGAACTGGATCAACTGGGCAGGCGTGCCGGCAAGGATCAGGGCCGATCAAGAGTAGAGCGCATGTGAGTGAAGAATTTTCGGAGTGGTGCGATGCGAGGCGGATCAAGTTGCAGTTGATACCGAGGGGCGCACACCACAGGCTTGGGATTCTTGAGAGGAGCCACCAAGTTCGACGAGAGCAGATTGCGAAGTACCACGAAGATCGACCAGACGACAGCCTGAAGGTGACAGTTCGCGTGACATGCGACATGAGGAACAGGTTATGCAACGTTAGAGGATTTACGCCAGCGCAGCGTGCGCTCGGCCGTCAACCGAGAGACCTGGGCAACGTTGCGGACGAGCCGACGACAATGGGCGATCTCGGCAACCATGATGAAGAGTTCTGCCAGAACATCGCGCGGAGGCGAGATGCAGCCAAGGCGTATTTTGCAGCAAGCATGTCAAGTGCTGTGCGAGAGGCTCTCGCGGCTCTCAACCGACCGCTGGCCGAGAGTTTCAGATCGGCGAGTATGTGTATTTCTGGAAGCGAGATAAGGGCGAGAGCGACTTGATCAAGAGCTATGGAAGGGGCCTGCGGTGGTCACGCAGGTCGAGTACACGGAAGATCCCGACAAGTTGAGGCAATCGGTGGTCTGGTGCGTGCACAATAACACGCTGCTCGGGACGACGCGTGAGTAACTGAGGCCAGAGCTACCAGAGGAGCGACGGCAAAGAGAAGAACAAGACGAAGACTTCGGTCTACCTCTGTCGACGGCGGAGAGGCTGCTCAAGAAGCTGAAGGATACGACAAGGTCCATCAAGTACAAGGATTGCGTTGGAGAGGCGCCTGGCGACTCAGGCGACTACGTTGACGATGGGCGACCTGAAGGCATGGACGTCGACGCCGAGGGCGTGGACACAGACGGACAAGTTGCAGGACCAGGAGATGAGCAGGCACGACCCAACGAGGATCAGCGGAGAGGCGACGAGGCCGAGCCACTCGCGCAGGCGCCGTCAGAGGCGCAGCCGCAAGATGCGGTAGGCGAGTCTCGACCGGATGCTGCTGCACAGGCGAACGAAGGTGAGCGCGAACCAGATCCCGAGGCCACGAGCCGAGAAGCAGCAGAAGACGCTGAGCCAGAAGCCAAGGTGGAAAAGCAGAAAGCAGATGACAGAGACGAACTACTGGATAGTATCAACGCGGCAAGGCGGCTGGGCGGGCTCCGACCACTGACGAAGAGGCCGAAGATCACCCCGAGGGAGACGCAGCCTAAGACGGATATTGAAAACGATATACCCGAGTTGTTATTACTACTGTACGAAGATGAAGAAACGGTTTACTTAACGAATGCGGCGAAGCGTGACGCGGTCGTGGAGGCCAGGCTCGCGATGGACGAGAGGAACCAGTTCGATGAGGCCAAGACCAAGGCGCTGATGCCCTGGATCGAGAACCAGGCGTGGCAGGCGGTCAACGAGTCCACGGCGGACGCCGATGAAATATGCCCCATGCGTTTCCTGCTGAAGCGGAAGATGAAAGACGGAGTTCGAGAGGCCAACGCCAGAATTATTCTACAAGGATTTCATTTGGAAGAGGTCACGAGCACGAATGCGGAGAAGGCCAATCCGACGCTGACGAGGCTTGCGAGGTATATCATCCTACTCGTCCTGTGCCAGTCGTGGAAGATGATCGCGGCAGACGTGAAGAGCGCGTTCCTGCAGGCGAAGGACATTCGTGAACAAGGGGTGCGAGTATTCAGCAGACCGACGAAGGACATCCGAAGAAGGCTGGCCAAGCTGATGAACCTGAAGGACGACGAGATTCTGCAGATGCTGAAGCCCGCTTTCGGAGATGTTCGGGCGCCACGGCAATGGAATCAAACGATCACCGAGGCCATGATCGACATTGGGTTTCTCCAGCGCCAGCTGGATCGATGCTGTTTTCTGTCGTACCGTGTGGCGACGAAGGCGACGACCTGTTCCTGGTATGGAGGGCGGATGACGGCCAGAACTACGTCCTGGACGGGGTTCTGGGATTGCACGCGGACGACTTCATCGGCGGCGGCGAGAACCTCGAGTGCGAGGCGGACCTGACCGACAAGCAAGCCTACGAGGGCAAGTTCCTGGATCGAGTTCAGAATCTCAGCAGGAGGTTCAAGTCTGGAAAATGAGAGTTTCATAGTGGTACTGTTTTCTGTGGTATGGAGACTACTCAGGCGCAGTCTAGGAACGAGATCGAGGTCAAGGCCGAGGCGTACATCCTCAAGGTCAAGCCGATAAGCGTCGAGAAGGTTCGCCGACAGCACCCAGACGATGTGTGTACACCAACGGAGATCAGTCAGCTGCGAGGACTGAATGGAGCTATGCAGTGGCCGGCATCTCAGTGCATGGTGCAGGCGGCTGCGACGGTTTCGTTTGCCCAAGGCGACGTGAGCAAGGCTACAGTGGGGGGTTTGCTGGAAGCCAACAAGTCACTGCGATTCCTGAAGACGAGCGGAGACGTGGGCATTCGTATCCGATATGTATCCAAGTGGGAGATGCTACGTCTGGGAGTATGCTGGGACGCTTCGTGGGCAACGAGGCCGAATGGTGAATCACAAGGAGGATATATCATATTTGCTATTGAGGACGAGAGGATCGACGACGGACAGCCGACGTTTATGGTTATTCTGAACTGGGCGAGCAAGAAGTTGGCGCATCTGCAGGAGTTCCCTGGCAGGAGAAGCTCAGGTGGCGGCCAGCGCTGTGGACGCTCTACCTTCGCTGGCAGCGAAGACGATGTTGACCACTATGCTCTACCCCGACCAGCAGCTGACGGGCAAGGACATGCTACAGGTGCCGGGGCGGAATCCGTGCATCGCGGACTGCAAGGCGCTCTACGATGCGACGAATTCTCAAGCACCAGCCGGTGGCTTGACGGAGCGCAGGACGGGCATCGAGATCGTGCAGGTAAACGAGAAGATGAGGGAGTTCGGTGGCGTGTGGAGGTGGACGAACACGTTTCAGCAGATGGCGGACGGTTTGGCGAAGTTGCAGGTGCGACAGCAATTTGTGGAGAAGCTGCGAAGGATGACACACGCACTGAAGTACGACGCCACGTTCACAGGAGATAAGAAGGTCACTCAGAAGGAGCGCGAGAAGAATGAGCAGGAGTTGAACGATGCAGCAGCCGATTTTGACGAAGCGAATGCTGTTGAGCAGTCGCAAGATGGAGAAGAAGAGCGCGAGACGGTTCGAGCTACCAGTGCAGGAACACGCACGGCGCAGAGGCTTGCGATCTTGGTGGCATCAGCGACGACGACCAAGACAAAGGCGGAGGAGACGTGTCCAAGTGTGGACATCGATGAGACGCAGTGGATCTACGTGACGGTGTTTACGATGTTGTTATTGGTTATGGTGTTACGATGCGGTTGTTGTTTGTGTACGACGTGTTATTGCAAAAGGGCAAACGAAAAGAATGACGAGATGAAAGCAAGCCTGATTGAGAGGCCCGATGACAAGAAGGACGGTGATGATGGAGAGTTGCAGATCAAGCTGTGCAACCAAGAGAAGGAGATCGAGAAGCTGAGGATGACGATTTTCGAGCATGAGGCAAGGGCGAAGAAAGCGCGCGAGTTGCAACAGGAGTTGGAGTCGTTGTTTACGGATTCCGAGCAACGTGGCAGGAGTTTGCAAGAATATGATAAAAACAAGTCATGGACATCGACAAGAAATTACGCGAGAGAAACGACGAGCTCGGGAGAAACGACGAGCTCGGGATCCTCTATAGAAGGTTGACGACGTTGAACATTAGTAACCACAAGTTGGACATGCAGTTGAACAATGCGAAGAACGAGATACGACAGTTGCAGCAACATGCTCGAGACGTTCCAGAACCAACGAGGATGATATCTGCGAGTACACAGTCGCAGTGTACGTATCGAAGGGACCTGGCCACGCCGAGATTCCAAGAGTTACGTTCGATTCACGAGCAGGTTGTGACGACCACGGACGTGTTCATGGTCATGGGATCATCGAGCTCGTCGAAGACGTGAAGGGCGTGGTGGAGGTCATCATAAGTGGGAGCTACGATGTGCGAGGAGACCAGGGCACATTTCTCAACTCTGAGTTGAAACGGTGCAGGTTTTTTTGGTTGATTCAGGTATGGCAGCGCGTGTATATGTTTTAGATGATTCGGGGCTTAAAAGCCTCTTTTCTTTCTCCTGTGTCAATGGCACAGATTTGTTCCAATGTAGTTTGCTATGCATGATGTAATGATTGCTAGCGTGTGCATGTGTGTGTGCTGCTTGCTGTGCTGCGCATGCTGTGCGTAGGTGTGTGCGCGCCCGCTGCCTGTTTTGACTCAAACTGTTTCGCAGGGGCCCCTGAGCTGATTCGAGTTACGAGTGGATCTTATCGATCATAGTCAATCCTATTTCATATTCTGTTCGGAACTTTGTGTGTCCGAGCTTCGGTGGTTTCGTTTGTGTGCTACCGACGCTCATTCCACCCTTGCTCCTCTTCTTGGCGATGAACGCCCAGGACACCGCGAGCAGCAGGAGGGCTACGTCCCGATGCCCGAGGACGATTCCGAAGACGAGCTGATCGAGACGCCGGCCCGCAAGCCGAATCTCGACCAGCAGAACGACGTGACCATGGCTGGCATCGCTGGCCTCCTGCAGGAGCAGCTGTCCCCTGTGACGTCAGTGGTCAAGAGCCTGCGCGCAGAACTCGGCAAGCTCGAAGCCAAGGTCACGAGCATCGGAGAGACGCTGGCTGGCCGCTTAGACCACGTTGAGACTGCCATTCTCGATATCGAAGCGCGGGTGGAGAAGCTGGAGAACGTGCACGAGCTGCTGAAGGATAAGCCGACCTACGCCCCCCAGGAGCTTGACACCAAGATCAAGGACTACATCAGGGAGGCCATGACGCAGGAGAGCACGCAGTAGACTCCAGTCTGCACACAATCCGCGGGCGATCCGAGCGCAGAGAAGCGCTCAGTGACCATGGTATTCGGCAACATCGCTGGCCTCCACACCCTCTCGAAGGCCGAGGAGTGGTTGCAGGAAAAGCTGACGTTCTTGAAGGCCCCCATCCCGACCAAGACCTACACGAAAAGGAATTTCGTTGGAGTGCTATTCGCGGAGTTCCGGAACTCTGTGGAGAGGAGCGCCGCCGTGGACGTCTTGAGGAGGACGGGATTGCAATCGGGTGGGAAAAACGTGTGGGCCAACCAACACCGACCTACCACCGAGAGGGCGGCAAGGAACTTCTGGTTTGGATTAAAACACATATTCAAAAAGGCATGGAACATTCCCTTCACAGTGTCCGTCAACGATTCTGCTCCTTACACGGTGACAGTGGGCGGCGAGCTCGCACTGACTACACATGTGTTCCCTGATCGTGTGACCCACCAGTGGCACGGGGAGTGGGCTAGGTGGGAGGAGCTTCACAAAAGCCCCGAGGTCGTGGATCTCCTGGACAGGTCGAATCAGTTGGTTGCAAAGGCAGCGGCCGGCATGAAGGGATCGAAGGGCGGCGTCAAGGGCTTGTCAAATGGGGCCACAGGGCGCCATCCAGAATAGGAAATACCAGACACAATTGTTTCATCCGCAGTCGGCCATACTGCTCCAATATATCGATTAAGAATTCATGAGTACATTCAAGGCGCGACCAGAGCACGGCAAGGCAATGCCAGCACTGGACGAGGAGGGGCTGACTTCCGAGGAGGGCGCTTGCAACCCTGTGCAATGGATATCGTTATCGGTTCGTGGAACGTCGAGGGCATGACGGAGGCGAAGGAGGAGGAACTGCAGGTCTACATGGAGAAGCTGGGCATCGACGTGCTCGCCATCCAAGAGACTCAGAAGCACGAGTCCGTTTACTATACGACCGAACGTGGGTTTTTGGTCGTTCTATCTGGAAGCCCTGGCTCCGATGAGACTGCTGGAGTTGGTTTTCTCGTATCGCCGCGGGCTCGCAGGAGCATCATTGGATTCAGGATGATGGGCGAGAGGATTTCGTATCTGAAGCTTCGTGCTCGGGGCGGGAAGGTGCCGATCTTCAGCACATACGCCCCTCATAATGGGAAGGTGGGCGATGATAGGCAAGGCTTTTACAATCAGCTGGGCAGTATTATCGCAAGCGCAATGGTACCGCAAGCGCAAACGCGGACGCCCGAAGCTACAGTGGGCGGCGTGTGTTTTCCCGTACGCTTTCTGATCACGCCTGCAATCTTCGCATGTAGAATTCGAAGAGTCATGAACTGCCGCTGCGCCGTTTGGGCGCCTGGCTTCTTGCTTGCTTGCTTGGGCAGTATTATTGCTAGCACGTCCAGACGTGGGCATGCCTTGGTGTCGGGAGGCTTTAACGCTGGGCTGCACGGGCGATGCGGGGGAGAGGGGTCGACTCTGGGAGGCCACGTCGTCGGAGACCCGCAGGCTCGGCACAGCCCTCCGTCGACCCGAAGTCTGCTCATGGAGTTATGCGAGAGTGAAGGGGAACTGGAACACACAAATAGATACACACAAATAAAAATATCCCCCATATCTTCCCATATTTTCTGGGTTTTTGTCTTCCCCACCACTTCCCATATTTTTGCATATTTTCCTGGGAGTCGACGATTAATTGTGTCTGTGTGTTTCTTTCCCTCCTGAGAGAGAGAGGGGCTGGCTGTCGCCAACACGTTCTTCGACCATTCCGCGGATAACCAAATCGCGTGCTACAATGTGGGATCCCATCCAGGAGATCCGGCGGTGCCGCAACATTTCGGTCAAATCGATTTTCTTTTGTGCGACGCGGGCTGCATGAATCTGGTGGCAGACGTGTGGAGCAGCCGGGATTATGCACTTGCTTCGCATCACTTTCTGTTGCAATGCCGTGTGCGCATAGAGATTCCGAAATCAAAGCACGAGGAGGACTCGAAACCGGACCTGTCAGCATTGGCCAGCGCTGCAGGCCAACATTTGTTTGCTGATACTTTCACCAACCATATGCCCGCATTGTGCCAACACCAGTCCCTGGACGGCTTGCATGATACCGTGGTCAATGCTTTCGCTGCTGCCGCAGAATGCCTCCCACGAGAGGCGGAACGAAGAAAGCAACCGTGGATGAGCAGCGCCACGATGGAGCTCATCACCGAGCGGAACGAGGCGAGACGACAAGGGGATTCAGCGATGGAGAAACGTTTTCACAGAAAGATCAGAGCCTCCATCAAGAAGGACAAGGAGCACTGGCTCTACTGACTGTTGGAGAACGGCGACTGGGACCAGGCGCGCAAGCTCCAGAAACCCCGCGGCGCCACCCAAGGGCGATTGCGGTGGGACGCACAGAGAAATACTAATACTATATGTCCGCCTTGGAGGCGCGCGTCCGACCCGAACATATAGTATACCCATCTTGTAGTATATCGTTTCTCGAGCGGTGTGGCCAGAAAGCGCCCACCACGACGCATGTACTACAAGATTTCTCGGTGCGCGCGTCGCCCCTGAGGGGGCGATGAACACATAGTATAAGTAAAATGGGGGGATGCCGATGCGGGACCTACGCGGCCAAGAAGTTGATAGCGACGAGCGGGCCCAGACTCTGGCCGAGCACTTTCGCTACAGTGCAGCGGGCCGTGCGGCCGGCCACTGCCGTGGACGATCCGGAACCGTTGGGGCCCCAGCTGCCAGTGCAAGCAGGCCCGATTACCAAGGCGGAAGTGTGCGCGGCAACACGTGCGCTGAACCGGAATCGCGCGGCCGGCAATGACGGCGCCCCAGCCGAGTTTTTGGAAAGCAATCTGCAGCTCAGACACGCCAGCATGCGAGTGGGCCGTTCCGCTTTGCAATCGGTGTTGGACGGAGGCGTCTGTGCCCGACGCCTGGCACGAGGCGATTGTCACGGCTATCTTCAAGAAAGGCGACGTCGCCGAGTGCGAGAACTGCAGGCCGATATCACTTTTACCCATCGGGAACAAGCTCTACGCCGTGATATTGCTTGCACGCTTGAAGAGCGCAGGCGCCGAGGACCGGATTTTGGGAACGCAATTTGGACTCCGATCTGGTAGCGGAACGGCCGACGCACTGTTCGTCGCACGGCGGCTGATCGAGGACACCGTGGACACAGCGTCTGGGAGGTTGCTTCTTCTCGCACTCGACTGGGCTAAAGCATTCGACAGCGTGTCGCCAGATAGCCTCCTGCAGGCGTTGATCCGCTTCGACATCCCTGAGCACTTCACCGCCGCTGTGAAAGGAATCTACAACAACAGGAGCTTCCGCGTCCGGGATGCTGGCTCAATTTCCGAATCTTGGCCGCAGGCGTTCGGCATATCGCAGGGATGCCCATTAGCACCTTTTTTGTTCTCGATCGTGATGACGGTCCTCATGCACGACGCGAGGCGGAGCTTTGCTGGTCACGGGATGTTGCAATCCAACTCAATTCCGATTAGCGAGCTCATGTACGCCGACGACACCCTCATAGTCGGAGCAGAAGAAGAGTTAGTCTACCAGCTGATGGAGTTCGTGCGCGAGGCCGGGAGGAACTATGGATTGGGGCTCAATTGGGGTAAGCTCGAGGTCCTATCCGTGGGATGCGAGACGCATATTGCCCGACCAGACGGGTCAACAATTCCGCAGAGGGACAATATGATCTACCTGGGCGGGCTACTGAACGCCGACGGCGGCAGCGGCCCTGAGCTGAGCAGAAGGATCGGCATTGCATGCAGGCAATTCCATAGTTTGTGCAACATTTGGAAGCATGCGAAGCTTTCATTTTCCAAGAAGGTCTTGATTTTACAGTCTTGCGTAGTATCTGGCCTGATGTATTGCTTGCACATTCTGTGGCCGAGCCAAGCAGAACTCCGAAAACTGGATGCTTTCCAAGCGCGCTGCCTCCGCAAAGTGGCTGGCATGGCGCACTCGTTCGTTAGCCGTGTTTCGAATGATGCCGTCTTGGCCCAGTGCAGCTGTCGGAACTTAAGCAGCCAGTTAGCATACCGGCAGCTTGTGCTGCTGGGTAAGGCGGCCCAACTGCCAGACGACAGCGCCGTCCGACGCTGCATGTTCGCCCCCGGGTCATCCTCGCTTTCCCGCTCGGGAGGTCGCCGGAAGCGCGGTCGGCCGAAGAACACGTGGAAGCGCCATGGATACGCTATGGCTTGCAAGGCAGCCGGCGATGCTGACAGATTGTGTCAACTATGGCAAGGGAACGCCAGTATTTGGCGTCACGCGGCACGCAATTTTTGCACGCATGTAGCAGTGTGATTGCAGTTTGTACATTGCTGCCAACGTGCCAACGCACCTTTGACGTGCATGGCGCTCTCTCTCTCTCTCTCGCGAGCGTTTTCGACCAATTTCGGGCCCCATGGCCATGACGGATCGATCCGGCTCGAAAAGTGCGCAGAAAGGTTGGATCTATAGGGCTCCTGTCGCGATTCTGCATGGCGGCGAGCGAGGGGGGGGAAATGAGAAGGAGAAGGCCTTCTCAGAAGGCGGCGTAACTTCTCAGAAGCCCTCGCGCCTTCTGAGAAGTGTTCTGCGTCTTCGGGAAAAGGTCTGGAACACTTCTCAGAAGGCCAGGAGACTTCCGAGCCTTCCGAGAAGGCCCGACCCTTGTGATTTCCCTCCCCCCGCTCGCCGCCGATTTTCGCGGTGCCGCAGCTTGTTCGAAACGTCGGATCTCAGGGGAGCGGGGCAGGCGCGAGAGGGCGTGGCGCCTTCTGAGAAGGGGCCCAGGCACCCGACGTCTCGACTGCGGGGGCAGCAAGCGACCACAGCTACATCGAGGACAAACCCTGGGGCATGTCTTGATTGTTCAAGGGGCCCCAGAACAAACCAATAAATACACACAAATAAAAATATCCCCCATATTTTCAATATTTTCTGGGTTTTTGTCTTCCCCACCACTTCCCATATTTTCCCATATTTTCTGGGGGATCGCCGATTAATTGTGTCTGTGTGTTTTTTTTTCCCTCCTGATTCTTTGTTGTGCCGAGATAGACTGGTCTGTCGTAATGGGCTCGCGAAAAACGTACAATAGTTCATCCTGTGGCTCATGGCGCGTGGCCTCTCTCATAAACTCAGGACGCCACATGCAGCGCAATCTGCCCGCATCCAGCAGGATCCAGCACGAACGATTGTATGAAGAATTGCATACATTTTGGGACCACCTTTGCGAATGACCCATTCGGCCGAATCTGAACCATGCGCGCGAGGACGAACGCGCTCCGCGCTGCGCGCGGCAGCCCAGTGCCCAGCCCTTCAACCGTCGTCGTCGTCGCCGCCGTCGTCGTCGTCGTCACCGCCATCGCCGTCGTCGTCGTCGTCGTCGTCGTCGTCGTCGTCGTCGTCGTCGCCGCCGCCCACTGCCCAGCCCGTCAGTGCACTGCGCGAGGCTCCTGGGGAGCAAATGGATGAGGACCCCGGAGGTCGGGGCCCTCTCCCTTCGACGGCTTCTCCTCTTCGTCCTCCTCTTTCTCCTCCTCCTCCTCCTCCTCCTCCTCCTCCTCCTCCTCCTCCTCCTCCCCCTCCTCCTCCTTTTCCTCCTCCTTCTCCTCTTCGTCCTCCTCTTCCTCCTCCTTCCTCCTCCTCCTCCTCCCTTCCTGACGGCCCCGGGGCCTGGCGAGGGCCTCCAGATGCAGCGATCGGCCAGAAACCTTCCGTGGTGATTTCTACCACGCGACGCGAGCATGTCCGGGAAGAGGTCAGCGCCCTCCTCTCTCAGAGACCTCCGACGGAGAGGGCTGCCTGGAGGGCTGAAGGTCTCTCTGAGAGGGCGGGGCGCCCTCGCCATCGCCGCGCGCGCCGCCGCCGGTCCTTGCCGTCGTCCGCGAAATCGTGCAGAGACTTCCCGTGGTCCACGACCTTACAAGGGAGGGCCCGAATCGGTCCGGTGACAGCCCGTGCGGGGACCTCGGAACCCCGGAAGGCCTCACCGCACGGGCCGTCACCGCGCGGATTTGGAACCTCGAAGGCCCCAGTCGACGTCCTTGGAGAGATCGACCCGAGTGCAAACAAAAACCGTGCGGTCACTCCAAATCCCCACGGACTCACCACGCGGTGTGGCCAGCGCACCCTTCGGGGATGTTTTTGGAGGGTGCCGAAGCCTGGGTGTCGCCGGAATCGCGGGGCGGGCGCCGGGGGCCTGTCCGGGACCTACTGGCCCCGTTCCACCCAAACCCGGGGCAGTCAGGCCTTGCAGGACCCTGCAGGCCCTGCACCCAAGCCCAGGTCTGGCCCTGTAGGATCCTGCTTTTTTTTGTCATTTCCAGAGCCACTAGCCCTGCGGCTCCATAGCTGCTTGAACAGCCCCCCAGGCAAGAGAGCAATGCGGATGCTGCGGATTACCCAACAGCGTCGACGCAACAAACAGGGCCTCAACTCGAGGATAGGCTGGTACGTCCAAAATTATAAACAGTAAAAGGAAACGGAGAGAACGAGGAGGAGAAGGACGAGGAGAGCGGGACACAGAGATCACAGTACCTGCTGATATATTGGAATGCACAGCTCAAACCGAATTAGAAAACGGGCTACGCTCCATTCAAGCTGCCAGAGGACAGCGCGTTTGCTAAGCGCGGGACATGTTACACATAAAGAAACTGTAAAGCAACGGCAGCGGCGGCACGACGAAAAAGGAGGGAGAGGTAAGATGAAGACGGATAAACAAGCGACCTGCGAAACTACACCACGACTAGGCGCGAAACTCGCTGCCTGACAAGCTGTCTCAAACTGAAGTGCAAGCACTGATCGTCACCACTAATGGTCAAGCCGTGGGGCCGCCGCATTCGGGGGAGAGCGAGGACGAGACAGGCAGAGGAGGCGGAGAGCGGGCCGGCCCCGGCAGGGCTAGCCGGCGCACCGCCTCCAGGAGGCGAGAGCGGGAGGAAAGAGACGAGGGGTGGAGGATGCACCAGGAGGCGCGGGACAGCTTTGAGCCCCTTCTCGCTCCATACCGGCCCACCTGGTGTCGCTATCGGCCACGCGGCGGGGACATCAGACGGCCCGCAAGGGAACCAAAATCGATGGGCTGACATCCCCAATCAGCCGCCCGAAATGGGACAATGCAAAGAGGGAGGAGGAGTAGAGGAGGGGAAGAGGGGGCAAATTCAGACTCTGGCAGCGTTCTTCGAGATGACAGGCCAGCCAGGCGCAACAAATCGGCACCACGATTCCGCGGAAGGGCGAGGCGAGGAGGAGGATGAGAAGGAGGAGGATGAAAAGGAGGAGGAGGAGAGGGAGGAGGAGGAGGAGGAGGAGGAGGAGGAGGAGGAGGAGGAGGACCACCCTCGAGCCCCGCGCGGCCAGACGATGTATTTTTGTGAAGGCAGGCGAGGCGGCGAGCCCAGCAGGGTTTGCGGGGCCAGCGACCGTGCAGTGGCGAGGCCGAGACCGGCGAAACGAGATGAAAGGTAAAAACCGTACACCAGAACATACCAGAACGGGGTTGAAAAGAGAGGGGGAAGAAGGCGACAAGGGAGGATGGTGGGAGCTTGAGCAAGGACGCCGGCGGACAAAGTCGCCGTGCGGCCGCTCTCCGCTCGCTCACTGCTTCCCGTTCTGAAAACTGCACAGCACTACCCTCGAGCCCCCCACGGCCAGACGATGTATTTCTGCGAAGGCAGGCGAGGCGGCGAGCCCGGCTGGGGTTGCGGGGCCAGCGACTGTGCAGTGGCGAAGCCGAGACCGGCGAAACGAGATGAAAGGTTAAAGCCGCACGCCCAATCCCGCAGGTCCGACTGGCTGCACACCCCCAGACCGCGGAGCTCAGACCTGACTCGGGCGAAAAAGACCAGGAATACGAAACGATTCCAGCAACTTGCTGAAGCCTAGAGGTCCGAAGAGACTCTGCTATACTCACAAGGGCGGAGGCGGCAGCCGAGGCGAACTTTGAGGGATATGAGGTAGCTACTTGCGTCTTTTCCGATTCGTTCCAGGGGCGCTGCCGGATAAGATGATGCGAGGCCTCCCCGAGCGCGTACATATATTGCGGCAAGTATGGCACAGGCTGTTGATAGAAGGGATATGCGGAGCGTTCCACGAGGCAATCGATGCAGCCTTCTTCCACGGCGTGGCGCACTGACAGAGATCAACTTTGTGCAGGAGGAACAAGTCGTGCTGGGCAAATTGAATGAAAGGAGGCATCGACCATATCTGTGACGCGCGAGGGCTCTCAATGAATACTGGGCAATCAACAGCTAGAGCGGCTTGCGCGATCTTCAGGCTGGCCTTGAAGGTTGCGCTGCCCGACGCCAGGTGGGCCCGCTCTGGGTCTGAAAGGTTTGGTAGCCCCCGCGGGAAATCCAGCAACCTGAGAGGCTTGCGCAACGCACGACTGAACGCGGCACAAGGGGTCCCCATCCAGATACCGATGACGGCCCGAGAACGGATCCAACCATCCAAAATTTCGAGAACGCAAGGCCGGGCGACGTCCTCCCAAGAGCCCCTCTGCATATCCAGCGAGATGGCCCCGTGCACTAGCTTCCTGGCGTTGTCTGACAAGCGGCTGCTGTCCGAGAAAAGCTTCAGGAATATGCAGCGATTGAGCTTCTCAGCCCCGCGGCGCTTCCGTTGGAGGCGATGCAAGTAGGCAGCCGCTTTCTCATTCGAACAGCTCGTAGCTTTCGCCGCCGTCGAGGGCATGGGGCCTCTCCCGCGCGGGCAACGTCCCCGCTCGCCACCGCCGCCTCCAGCCGAGCTCTGATATCAAGAGGGATCTTTGGCCAGCGACGACGGTCGCGAAGCTTTGACTGCAGGGCCACGCTGAAGTTGCCCTGCACCAGCTGGCCGAAGGAATATGCCGCTGGCGGCGCCTTGGCCATCTCAACGAGCAGGCGAGTCTCCATGCCGCAGCGCTGGAGGCTGCGCTGGCCCCGCCACTGTCCGCGGCGCCCGACCTCTGCCAGGGCCCGCCTCTCGGCGGCCAAGTCGTCTGACGCCCCGCCGCGCCTCGGGCTGCGCGAGTGGGGCCTGAAGAACTGCGGTCCCAAGGGCCCCGCGCACTGGCCGAAGAGCTTGCGGAGCACCGCCGGCTTGAAGTCCCACAAGCTGGGCTGTGCCACGGTAGCCCCCTTCAAGGCCTCTAGGGCCGCCAACAGCCAATGGTCCAGATCCACCATCGCGGAGCCGCCCCACTCGCCCGTCTTGCCGGCCTCCCCGCCCGAGTCGTTGATCAGCACCCCCCAGTGGACGTGCTCGGGGCCTGCCTCGGGAGACGGCCTGATCAGGTGGTCGGACCGCAGCTTGAGGGCCTCTTTCGGTCGCAGGCAGGTGACGAACGTCAGGGCTATCCAGATCGCCATGCGCGGCTGTCCAATGAAGCGCAGGGCGCCGGCGATGGCCAGCGCGGCAACATGGGCAGCGGAAGCCGCTGCGAGCCTGGAACCCTCTTCTTCCAGGACGCACATGCCCTTGATGACCTTGGCAATCGGGCCTTGAGGGACTCGTGGAGCTCGGGCGCAAAGTGGGCCAGGGCGGCCAGCAACTTGCTGCCCATGTCGGGCAGGTGTCCATCCAGGTGCAGCCTGTCCATGCACGGGGCCACGGCCAGGTCCAGACCCTCGACGGTGGACCAGTCGAGGCTCGAGCGGAGGCAGTAGTCCACGAAACCCTGCAGCAGCGCTCGGCGGGCAACCTCGGTGTCCGCCGAGACCGCCACGCGCCCCAGCAAGGTCAAGCGGCTCGGTGGGCGGGCCGCGTGCACCAGGCTCGCCGCGGCCGCCCGGGCCGCCGGCGCTGGCGGCCGCGCCGCTGGTCGCCGCATGGGGGCCCGCGAGGGTCACGGCAGCGCCCTCGCCTGATCCCTCAGAACCAGCGCCGTCGGGATCAGCGCCACGAGACCCCGCGCAGGCCCCCGGGTTCGACGGAACCCCTCGGGCCGCGGGGTGGCAGCGATAAGGGCCAACGAACCGCCCGCTGCCCACGAGACGACCCATCAGCTGGGTTGAATTCGCCGGGGAGCCAGCGCACATGCAGTCTGGTCCCCGCGGCCAACGATAGCGCGGCAACCTCGCGGACGGCCCGTTGGAGGTGCTCCGATGAGGCGCTGCCCTGGGTGGCCCCAAAGGCCACGGCCACGTTGTCGACGAGCGCAAGGGCCCGAGACCCACGGGCAGCCCGAGACCGAAGTGAGTGCTTACAGGCCAAGACTAACCCATCACCCTCGAGCTCCAAGATGCCGCCGGGGGCGACGACCTTCGTCGCGAGCACGACGTTCCACGCACTCTTGTCTAATATCGCCTTCGGAACCTCATCAAAAACAACCGCCGTGACCGCAAGCCCAATGTCGTAACCTCGAAGGCCTGCAAGAGGACACCCATCACCCGCCGATATGCTGGAGGACGACGAGGAAAGTGGAGGAGACGGAGTAGTTGGGGCATCGGCGCCCAGAGCACGATCCCGAGCCTGCGCGCCACCCTCGACCTTGCACCGCCAGCGCTCAATATGCCGGCCGATGTTTCCCACAATCTCTGGCTTCAGCGAGCGGGCGCACACCGCGACGCCGTGGGGGCGGGCGTCCGAGCAGGCAACCACTGGATGCCACTTCGCGGCGGGATCACAACACAGAAGAGGCAGGAGACTACGCGCCTGCCGCAACTCGCGCAGCACTGAAGGCCAAGCGTCCACCGCCTGAGTCGGGTTGGCAACGATGAAAGCGCAGCAGGCGTCCAGGGCCACCAGGGCCTCCCTCTTAAGTAGAGAGGCCCAAGTAATATGGCCCACCAGGACCTGCAACGTAGCCCCGCTGCAACAACGACGACTGATAACCTCCTCGATCCCCGAGCGACGCCTCCAGATGTTCCACCTTTTGATGCTAAGACGCGTGCCCCCAGACAACTCCGTGCCCAAGGGAGCGCAATCAGCGGACCCCTCCTCCAACTCATGAACCGCGAGCCCCCTGTCCCTAGGGGAAGTTATGATAGATTGCGTAGACGCAGTAGTCTTATCACGAGCGTGGCCAACCGTGAAGAAATTGTCAACGCACGCGGCGCTGCCGACCTGTTGCGGGCCTGAAAGGTGCGCGCCTGCCCGGCCGTCCTCGATCAGAAAATTGCCGGAGAGCCCAGCCTCGGTAATGCTGTCGCGGAGAACCCCACGGCATAAATGCATGGCCCAGGACCGTCCCACTGGACGAACAGGCGCGGCAAGAGGTGCACCTGGGGGGGGCGGGAACTCCGTCCAGGAAGAAATCTTTCACGAGCGTGGAATCGATCACCGGGAGCGAGAAGCACTGCCCCACCCCCGGCGGCAGCCCCAGTCGGTACAAGGCGCAATCTAGATCTCCAGACGCAACATGCACGGGCCTCTCCGAAGTCTCCAAAGACGAGAACGCACATGAGGTAGGCAGCCAGGTGCTCGGAGGTGTCTTGAACAACGCGTTGACAAACCTTGCATCGAAAATGATCTGCAGTCGACCGTTTAGAAACTCTGCATAGGTGGAGGGCCGCTGCTTCAACGCGCTATCTACAGACGCATCGCGCGGGCAGGCCTCTCGCTGCAATGACGCGGCATCCTGCTCAGTTCTCGGCAAATTTTCGCGCCAACCGCCGAGCCACTTGCGATCGGCCAGGCCGAGGGCATCCGCCAGAAAGATAGGTTTCGCTCCCAGCTCGGGCCTTGACGGGATCCTTGACAAACGGGCGGCGCGGGCAATGGTCCGAGGAGTGGGCCGAGGACCCGGCAACAAGCTCGCTCAGGGCTTGCTTGCCGGAAGAAAAATCACACGGGGCAGGGCCGACCTGGGCGCGCCGACAAGCGATGTGTTCTAGGGCCCGGGTCTGGCCAGCGTTGGCAGGGGCGGAAGGGGGCAGGGAAGGGGGGAAGCCAGGCTGGTCAAAATCGAGCGAGCGATCGACTGAGGTCCCGGGCGGGCCCGGCAGCACTGTCGAACGCCCATATAGCTCACCCAAATTCTGGATTGCATCATCAGTCCAATCCAAAGAGGCCGCGGCAACGCGACGGCGCCGCACGGCGCCGCGGACCTCGCGCCCAGTCGGCGCAGCACGCGGCTGTCGGAGAACAGAAGGAAGAGGGAATATGTCACGCTGCCTCCAGAACTCACGGGAGGGGCTTGTCGGCTGCGGCGGCGCCCCCCCGAGCCGCCGAGGACGCTGCTGGCCATAGCCAGCGCCGGCGCCCTGGGAGCCGTTCGGCTTGCCAGGTTTGCCCTGCGGCCGTGCTAGCTGCCGCTCCTCCCTGGCCTTCCGGCGCTCCTTCATCACCGCGCATTCCTTTCCCAACTCCACGCTGATCCACTCCTGAAGAAGTGGGCACACACAGCAGTTCCCGCGCACCATGTCGGTGTCGTAGTACAGGTGGCTGTCGCTGGCGTCTGTGTTGTTGCTTCCCGCTAGCCGATCCCTGCATTTCTCCTCAACGAGCTGGAGACTGCGCGCAGCCAACTCCGCCGCCGCCACATCCAGCACATTGACCTGATCGTAACAAATCAACGTCTCAAGCAGGCGGCAGGCGTGCTCGTGCTCGGCGACCCCCTGGTCGCTGGCGCCGAGCCGGCAGTCCGTCCGCCAGCGACTGTGCCGCGCTAGCGGGGGGCCCCCGTTGGCGAGCATGAAACTGCATACCCGCTAGGGCCTCTGATCGGCCACTCCGGGTACGTGTTCTGCGTTATACGGTTGACGGCGTCCCTGAAGTCCTTGTATCGTTGTCCCAGCGCGTCCGTGGCGATGCCGAGGACGCGCGCGCGTCGCCAGGAAAGCCAGCAGGCAGCCCGGTAAATCCTCCGATTCCTGGCAGCGCGGGAGCGGCCACAGGCACCGCCGCGGGAGGGGCAGCTCCAGCGCCAGGGGCTGCCGGGGCAGGTGGCGCCAGAGCGCCCGCGGCCGCGGCCTCAGCGGGAGGGGCGGCCGCCGGGCGCCAGGGCGCCAGCCGCGCCAGCGGGACCTGCACCAGGGCCGCCCAACGCCCGCCGCCCGCTGGTGCACCACCGTCAGGAGCTGCCCCAGCCGCTGCAGGGGGGGCGCCCGCCGCCGCGACGCCAGGTGGGCCAAGGTTGGGCGCCAGCGGGGCGCCCGGGGCGGGGAAGCCCAGCCTCCCAGCGGCAGCGTCTCGCAGGGCGCCAGCGGCCGCCGGCAGCGGGGGATGCCGAAAACGGCAGACGCGGTCCCCAGCCGCATCAGCCGCGCCGCCGATCGCTCCGCCAAGCAAGCGGCCCCACCGCAGCACATCTGCCCCGGGGGCCAGGTCCTCCTCGTACGAATCATCGTCGGGGGTCAGCGTCGTGATCAGAAAGGCGCCGCCCGGCGGCATGTAGATCACCATCCTCTCGTGCCAGATGCGGGCCCCCCCGCGTTGTACAGAAGCACAAGGGAATCGCCCTCTTGCAAGCCACGGCTGCCGACCAGCTGGTGGGGTGTCCCACTGCCGCTGCCGCCGCCATGCCTAGCGCCGCTTCGGCAAGGCCAGCTGCTGCCTCGCCTCGAGCGCCAGCTGGTCCTCGTCACCGAAAGCGGAAGTCGGCGGTGCCCGCTCCGCGGGGCTCGGGTTCCCCCCGACGCGCGGGCAGGCGGGGCGACGCTGCGTCCGCAGCACGCCCGGGAGGGCGCCGCCCAGCAGCCCCAGGAGGCAGCACACGATGGCCACCAGTAGGTGCGTGAGCACAAGGAAATGGAAAGCCAACTGTCGCAGGAAACTGACGGCGCTGCCCGGGCCACACTCCGGGGGGCAGTCAGGGCAGGGCGGGCAGTGCAGCTCAGGCGCGCAGCTGCAGGGCGGGCAGGGAGCGGTGGAGGCGCGCAGCACCAACCCCGTGGACAGCCCCCAGGCCAGCTCTCCGACGGCCGATCGGATCGCCGTCTGCATGCGCTGGTCCTCCCCCGATGTCTGCGGGGTGCCAGCTTGAGCAAGGACGGCGGCGGACAAAGTCGTCGTGCGGCATCTCTCCCCTCGCTCATTGCTTCCCGTTCTGAAAATTGCACAGGAGGAGGAAGAGGAGGGCAAGTTACCCAAACGCCCTGGCCATCGTAGCCGCAGCGCGCGGGTGGGCGGACACCAGTTCACACGACAGTTGTCCCAGCGCCGCCGGGTGGATCCTCAGGGCCAAGGCAGTGCCGAGCCCGGCAGTGCGCGATGTATACCGTCGCCACCACGATGGCGTGCCTCGTGACGACGTGCAGCCGGGCGGTGTCCAGCAGCAGAAAGCCGACCAGGCCACCCATCTCCACGTTCAGCCTGCGCCGTGCGAAATCCCGAACAGCCGGGCAGCAGACGTAGTGCTCGATGGAGTCCTCCGCCTGGCAGCCGAACCTGCACGTCGGGCCCTGTAGGATCCTGCAAGATCCGGCGCTCTGACTGACCCCCGTTTGCAGTGACCCCCGTTCTTTGCGCATTTTCATTCGCGGCCGTAACGGGCGTTATGGGGGGAGGGAGGGGGGACGGGAGGAGGCACAACGTAGCGGCCCCTCCTCCCCCCCCCCCCGAGTTTGTGGTGCCGGACGCCCTGTGGCACTGACGCGCTGATGGGGGGGAGCGTTACGTTATCGTGGGGGAGGGAGTGGGGGGGAGGGTAGAGGGCATGAGGCGCATGATGGCCCAGAGGGTAACAAAAGCACCTCGAGCCCCGACTCTCCTTCAGTGTGCAGGCTGCCAGGAGAGACGCGGCAGAAGCGCGGCCTGTAGGAGGGCACCCCGGAGGAGAGGCCCCGCCGCCCGCCAAGGCGACACCCGCGGCACCCGGGCCTCGGCATGGCCGCCGTGGCCGGAACGGTGGCCCGCGCGCGACCCCGCAAACCGCTGAGATCCGGGCGTTGCAATTTTTCACACTGGGCGCGTTCGCCCGGTTTCGGGGTCGGGACCATCACAGATCGATCCGGCTCTAAGAATGCCGCAGAAAGATGCGATGTATGGGGTCGTGGATTGTCGCGATGCTGTAGGTTTGTTCGCAAGGTCGGAACTCAGGGTCGGCCTTGGTTCTTGACACCACGTGGATCGCCCAACCTGAATGGATCGCGCCTGGTGTCGGCCTTTTCCAAGCCAGTAGCGGCGTTCAACCTTGAGCGCCCGCGCTGGGGCCGCCGCGGCGCCGACACACGAGCCTGCCGTACGCCTGGCCTCCCCCTCCCAAGAAGACTTCCGACGTCGTGATGATATCGCAGAGTGGCTCCGCAGGAGGTCTGGGCCCCTTCCCGCGGTGCCGCCTTTGAGGGCCCCGGGAATAGGCGGAAACTTTTCTGGACGTGGGATGTCCTGAGTTTTTCAATGCGGGGTCCCCGAAGTCCCGACAAGCACGTCCTCAAGAAGTACGAGATCGTGCAGAAGCTGGGTCGGCCCAGGAGGACGGAGGAGGGGGAGGAGGAGGAGGAGGAGGAGGGGGAGGGAGGAGGAGGAGGAGGAGGAGGAGGAGGGGCCGGTCTTTCATTGCGAGCCATCTTGTGGACGTCCCGGGGGCCCGGCGAGGGCCCCCGGAGGCCGAGGATGGCCAGCACCCGCCCGCCGCGTCTGTTGTTGGAAGGGCGCGAGCACGTCTGGGTTTCGTGGCGGCTTCTTTACCCAGACATCCGGCGTCTCGATGTATCCCAACCCTCCTGTGGGGTTGGGTCCTCGTTTTGAAGAGGCGGTCCCCGCGTTTACTCCTCCTCCTCCTCCTTCTCCTCCTCCTCCTCCTCCTCCTCTTGTTGGGTCTTCTTTTTGAAGAGACGGTCCCCGCGTTTACTCCTCCTCCTCCTCCTTCTCCTCCTCCTCCTCCTCCTCTTCCTCCTCCTCTCATCTCCTCCCTCCTCCCGTCGCACCCTCCCATTGGCACACCCCTCACACGTTTCGTGGTGCCGAAATGGAGCGGGGCCGCCATGCAAACGTCGCAAGTGGGGCCTTCGGTGGAGCTCTTTGTGGGGCCATGAAACGCTGGCATGTGAACGCAACCACTGGGGCCTTCGGTGGAGCCCCCCATGGGACCACGAAGCGTGTGAGGGGTGTTCCGAAGTGGAGGGGTGGCGACATGTGAACGCAGCCACTGGAGCCTTCGGTGGAGCCCCCCATGGGGCCACGAAGCGTGTGAAGTGTGTGCCAAAGTGGAGGGGTGGCGGCATGGGAACGCAGCCACTGGGGCCTTCGGTGGGGCCCCTTATAGGGCCGCAAATCGTGTGAGGGGTGTGCCACAGTGGAGGGGTGGCGGCATGTGACCGCAGCCACCTCAGGTGGAGTCCCCATATGGGGCACCCCTCACAAGTTTCGTGGCCCATATGGCTGCGCCCGCATGCGTCCCCGCCCCGTTTCGGCACGCCCTTTGCACGCTTCGTGGCCCCATAGAGAGATCCACCGAAGGCCACCGAAGGCGATGCCCACAACGGCGATGTTCACAACTGCACATGGCTGGGCCCTCCGCCAGGATAATTGTCAAGACACGGGCCCCCGACCCCTCGACCACTTCCCCAGGACGGGTGTTTCATCCCGAGCTGTTATTTTGAATGTCTCGAGGTCTGGTAAGGGCCCCGAGAGGCCCAAAACGATGAAAAACCTTGGTGCCGATTTGTTCCCAACCATCCTGTGGTGTGAGGTCCTCGTTTTGAAGAAACGGTCTCCACGTTCTCCTCTTCTCCTCTACTCCTCCTCCCCCCCCTCCTCCCTCCTTTCGTCACTCCCCTCACTTTGGCACACCCCTCACACGTTTCCTGGCCCCACAGAGAGCTCCACCGAAGGCCTCGTGGGGGTGCCCGCATGCAGTCCCCACACCCATTTTGGCAAACCCCTCACACGCTTCGTGGCCCCATAGGGAGCTCCACCGAAGGCCCTACTGTGGGTGCCCGCATGCGGTCCCACACCCATGTCGGCACACCCCTCACAGGGTTCCTGGCGGAGCTCAACCGAAGGCCCCTGTGCCACCGTCGAGCTCCACCGAAGGCCCCTGTGCCACCGTCCACATGCGCCCCCCCCCCACACACCTATTTCGGCACACCCCTCGCACGCTTCGTGGCCCCATAGGGAGCTCCACCGAAGGCCCCAATGCCACCGTCCACATGCGACCCCCCGCACCCATTTCGGCACACCCCTCACACCGAAGGCCCCAGCGCAACCGTCCACATGCGCCCCCCGCACCCATGTCGGCACACCCCTCATACGCTTCGTGGCCCCATAGGGATCTCCACCGAAGGCTCCAGCGGCACCGTCCACATACGTCCCCCACACCCATTTCGGCACACCCCTCACACGTTGCGTGGCCCCATAGGGAGCTCCACCGAAGGCCCTAGCACCACCGTCCACATGCGTATGCCGCACCCATTTTGGCACACCCCTTACATGGTTGGTAACCCCATAGGGAGCGCCGCCGAAGAAGATACTCACAATTGCGGTACGCACATCTGCATATGGTTGGGTCCTTCGCCAGGCTAATTTTCGGGACGCCGGATGTCTGGGCATGACGCGAGGATGCCAGTGCTGCAGCGACCATCAGGTCGGCGTCGAGCCAAGCGACCCACTGCGCTCGCGCGGCCTCCTCCCGTGCGGCAGGCCCCAAGCGGGACTCCAGCAACCTGGCGCCCGCGCTGCCCTCAAGCCAGGCGTCCCCCCGCTCCGCGAGCAGCCACCTGAGCAGCGCCACCTTCGCCCGTGGGGAGGTCACCCTGCACTCCTGGGTTCCTATATGTCCAGCACCCCATGTAGATTGCCCCACGTAGCTTGCACCACATTTCTTGCACAACTTAGCTTGCAGCACGTAGACTGCACCACATAGCTGACACAACATAGCTTGCACTACAGAGCTTCAACAGCCACAATGGAACAACTCATTGCTTGGCGTCTACGCCGGCAAACATTTTTTACACCAAGCGTTCTCGGCCGTGTTCGGGACCCAGGGCCATTACAGATAGACGCGCCTCGGGAAGTGCCGCAGGAAGATGGGGTCCAAGGCCCCGATCGTGTTACTGCGATGCCGTACTTGTCGCAGCATGGGACCTCAGAACCACAAGAATCATGGCGAGGGCGCTTGCCGCTGCCGGCCCCAGGAGGGCAGCGAACCGGCTCGGGGTGAGAAGCCGGCCCTGGCGAAGGGGTCGGGACTCCCTGGGGACCCCGGTGGAACCAGAAGCATATGCAGAAGCGGATCTCTGGACCTCCTGTGCTGGGTCCCCCTCGTCTTGAGTAGAGCATTGCTCCTCCCTTCCCTCTCCTCCCGCCTCCTCCTCGTCTGCGCGCCTCCCGCTTCACTCGGCGCTTCCCTTCTCGCTTTCTCCCTTCTCTCGGTGTCCTGGTTTGAAGGGCAACGCTGGGGGGCGGGACTGGGTCAGTGGGGGGAATATCGACCCTGACTCGGCGATGCATCGCCGATAAATCGGCGATAAGCCCCCGGTAGCACATCCCCACGGCCCTGGGCGGGGTGGGTTGTCGGGCTCATTATCGGCGATCAATTGGCGATTTGGGGTCGATGCATCCCCCCCGAACCTACCCTACAACTTGCGCCTCCATAAGCTGGATGGGGAGAAGGAGAAGGAGGAGGAGGAGGAGGAGGAGGAGGAGGAGGAGGAGGACCCCGAACTTTGTTCTGTATCATCATCCCCACGTGCGAGTCACGATGTTGTTCTCGTTGGCCCGCGCGCGCGCCGTTCGCGTCACGGGCCAAGCGTAAAAACAGATCGCGAAGCAGATCCGCAATTCCCATCGAGAAGGACGAAGGCCGATGCTGCGCTACGCAGCGTTGTACCGCCCAGGCCGAAACATGAGCCGATCCCCTTAACTGACTACCTACCAGACCACCCCAACCCAACCCGAAGACCCGAATTTGACCCGAATTTCGGGTTGGGGGGGGTACGGGTTCCATGTGTTTTTTCAACGTTCCCCGACCCCCCCCCTCTGGAAATGGAGGGCAAATTGAGGCCTTCGGGTTGGGTTGGGGTGGTTTGGTAGGTGGTGATTAACGTTGCTCCTGGGTGCACGGTAAGACCTCGGGTGGTGCACACCGCCTCTCGCCGCCGGGCTCCACGGGTCCCCCGAGTATAGTGCCGCCGGAGGCGGCGCCAAGGTGTTGAGACCGCCCTGGGCTGCTCGGGGGGCCGTCGAGGCCAGCTGGGACTACTCGGGGAGACGCGTGGGTCTTTCGAGTAGGGCGACGAGATCTATGCATATCCACTGCTCCTGGCCAGGCCCATCCTGGGCCCAGGAGCGGTGTATATGCCTCCCTGGCCAAGCCAGGAGGGCGTATACACAGCTCTTGGGCCCAGGATTGGCCTGGCCGGGAGCAGTGGATATGTATAGATGTCGTCGCCCCATCGAGGCCAGCCGGGCCCTACCTGGGGGGGCTGTTTGTCTGCAGCCCGAAGCTGCACCATGACCGCAACTGCTGCCACCCTGCTGCTCCTCCTAAGTGAGCGAGCAACGACATATGTACATGTACGCCCTCCGCGATCTTGAGTGCACGAACGTCCTCGTTCAAATGCCCTCCAGGGGAAGCTAACCGCGTACGTGTACATATGTTGCTGGCCTCTGACTAAGGGGCCCCACCAAGTGAGGCTTCCCCCCTCCGCGATCTGCACCGCGTGCCAGTGTCGCCACCTTGCCGCACCCCGTGATGGGGGTCTTGTCATCTCACGCGAGCACCAGGCGTTCCCCCTGCCTGGCTGCCTCCTGCGCCCCCAGGATCTTGATGTTTGTTCAGTGCGGGCGCCCTGGAAGTCCCGACCCCTTCCCCGAGGCCTGCTTTTCATCCCGGGCTGTTTTTTTTTTACAGTTCAGGGGCCCAGCGAGGGCCCTCGAAACCGAAAATGGCGAAAGCCCTGCATCTGCTTGTCTTCGAGACGTTAGACGCCTGAGGGACTTCTGCTTCCCCGCGGCCAGGTTTCTGTGAATCCCTGCACTTTCTAGTCTCTTTGGGCTTCCAAATAGAATCTCTCCGCCCTGATGCCTTCTTGCCGCGCGCTGTATAGGGCGGCCTCTGCAGGTCTCAATTAACTGAAAAATCCACACGCGCACACACACACATACACACACACACACACACACACTGCAAGCAACTCAGGGCGCGAAGCTTCTCGTGGGCCCCGGCCGCGCAAGGCTCGTGCAGCGTGTGGAGTTTGTCTTTCAATGGCCCTGGCGGCGGTGACAGTGGTTTCTGTCGTTACTGGAGGTATTCTCAACATTTACTTCGTGCCGACCCAGTAGGACATCCGTAGGGGGAGGAGGAGGAGGAGGAGGAGGAGGAGGAGGAGGAGGAGGAGGAGGGCGGGACGCAGAACAGTGACAATGACCTTGCCATGGCAATGCCACCGGAGGTGGACAGCTCGAACAGCGACGACCAGCTCCAGAAGGAGAGCCCTCGGTCCCCTGAAATCGAAGAGACCAAAACGTGGACGACCACGAGGCTGAAGAAGCGTGAAGATAACCGCATGCCGATGAGAATAAAGTACCCCCCTCTTGATCATCTCTTACTTCGAGATTATGCTGAGGTCTGGTGGGCTACTTGGATTATCTCCCCCTGAACCCCGAACTTTATTATGCCCTAGTGTTTATTCTCGAAGGTATTCGGTTAAAGACCTGGTGACCGTGAAGTGCGATAGCGAGTTCACGACAGAGGCTCCGATCTGCCCTGACGAGACCGCACTTCTGAATCGCTGGTTGGTCACAGTGGGGGCCGAGCGCATCCGGAGTGGGAGGCACGAGAGTGAGACTTTCAGAATATACCTACAATACAGGCAAGCAGTACGCGAACTGTCTGGGCAGATGCCTGAAGATGTACTGTAAAAAGAACGTGGCATATCATATAATCAAATCAGGACGACGAAATTCTGAGATCCGCTGCCTAGGCTGAGATTAACCCGTGAGGTGCTCATATACATATTTCACTATCTCAATATATGTTGCTCTGTGTCCCGAGCCTGAAAGCAGAATATTCTGCAATAGTCTGCTTGCTTGCTGTCGAACTGCTACGTATCTTTAGCAACGCATTTTCCTGCGCGAAATATAAACCAGTAGCGATGTGGCATGAAGGGGGGATGATGAGACGCCTATCACTCCCTGCTGTTGCTATCTCCCACTCGTGCTCAGTGATTCCTCTCGCCCAGATCCATTCGGCTCACAAGCTGGGCGGGAGGGTGGACGCACCTACTCACGTTTTAGCCAGAGTACGGGCAACATATAGCCATCATAACTTGACCCGCTTCTCCCGTATCAAGAGTTATGGGTTGGATGCATCGGCTCAGATTTACAAGAGAAAGGAGAGAAAGGACGAAGACAGGATGATATGTTTGACAGCGATTTGGTTTCTGACTATATCAGTAGACGTTGTTGTTTTATAATGGCAGGCTGCCGTCAATAGGAGACAAGAGATGAGGAAATGGAGGGATGGGGAAGGAAAGCGATGCCGCTGATGTTGATGATGATGATTATTGCTAACATTGCAATTATTACTAATACTCGTACTATGTTCGAATTAGTGCTATTGGTACTAGTATCACGATAAATAGTTTGAGTGGTAGTATTATTGTCAGTATGGTTCGTATCAGTACTATGATTGTGCTGATGATGATGCTGATGCTGCTGCTGATGATGCTGATGAAGTTGATGATGATGCTGATGATGATGATGATGCTGCTTCTGCTGCTGATGATTAGGATGAGCAAGAGGAGGAGGAGGAGGAGGAGGAGGAGGAGGAGGAGGAGGAGGAGGAGGAGGAGGAGGAGACACAGTCCGCAGCTTCGAGCTTCGAGGAGGACGATGAGGAGAAGCTAGCTTTCTCTGGACGTCTCTGGAGACCCCCCGCCGTGGCCCCCTGGATGCCGCTGGATGCCCCCCTAAAGTCCACACCTTGCAATACCTCGATCCTGAGTCGAGGAGGGGCAGGAGGAGGAGGAGGAGGAAGAAGAGGAGGAGGAGGAGGAAATGGAGGAGGAGCAGCAGGAGGAGCAGGAGGAGGATGAGGAGGAAGAGGGGGAGAATGAGGAGGAGGAGGAGGAGGAGGAGGAGGAGGGGGAGGAGGAAGAGCAGGAGGAGGCGGAGGAGTGGCACCTTCGCCCACGCGAAGTGCCTGCCCTCGCACAGCACCTCCATGTCCTCGGGCAGAGGGGGTCCTGGCGAGCCTGGTCTGGTCCACCCCTCCCTCCGCCCGCCAGTAGTGAGGAATCGGACGGGCCATAAAAGGAGCGGCGAGGGAGGAGGGAGAGAGGAGGACGAGGAGGAAGAGTACGAGAACGAGAAGGCAGATGAGGAGGGTGTGAAGGAATCTGGGGCTCCACGTGGAGGATCCTGGGGCTTCTCTGGGGGGGATGGCAGCAGGGAGCCAGGGATGTCAGGGAGGAGGGATGGAGGAGGGAGGGAGGGAAGGAGGGAGGAAGGGAGAAAGGAAGGGAGGGAGGGAGGAGGAGGAGGAGAAAGCGGAGGCATAGCGGCATCAGCTTGCGCGTCTCGTGGCTGCAACGGAGAGCCCGCAGAGATCAATCATCACAGGCTGATAGGACAACGTTCCAAACACAGATGGCGAATAGACTGCCGCAAGAGCTGCAGCAACACAACAAAGCATCTTGCACCTCCTCTCCCTCGAGGGAGGAGGAGGAGGAGGAGGAGGAGGAGGAGGAGGACGACGACGACGCCGACGGAGGCCAGGAGGGAGACAGAGGGAGAGAGGGAAGGGAGAGGAGGGAAGGTGGAGCGGAGGAGGCGGGTCAGGGAGGAGGAAGGATGAAGAGGAGAAGCAGCAGCAGCAGCAGCAGGAGACGGACGTCCTCCCGCGACAGCACCAGCGGGTGGAAGCCGAAGCCGTGGCGAGCGCAGTAGCACGTGTTCGCGGCGGCGCAGAGGAAGCCGACTCCGTAGCCGTCGTCGAAGACGGTGTACGCCTGCATGGCGATCGAGGCGAGCTGGCGCCGCACGGCCCCTGCACTCCCTAGAGGAATAGAAACTGCACAAACGTAAACATCCGGGAGCTCCGCGCTGTTCTCTCGGATCGACGCCGGGCCACCTTTGGATCGGCGCCTCCGGCGCCGATCCAGGAAACCCACGCGGACATGCGAAAATGTTGTTTCTGCCGTTTGTATTGCTTCGGCTCCCGCGGCCGCGGCTGCTGCTGCCGCTGCCTCGCGGCGGCCGCCGCCGCCTCGCGGGCACTGCCGCCGCGCGGTGTGCGAGGCTCTGGGCTTGGCGGCCCTCTGGGGTGGACTGGGGCGGCTGGCAGGGCGCCTTTGGCAGCACGAAGGGCGGGCCGAGCAGCCAAAGTGGCGCTGGAGGAGAGGGAGTAGGATGGGGGAGGAGGGGGAGGAGGAGGAGGAGGAGGAGGAGGAGGAGGAGGAGGAGGAGGAGGAGGAGGGAGGAGGAGGAGGAGGAGGAGGAGGAGGAGGAGGAGGAGGAGGAGGAGGAGGAGGAGGAGGAGGAGGAGGAGGAGGAGGAGGAGGAGGAGGAGGGGGAGGAGGGGAAGGAGGTGAGGGAGGAGGAGGTGGAGCAGGAGGAGTAGGAAGAGGACGAGGAGGAGGGGGAGCAGGAAGAGGGGAGGAGGAGGACGAGGAGGAGGATGAGGAGGGGAAGGAGGAGGACCCTGAGGTGGCCAGTCTCCGACGGGACGGGAGAGCATCATGGCGCAGACGAGGAGGATGACGAAGAGGCATGAGGGAGGAGAAGAGAGATGAATGGCGGCAGCAGCAAGGGGGAGGAGGAAAAGGAGGAGGAGGAGGAGGAGGACGAGGTGCAGGAAGAGGACAAGGATGAGGAGGACGAGGACGAGGAGGAGGGCGAGAAGCATGAGGAGGAGGAGGAGGAGGAGGAGAAGGAGGAGGAGGACGAGGACGAGGAGGAGGAGCAGGAGGACGAGGCGGAAGACCAGCAGCATCAGGAGGAGAAGGATGAGAGGGGCGGAAGAACACAGGAGAGGAGAAGGATGAGAGGGGCGGAAGAACACAGGAGGAGAAGGAGGATAAGGAGGAGGAAGAGGGGAGGAGGAGAAAAAGGAGGCGTGGGCGGCCGCGGGCGGAAACAGGGCGGCCACGGCGCGGGGCGCCCACGGAGGCGGCGACCCGGCGCCAGCGAGGCGCCCACGGCGAGGCGCCCACGGGTGGGCACCGGGCGAAAAACCCAGAACCGAATGCCACTCACGTCAAGACCAGGAGGAGGCAAAGCCTCGGGATCAAGGCCAGGAGAAGGAGAGGCCTCGCGTCAAGGTCCGGGACACGCCGAGCGACGAAGAGAGAGGGGGGGGCCGCGTGCAGAGCGGCACGGCGGCCTGCGCAGGCCGCCGGCGCGGGACACCCGCGCGGAGAAGGGCGGGGCGCTCTCGCGCGCACGTCCCCCGCGCGCACTCACTGAGAAGCTGAGTGAGAACCTTCGGAGCCCGCAGAGATGCACCCCCACCCGGGCGGCAACAGAGATGCAGGAAAGCACGCGCGCGACCGCCCTGGCAGGGGCCGCCACTGCGTGCCTGCGCCAGGCGAATCTACTTGTCACGTGGTCATGCGCGCAGATGGCGGCCGCGTTTCGTCAAGGATAGCAAAGGGCGGTGTAGAACAACTACGGACTCCCCCACTTTTTTCTTGCGACGCGAGGATCACCAAGGGTCTCCAGCACTACGCAACCATCGCGTTCACCCAGAAGCCTTGACGAAGGTGATGACCAGGTGCACGTCGGCGCGGTGCTTGCACTTATGCGCGCCGCAGCCGTTGTAGCCCGGGCGCGCACCGTCGAAGCAGAGCCGTAAGCCACAGAACTCTTTCGCCTCGGTGATGTGCCTCGCCGCCTCTGGCAGACCCTCGTTCCTCTCGACCCTCAGCCAGAGCGGCGCGAGTCGCCGCCGTCCGCTCCCGCGGGCGCGGGCGACGGACTCCAGCAGGGCCTCCAGGAGGCCGAGACTGAGAGAATTGTGGCTCAGGTGCATCTCTTGTAGTCCGCCTCCGGATCCGACGCCGCAGACTGGATGCTCCGCGAAACAGCACAAGGCTCGGGGCGCACTCAACCGGTTACTGAACAGCTTCAGCCGACGGGTGGGCCGATTCTGACGCATCAAGAACTCGAGGAGCGCATTCGCACCCTCATCCGTGAGACAATTGCTGCTCATATCGACGCACTCCAAGATCTCCTGTGAAATCGACTCCAGGTGCGCCGGGCCCTCTGAACGGATCCAGTCATACAGGGCCTTGTCACTCATGAGGGCGCTTGGCAAGTTGATCTCGGGCTTCCCAGTCACCGGCGGGCGCGGCCCCCTGCTTCCCCTCGAGGGAGCGCGCATGGGCGAGCGCCCGTGCCTTGCAGCAGGAGACCTGCAGCGGCGGAGGCGGGAACCGGATCGCGACCTGCCGCACGAGGCCCCGCCGCTCCGCACGATGACCTGCCGCCTCGTGGCCCCTGGCCGCGGCGGCGGCGACCCAGAGCGCGTGCGCTGCCGCGGCGGCGGCGACCGGGGGCCCGTGCGCCTCCGCGGCGGCGGCTGCTGCCGCGGCGGAAACCTCTGCACCGAGCCAGACCGTGACCTCGTTCTCCTCCTCGGGGAGCCTCGCGCACGGTCTGCTCTCACCTGCCTCGCCCGCTGCGACGGGGAGCACCCCCGGCGCGACGGCGTCTGGGCGCGCCCGTGCGGGGGCGTGCGGCGGGCCATCGACGGGGAGGCGCCCGCACGCGGGCTCGAGGATCCCGCACCGCGGCCTCCCCGCGAGCTCGCGGATCCCCGTGCTGGCTCCGCGACCTCCACCACCTCTGGCTCGCTGTCCTCGGTGAGCTCCACGGCCACCGCGGAATCAGGCGGCAGATCCCACGTGAACTCCTGGGTCTCCTTGTCCCAATAATAAAACGTGCTCGACGAGCTACCACAGCGCACCGGAACCCAAGGATGCGGCAGGCTGAACCTGCAGGGCCTGCCAGCAGCCACGCCTGGCTCGTCCTCCTGCCGGTTCTTCCTGGCCGGTTGGCCCTTCTCTCTGCTCAGGTCGTCCTCGCGCCCGCGCCGCGGCTGGGAGCGCTGCGCTGGCGTCGGTGACCACGCGCGGGGAGAGATCGCGGGCGGCGCTGGCTGCGCCCGCGGCTGCGGCGTCGACCGTCTGCCTGTTCCCGTGATCTCCACGCTCGCCTCGAGGTCCGTGTGGCCGCCGTCGAAGACCCTCCAGCCACGCTTCGGAGGCAGGCGTGCGGACGACCTGCTCCGTGCCCACGCTGTCTCGCCGCCCACCTCCTGCCCGAACCACCAGCCAGACATGTCCGGGTCGTCGTCCTGGCGCCAGTAGTAGAGATGCACCTCGTGCTCGTCGAGCTGGCCGTTCCGCGGCGCGCGCTTCTCGAAACACGGCCTGTCGTGGTTGTTGCTGATCGGCACGTACTCCCCGCTGAGCACGCCGTCCGAGGCCACCTTGCCGTCCGAGGCGCGCCGGCAGCAGACCTGCACGGACAGCCAGGCGCGCCGGAAGCAGATCACCATGGCCGAGGTGGGCGGGCGCGGCCGCCGCTTGCGGCCAGGGACAAGACAACCCTTGAGCCAAGGACAAGACAACTAACGGACACCCCAAAATACTTGGACACGGAAGCCCGATATTTTTATATATATATATATATATATATATATATATGTATATATATACATGTATATATATATATATATACTCACCATGCTAACGTGATGTGTTTTGCACATCGGACTGCGCGCCCAAATGACGCTGCGCAGATGGCATGCTATCATCGCGTGGTTAAGCATACCTTGCGACCCAGCGCTGAGACAATAACCCAATCACCCCCCACGGCAAAACAAAACAGCCCGCGGTGGCGGTGTGTATTGTAGGCCCTGGAGAACCCCTAAATGCAAGCACTGGCCTGGGGAACGCAAACATAAACCTTTGGAGGTTCGCGCTGACCTCTTGGGTCGGCGCTGGATCCCATCCCTAGGCCCCGCCAGGGGCGGCGGCGGCGCCGCCAGAAGTGCGGCAAGCTGCCGACCCGCGAGATCCGGCCGGCCCTAGGAATGTTTCTGCTCACGCCGAGGAGGAGGAGGAGGGAGGAGGAGGAGGGAGGAGGATGAGGAGGAGGAGGAGGAGGAGGAGGAGGAGGAGGAGGAGGAGGAGGAGGAGGAGGGAGGAGGACCCTCGGCGAGGCGCCGCTGCGGGAAGGCACCGTCCGCCTTGTTCGAAAGACGTTGATAAGGCGTCGGGCTGCGCACAGACAGCTCCCCCCAGGTAGCCCCCGCTAGCCTCCATAAGTCCTCCGAGTAGTCCTCCTCCTCCTCCTCCTCCTCCTCCTCCTCCTCCCTCCTCCTCCTCCTCCTCCTCCCCCTTCCCCTCCTCCTCCTCTTCCTCCTCCTCCTCCTCCTCCTCCCCAGGGCGGTCTCAGCACCCCAACCCTGGGGCGTGGACGGCCCGAGGGGCGCCGCCGGAGGCGGCGCCAGAGTGTTGAGGCCGCCCCTGGCTACTCGGGGGGGCCTGTTGAGGCAAGCCAGGACTACCTGAGGGAGCTGTACCCAGGCATTCGAGGATATGATTTTCCATGCGCTGCCCCAGAGGTCTCGCCAGCTCCCCAGGGGTAGGTCTTCATCCAAAACGAATTGTTGGTGGCCCTGAGGCCCGAAAACGGACCCTGGAGGCCGACACTCACGAAAAACACCCAGATTGGAAAAATATCCTTGCGAAGGACGCAACCATGTGCAATTGTGAATACCGCGTTGTGGGTACCGCTTTCGGTGTAAGTCTCCATGGGGCCACGAAATTTTCGAGTGGTGTGCCGAAATGGGCGCAGGGACGCATGCAGGCGCTGCCTCTGGGGCCTTACGTGGGGCTCCCTATGGGGCTACGGAGCGTGCCAGGGGTGTGCCGAAACGGGCGTGAACCCCACATGTGGACGGTGACTCTTGGGCCTTCGGTGGAGCTCCCTATGGGGCCACGCATCGTGTGAGGGGTGTGCCAAAACGGGCGTGACGCCCACATGTGGACGGTGCCTCTGGGGCCTTAGTAGAGGGCACAGCATCCACCCTGAGAGCAACCACCCCGACACGCGAGGCCTGTAGTACACGCGCCCAAAGAAGGAATCGAACATGGCAAGGCTCTATAGTACATGTTCAAGGCAATTTAGAAAACACCAATTCCGGTCAGGGTGTTTTTCCCCCCTTGAATTACGTGGAGTTCCCTGTGGGGCTAGGGACCATGCCAGGGGTGCGCCGCAACGGGCGTGACGCCCACATGTGAACGGTGACTCGTGGGCCTTCGGTGGAGCTCCCATGGGACCACGCATCGTGCGAGGGGTGTGCCAAAACGGGCGCGACGCCCACATGTGGACGGTGCCTCTGGGGCCTTACGTGGAGCTTCCTATGGGGCTACGGAACGTGCCAAGGGTGTGCCGAAAGGGGCGTGACGCCCACATGTGGACGGTGACTCTTGGGCCTTCGGTGGAGCTCCGTATGGGGCTACGCATCGTGTGAGGGGTGTGCCAAAACGGGCGTGATACCCACATGTGAACGCCAGACCCCGCCGGGCCGTCGGCGTCGTCGGGCGCCGGGCCCCGCCCCGCGGGCGACGAGGGGGCTGGGGGATCGCCGGTTCTCGGGGCCAGGCCCGGTGTCCAGCCGCTTCCACGCAGACGCGCCAGCGGCGCGCGCTGGCCGCAGCGCCGTCGCTCCTCGGCGCTGGGATTCGCACTGTTGCGGGGGATGAGATGGGGCGCATCCGCCCGCGCGTCGCTGCCGCGGGCTGGAGGGCCAGTCGAGGAAGCGCGCGGGCGGGTGGTCGCCTGCTCCTGCTCGTCTGGCGGCCCCGGCTCCTGTTCCAACGCTTGCTCTGTTCCCATGCCGTCTGCGTCGGCGTCGGCGTCGTCGGTCGTCTGCCGCCCGTCAGACCCCGCCAGGCAGTCGACGTTGCCGGGCGCCAGGCCCCGTCCAGCGGGCGGCGAGGGGGCTGGGGGATCGCCGGTTCTCGGGGCCAAGCCCGGTGTCCAGACCCTTCCAGGCAGACGCACCAGCGTCGCGCGCCGGCCGCAGTGCTGTCGCCCCTCGGCGCTGGGACTCGCACTGTTGCGGGGGAGGGCAGTGTCAGGATGGGGCGTGTCCGTCCGCGCGTCGCTGCCACGGGCTGGAGGGTCTGTCGAAGAAGTGCGCGGGCGGGCGGTCGCCTGCTCCCGCTCGCCTGACGCCCCTGGCTTCTGTTCCAACGCCTGCGCTGTCCCCGGGCCGACGGCGTCGGCGTCGGCGTCAGCGTCGCCGTCTTCGTCGGCGTCAGCGTCGGCGCCAGCGTCGGCGTCGACGACGGCGTCGGCGTCGTCGGCGTCGGCGTCGTCGTCGGCGTCGTCGGCGGCGGCGTCGTCGTCGGCGTCGGCGTCGGCGTCGGAGTCGGCGTCGGCGCCAGTCAGCGCGGGTGGCGGGGCTCTGCCACAGGGGCCCAGCGCGACCCCCAGTTCTCCGTCGAAGCACTGGCCGCGCGGGGATGGAGGGTCCGTCGAGGAAGTGCGAAGGTGGGCGGTCGCCTGCTCCTGCTCGTCTGGCGCCCCTGGCTTCTGCTCCACCGCCTGCTCTGCCCCCAGGTCGTCGGCGTCGGCGTCGGCGTCGTCGTCGGCGTCGGCGTCGTCGGCGTCGGCTTCTTCGGCGGGAGGGCAGGCCGCGCTCGCGCCAGGGCAACCGGTGGCGGCTGACGGCGCGGAGGGGCCTTGCGCGCTCCAGGACAACGGTTGCGCGGCGCCGCCCCCCCCCCTCTGCGGGGGCGCCGTCATCTCCAGACGGACGTCTGATCGTCGCAAGTGCCCTTGCGAATCCCTCCCAGGTAGGCAACTGATCATCGCAAGTGCCCCGCGCGACCCCCCCCCCCCGGGAAGGCGACGGATCGTCGCAAATTCACCCTGGGAAACGGGAGGGGGGAGGGGGAAGCATCGTCTCCAGTTAGGCGACTGATCGTCGCAAGTGTTCTCTGCGAATCACCCCCGGGCAGGCGACTGATCGTCGCAAGTGCCCTGTGCGAGTCTTCCCCAGGCAAGCGACTGTTCGTCCCAAATCCGCCGATCCGGCGTGTGAGTTTAAGAAAGCTAGGAACCTGAGCTTCAGCTCTGCTGGGGGGGGGGGGGGGGGGGGCGGCTCTGCGGGTTGGGGGGGGGGGGGGGGGGGGGGGCGCCCCCCCCCCGTGAACCTCCAAATCGCCCCGAGACGGGCCAAGAGGGGCCCAGGAGGCCACCGAGACGGTCCAGGAGGCGCACGAAACGGCCCAAGAGCGCTCCTGGACGCCCAAGATGGCCTGAAGACGGCCCAGGAGGCATCGAAGACGCCTCAAGGAGATGCCAAGAGGACCCCCAAGAGGGCACCAAGAGGGTGCAATAATAAAGTTGCGAATAGGTTTTGAAGCATTTTGTCATTATCGCCTTTTCCGTCTTAGAGGCGCCGAAGACGGTCCAAGAGGCCCCCAATATCGTCCCAAGACAACCCAAGAGGCCCCCAAGAGGAGCCAAGGCGGCGCCAGAGGGCCCCGATATAGCCCTGGAGGCCCCCCAAGACGACCCCGAGAGGCCCCCAAGATGGCCTCGAGAGGGTGAGCCCGAACGGACCCTTCTAGCCCCCCGCCCCACGATGACCCCGAGAGCCCCCCCAGATGCCCCCGAGGCGCCCCCAGGGGCCCAGGGGCCCCCAAGAAGCCCCCAAGAGGCCCCCAAGAGGACCCCGAGAAGCCCCCCAAGAGGTCCAAATGCCCCCAATAAGCCCCAAGAGCCAAGAGGCCCCAAGAGGCGCTCACTCGCGTGCTGCCAGGCCAGAGGTGCACGGCCTGACTTGGCATTGCTCGGAAGCGAAAACGATGGGCGAATAACCTTCCGCCCGTCGCCGTCGCCAATCGTCGGTCGTCGGCAGCCGTTCGCCGTTAGTCGTTGTCGTCGTCGTCGTCGGTTCGTCGCCATTAACTCCTTCGTCGGTCGCCGTCGCAATTATCCCGTTCGTCGACCGTTGGTCGCCCGTGGTCGTCGTCATCGTCCATTTCAACAACAATAGCATCAGGAGCGCCCCGGATCGGCGGCACTGGCCGGAGGCCATTACAATATACTCTGAGAAACAGGGCGGGGGGGAGGGGGGTACATCATATCCAGACAGGCGACTGATCGTCGCAAGTGTCCTCTGTGAATTATCCCCAGGCAGGCCACTGGTCGTCGCGAGTGCCCTGCGCGCCCCCCCCCAGGCAGGCGACCGACCGTAGCGAATTTACTCTGAGAAACGGGCGGGAGGGATGGGGGGGGTATCGTCTCCAGGCAGGCGACTGATCGTCGCAACTGTTCACTGTGAATCATCCCCGGGTAGGCGACTGACCGTCTCATGATGCGGGAGGTCAGTGCCAGGCCAACCAAGTCCTGACGGCCCCAGCGACGAGCTGGGCACAGCGAGCGGATAGCGCGTCTCTCCACCTGGCGGCGCAGGAGGCCAGGAAGCGCGCGCTCGGGACGTAGAGCGAAGCACGAGGCTGTAGAGTTTCGACGCGCATTACCCGCCCAGTAGTTGCAGGTCAATGCTGAAGCGAGACGCATGCAATGACCAGGTTTCAAGCCGATGTCGCACGTGCGTTGGTTACTCATAAGCCGCAATTGAGCCATGCGCTCGGGCCCGACGCGTGCATGCCGAGCCCCAAGCTGGCACATCATGGCGACGACCTCGGGCTCGCAAGCTGGGGCAGGGTCGGCTGCGAGCGGGGCCGCCGAAGCAGCGCCTCTTGGGCCCGTCGGAAAAGCTGCGCGACCCGCTCGCTGGCAAGCCGCGCGCTGTCTCGCGCGGCGGGCTGCCGCGACTGAGATGGCAACGTCTCCTTCGCGGCCGTGCTGACTATGCCAATCGTGACTGTGCCAACTTCGCCGAGTTTCATCCGGGGGCCGTGCTGACCATGCCAGCCATGACTGTGCCAGCCTCATTGTTGCTGCCACTCTGACTAAGCCCCGCCAGAATGCCACGCGCTCATATCAGAAATGCGGGCGTGGAAAGGCCCTTTCCACGCCCTTTCGTGATTGTTTCCCTTTCCAGGAAAGGGAAACAATCACGAAATTCATACTAAGCGTAAATATGGCGAGGGCAGTTGCCTCCTGTCGGGCCGCGGCTTGACCCAGAGCGGCTTGAGCCAGAGGCCGCGGACGCTGGCGGGGGGGCGTGAAGCGTCAAGAATTGCAACGCTGGCCCGACCCTTGGTCGCCGTGATCGTCGTCGCCCATCTCGCTGCGCCCCCTCGGCGCTGACTTCCCTGCTTCCCGTTTCCCCGACCCATCGCCCGCGCGCCTGCCATTTGCGCCCCCCCCCTCCGGCCCCCCGCTACTGGGGGGGCGCGGGGCTCCATGGGGCCGCGTCTGCAAGCTAACTGGCACGGGTCGACAGCCGAGCCCCCCCCCCCCTTCCGCCGGAGCCCTCGACGCAGGTCCACGAGATGGAGACGCGGCTCGGCAGGCTGCGGCGCGACTCCAAGACGCCCGCGAAGTCGACGCTGCCGTCGAAGCCCGCCCACCTGGATGAAGGCCGCACCGCCGGGCCCGAGCCGGCAACGGCGGCCGCGATGATGAGGGTCGCGGACTTCGACGCGCAATCGGCTCGAGACACGCAGCAGCCGCCGCAGCAACGCTGCGCGCACATCCTGGTGGCGGAGCGCGCGGCGCGCCCGGTCGCGGGCCTCGACCGCGCAGACGCCGAAGCCCCTGGGCCCCGCCCCCCGAAAACCAGCAGCCACTAACAGGCCGCCACCCCTTCGAACTGACGCTGCGCGCCAAAATTTCCAAGGCGGCGGTTGCGGACGCGGAAAAACGCGCGCAATTCTGGCGGGGGGGGTCCGTTGGAGGCAGGGCGCCCACTGAGCTTAGATTGCCGACGCATCTCGATCCAGTCGCCGTTCGCCAAGGAGAGGACGACGCGACGCCGAAGCCGACTGAAGGCAGACTTCTCCTCCAGGAAGCCGAGGCACATGGCGCTGTGGGCGAGATCCACTGGCGACGGCTTCTCGCGCTGATGATGCCCCAAAAGGCGCTCGATCTCGTTTCTGAGGGCGGCCCTGGACGATCCCGCGCCGTCGTGCCAACGCGGCGCCTTCGCCAAGTGGGCTGCGCAGGTCGCGTCGCCCTTCGCGCGGTAGAAGACGCACTGATACCGCGCGTGAACCACGTGCACCTCGCACTTCGCCTGGCCCGCCTCGCAGTTGAGATTGCGCTCCATCCTCGCGATGCCGCTTGCGCCGCCAGTGCAGACCAGCCACTGCCGTCGTCCGAGCACATGCTGCAACTCGTGCATCGGCGGCTGGCTGGCCCCGAGGGCGTCGTGGACCACCTGGCCCGGGGCCCCGCTCATCGACTGGGCGGGCGCCTCGAGCGGCGCGCGCGCTGCGAAGTGCCCGGCGTCGGAGGGGTAGGACAGCATGGAGTAGACGCGCTCTGCGCTCAGGATCTCGGCCGCGCGCGAGCTCGAGCAACTGCTGCTGATCGGCGGGAGGCCGGCACCTGGTTCGCGTGGCGCGGCCGCCAAGGCGTTCTCACGAGCGGCGCTGGTTTCTCTGGGTCGGCGAGCCTCGCGCGCATCGGCGTCTCGTCGTTGCGTCGGGGCCCCGTCCAACTCAGGGCTCGGCCCCCACATGCCAACGCGCCGTTCACCAACTGATTCGGCATGGGATGGCGGTCTCGCGCTTGCAGCAGCGAGCGCGCTGGCCGACGCCGCCAAGACCGCGTCGGCCCGACTTCGCCCGACCTTCAGCATGTCGCGCTCCTGCTGGAACAGTTCCGTCGTCTTCTTGGCGTCCAGCCAGTAGCTCAGCATGGCGCGTTGGCGCGGGCGCTCGGGCTCGATGGCGTGGCGCGCGGCCCTGGAGCCCATGATCGCGCTCGCCTGCTCGACCGGCGCCGCGGCGATCTCGCGCGACCGGCAAGGGCCAAAGGCGGCGGCTGCAGCGCGCGGAGGTCCGATGTCACTGGGCTCGTGATCGGCGATATCGAGCGGACTTGGAGCGACACCTTCATCCCCGATCATCTTGGAGGCATCGTCATCTGCCCCGTCCCCGAACAGCGCGGCCCCCTCCTCGGTAACCTCGGCGGCGGCCACGGCCGCTGCTGCAGTCGCAACCGCTGGCGGCGCCCACGGCCCTGGTGGACCTGGTCGCGCCGCCGCCCCCCTCTGCTTCTCGCAGAGCGGCGCGAGCGGCACTCGCGAAGCCTGCGACGCCGCAGAGATGCCCCCCCCCCCGTCCTCCGCGACCCTCATTCGACCTCGCCCCCTGACCCGCTCCAGCGGAAGCGGGAAGGGGGGGGGGAGGCGGAGCGAGGGCAAGGGGCGAGGAGAGGCGCGGGGGCAGAGGACGGACGGAGGGAAGGCGCGGGAAGGGGGGGGGCCCTCCCCCGCGGCAACTTCGGACCCCGAGCCTTCCGACAGCAGTCCGTCGCAGCTGCGGCAGCCAGCAGCTGCCTGGAGCCCGGGCCGCGCCCGCGGGCGTCTGGCGGCGGCGCCGCCGCGTCGCTGCCGCCCGCGGCGCCGGGCAGCCCCGCCTTCTTGCGAGGGGGGGCGGAGCTGAGAAGGGGGGGGTGGATCGTGAAGGGGGTGAATAAGATTACGCCATGATGGCGTCCTCCTACGGCGCCTCGGCGGCGCCCGCCGCGCGCGCGGCCCAGCTGCTGGCGGCCGGGGGCTCAGCAGCCGGTGCCGCCGCGGCGGCCCGCCCTGCCGCGGCGCCGTCCTCCGCGGCGGCGGGCGCCGCTGCCGCCCCCGCGCCCAGGGGGGGGCCGGCCGCCCCCGCCTTCCGCCGTGGACGGCGGAAGGTCTCAACCAAGATGGCTGCAAACCGAAGCGGCGCCGCGGGCCGCGAGCCACAGCTGCGTGGCGAGAGCCGAATCCTTCGATCAAGTTTCTCTCGGCGAATCCAGCAACAATCCAACGTTTCGAGCCGCGCCCTGCAGGGCGTCGGGCTGAACCCGACGGCGCCGCCCCCCCGGAAGAGACCAGTGAAGAGACGCAAACGCATTGAGTAGCGTGGCTTTGGCGACGGGACCCCTTCTTCCCGACTGCCCTGCCCTGCTCCGTTGCAGCGCGCCCGCGCGTCCTCTTCGCTATTCTGCGCCCTGCCACTTCGAGCCCCCGTCCCGCGCGCGCCCCCGCCCCTTGCCCGCCGAACACTTCGCCGCGCAGCGGGGCGGCGGGGGGCGAGGGGGGGGGCGGGGGGCGACGGGGGGGGCGAGAGAGAGGGCGAGGATTTTGCGAAATACACGGCGTTTGTGATCACACTTTGAACCGACTACTTGCGATAGACGCGGGGGCGGCGGGGCCCGCCCCGCGCGCGCGGTCAGCTCGGCTGGGGACGCGCGGCTACGACTGGAAAGCAGAGCGGGGCATGGCGACTTAGAAGTAGGGCTCCCGATCGGCATGCCCGCGGCGAAAGAAGCCCATGTGCAGCGCGTTTTGGCACGCGTCGGAGTCGCCGCGTCGCCGACCCCGCACATGTCCATGCACTCCATCCGGGAAGAAATGCGCATTCCTTGCATCGAAATCGCCCGGAGCGGTTTAACGCGCCATCCACCCCGCGCGCGACTCGCCCCAAAATCTAGCCATGAGGCCCAGTAGAGCCGCCGGCGTTGCACCCGGGCCGGCGCAGACGCAGCGCCCCCCTGGCGCGAGCTTCAGCGAGTTCGTCGAGGCTCCCGGACCCACTCTGGAAGCGGCACTCGGCAGCGCGATCACCTCGTTTTTCGACTCGCCGAGGAAGAGGGGGCGCGCCCTTGCGAACCAGAACTTCGCGGCCGACTGGGCGAAACATCTGAGACTCTCACGCGCCGGCGCTTCAGTCATCGCTGCGGTTTCGACGCGCCACCCTTGGCGGCCTGCCTCTTCTTGTCGGCCTCGAGCCCCTCAGCCCCTCCTGCCATATCCAGAACTGCTCGAGCACCGTCGCGTCCGTCTGCTGCGCCTCGGCCATGTAGTTGTCGAGCTCCGATGTTCTGAGCCCTCCGCTGTCGTCGAAGGACGGCTGAAGGAACTTCGCCACGCCCGACAAGGCAAGGTTTCTCGGGTTCCTCTCAACCGCTCACTGGCACGCGATCGCGCGACAGCAGATCAGCCCAGCGTCCGCGAGCGCGGGAAGGTTCACTTGGTCATGGGTCGGGAGGCGCCGCAGGTTGCCGAAGCAGAGCCGCGCCTGGCGCGCGCCGCTGCCCTGCGGGCTGGCGCCAGACCTCTGCTCCCACCGCGAAGTATACTGGTGGAGCTCGGGCCCGGCCCGCGCCGCCTCGTTGAACACCTCGCCAGCGGCAGACGGACTAGGGACGGTCGGCTATCGAACTTACGTTCCTGGAGCATGTTCGAGGAGACAGCTGCGCCGCCCCGCTCCATCGCGTTGGATCGGGCGGATCCTCAGGCCCCTTCCAGATCCGCCCCTCTTCCTCTCCAACCGTTCGTCGAAGTCGCGATTCGGCGCGCGCTGCGCGCTGGCCCAATCCTCCTCGTCCTCATACATGCTGGTATCTCCTCGGACGACCGCCTGATTCCTCGGCGAGCAACTCTCCCTCACGACTTACTTTGTTGCACACTAGGGGGTACTTTGGGGGGTACTTTGGAACCTACTTCATATGTCCGACCCCTACTTCAATTCTTATTCCGAAGCCTACTTTGGGAAGTACTTTGGCCTTTCCGGCGGCCCTGCGGCTCTAGCAGGACCTGCCTTTCAAAGCCCAAATCTGAGGGGGGGGGGGGCCCGGAGCACCTCGCCGCACCAGGGCTCCCGGTCCCCGCGTATGGTCGGCGGACTACCACGCCTGGTCGAATTGCAGGAAGTCCTGCCGCGAGACAGGAAAAGCGCGCAGCCCTGCGTGTCGAGCGTCCCTGGCGCCCCCTCTCTCCTGGAGGACGGCTGGCGAGGAGGGCGAGATCTTCGAGGGTTCTTTGACTCTCGGAGGTTTTCAGGTCTCGGGATGCGTTCCGGCAGCTGTGCCTCGCTGAGAACGTTCAGATGGTGCCCAGGTCGCCTCCAACGGTGGCCAAATGCCCGATCGATGGCCCAGGAGCTGCACCCCCCCCCGCCCCCCTTCATGCTAATGCCATCGCCCCCCCCTTTTGCGCAGTGGTCCCCCGCCCTCCCCCGTGTGGGTGCGGTGTGGTGCTGTGAGTGTGGTGCTGTGAGCGCGGCGCGTGTGGCGTGGTACTGTGGTGCTTCAGAAAAGCTCCAGAGGTCGTCGTCGTCACCGCCGCATCCGCCGTCGTCATCGGGGGGCTCCGGAGGTCGGCGGCGGCGGCGCCGCCGCCGCCGTCGCAGTCGTCGTCGTCGTCGCCGCCCTCGTCGTCGTCGCCGCCGCCCTCGTCGTCGCCGTCGTCGTCGTCGCCGACGTCGTCGTCGTCGTCGTCGCCGTCGTCGTCACCGTCGTCGCCGTCGTCGCCGTCATCGTTTTCGTCGTCGTCGTCGCCGTCGTCGTCGTGGTCACCGTCGTCGCCGTCGTCGTCGCAGTCGTCGTCTTCGTCGTCGTCGTCGTCGTCGTCGTCGTCGCCGTCGTCGTGGCCGCCGTCGTCGTCGTCGTGGCCGCCGTCGTCGTGGCCGCCGTCGTCGTCTCCGCCGCCGTCGCTGTCGCTGTCGTCGTCGTCGTCGTCGTCGTCGTCGTCGTCGTCGTCGTCGTCGTCTGCGTCTCGTCGTAGCCGTCGTCGTCATCGTCGTCGTCCCCCCCCCATCCCATCAGAGGGGGGGGCCGTAAAGCTCTGGGACCCACCCCATCTGGGGGGGGGGGGGGGGGGGGCATGGGCCCGCAGTCCTGGAACATATATGGCCCGAAATCCGGCGATACGTTATTTAGGTAATTCCGAACATTTCTCCTCGATTTCAACACCTAGGCCCGTTGTCGGGCCCTGGGTGCATCAAAAACGGATCCAGTATAATTATTCACTGCGTTCTCCTTGCTGGCGCCCCCTTGGTGGTGGGACTCGGTGAGGACGAATCTGGATTTAAGTGTGACTGAGCTGCCTCTCTCTCTGCTCTCTCTGCTCTCTCTGTCTCTCTCTCTCTCTCTCTGCCCTCTCTCTGTCTCTGCCTCTCTTTCCCTGCCTCTCTCTCTCTCTGCCTCTCTCTCTGCCTCTGTCTCTCTGCCTCTCTCTCTCTCTCTGTCTCTCTCTCTCTGTGCCTCTCTCTCTCTGCCTCTATCTCTGCCTCTCTCTCTCTCTCTCTCTCTCCTCTCTCTCTTCTCTCTATTCTCTCTCTGCTCTCTCCTCTCTCTCTCACTCTCCCTCTCTCTCTCTCGCTCTCTCTCTTCTCTTCTCTTCTCTTCTCTTCTCTTCTCTTCTCTTCTCTCTCTCTCTCTCTATCTCTCTCTCTCTTTCTCTCTCTCTCTATCTCTCTCTCTCTCTCTTCCCTCGCTCTCTCTCTCTCTCTCTCTCTCTCTCTCTCTCTCTCTCTCTCTCTCTCTCTCTCTCTCTCTCTCTCTCTCTCTCTCTCTCTCTCTCTCGCTCGCTCTCACTCGCTCTCTCTCGCTCTCTCTCGCTCTCCCTCGCTCTCTCCCGC
>CAUYUJ010015715.1:308965-453129 GCA_963575745.1 Prorocentrum cordatum
TCTCTCTCTCTCCTCTCTCTCTCTCTTCTATCTCTATCTCTCTATCTCTCTCTCTCTCTCTCTTCTCTTCTCTCTTCTCTCATCTCTCTCTTTCTCTCTCTCTCTATATCTATCTCTCTCTCTCTCTCTCTCTCTCTCTCTTCTCTCTTCTCTCTTTCTCTCGCCTGTCTCCGCTCTCAACTCCCCCTCTCTCTCTCTCTCTCTCCTATCTCTATCTCTCTCTCTCTCTCTTCTCTCTTCTCTCTTCTCTCTCTCTCTCTCTCTCTCTTCTCTCTTCTCTCTTTCTCTCGCCTGTCTCCTCTCTCAACTCCCCCTCTCTCTCTCTCTCCGCTCTCTCTCTCTCTCTCTCTCTCTCTCTCTCCTCTCCCTCTCTCTCGCTTCCTCTCTCTCTCTCTCTCTCTCTCTCTCTCTCTCTCTCTCTCTCTCTCTCTCTCTCGTCACGGGCTCGTGAGATCAGCCAGGGTGGCTCCCCCTTGGGGCTCCCAAATGATGCCCCTGGCAGCGTTTTGTGACCATGAGGCTCTCAAGAGATACATGTTGGGGAGGCCAAACGGCAATTCTAGCTGAGGCGTCCCACCAAAATCGGCGCGAACGGGCTCGTGAGATCAGCCAGGGTGGCTCCCCCTTGGGGCTCCCAAATGATGCCCCTGGCAGCGTTTTGTGACCATGAGGCTCTCAAGAGATACATGTTGGGGGCGCCAAACGGCAATTCTAGCTGAGACGTCCCACCAAAATCGGCGCGAACGGGCTCGTGAGATCAGCCAGGGTGGCTCCCCCTTGGGGCTCCCAAATGATGCCCCTGGCAGCGTTTTGTGACCATGAGGCTCTCAAGAGATACATGTTGGGGGCGCCAAACGGCAATTCTAGCTGAGACGTCCCACCAAAATCGGCGCGAACGGGCTCGTGAGATCAGCCAGGGTGGCTCCCCCTTGGGGCTCCCAAATGATGCCCCTGGCAGCGTTTTGTGACCATGAGGCTCTCAAGAGATACATGTTGGGGGCGCCAAACGGCAATTCTAGCTGAGACGTCCCACCAAAATCGGCGCGAACGGGCTCGTGAGATCAGCCAGGGTGGCTCCCCCTTGGGGCTCCCAAATGATGCCCCTGGCAGCGTTTTGTGACCATGAGGCTCTCAAGAGATACATGTTGGGGGCGCCAAACGGCAATTCTAGCTGAGACGTCCCACCAAAATCGGCGCGAACGGGCTCGTGAGATCAGCCAGGGTGGCTCCCCCTTGGGGCTCCCAAATGATGCCCCTGGCAGCGTTTTGTGATCATGAGAGAGTGTGAGTGTGAGCTTAACTTATCTTATCTTGAAATCTCTTCTTATCATATCTTGTGCTATCTTATATTATCTTGTAGTATCTTATCTTGTCTTGTCTTATCTGGTGATTATCACTGGGAGGAGGGAGGCGCGAGCGGGAGGAAGGAGTCCGCGCGTGGGAGGCGTCAGAGTAATAACAAGAACCCCAATCCTTAGGATATGGGGAAAAAAACTAGGCCCAGGGAGCTGAAAGGGGCCGGAAGCTCTGCGGCGGCTTGAAAAAAGTATACCACCGGATGTTTGGGGAGGGTTGCGGGAGAGGAGGAAGGAAGGCGAGATGCCCATCGTCGAGAGCGCAATTCCGAACCAGCGGCGACGACCAGCGTGACCGCGGCTGGATCCACCGTGGTCTTGCATGAGGCCATGTCGACATTGAAGATGGCGGCGGCGTGGGTGGTGGACACAACGGTCCGCGCGGATTTCTTGAATATGTGCTGGACCCCCCTCCCCTGGCGCGCGGCGCGCGCCAGGGGCGGCGTCGGAGGCGCCGCCAGGGGGGGCCCAACGACGATCCAAGAAATCGGCGCGGAGCGCTCAAAGTTTGTGCTTATGGATTTTTGTTTTCGAGCTGGGGCGTCAAAGATGGCAGCGCCGAGGCAAGGGAAACGATCGCAAACAGACCGGCCCCTCTTGCACTCTTGGAGCTGCGGCGCCCGCCACCCCGTGGGCATGGACGCCGCCCCTGCTCTCGTCGTCGGCGCCACTGTAATCGCTTGTCGCCGGCCATTGGCGGTCGTCCTTGGTCTTCGGCTTGTCGTCGTCATCGCCGTTGTCGTCGTCGGCGTCGCTGTCGTTGCCGGTGCCGCAGTCGTCGTCATCGTCGTCACCGCTCTCGTCGTCGTGTCCATTGCCATCGCTAGCCGCTACCTCCGCCGCAACCGCCATCGCCAGCCTGCTTTGCATGCGTCGTCGTCTCCATTCTCGTCGCCGACCTAACCCTCTATCTCTCTGGGGGGACAAGAATCGGGGAGACGTAAGACCCGGGTACGGGGGACTCGGAAATCCCCGACGAGGTCGTCAAAAAAATGACGAGGCCGAGCCTGCATTTTGACGAGGCCTCCCGCTGCAGACATCCCACGAAACCCCTCCTCGTCAAAATCCGAGGCGCGGTCGTCAAAAAACGATGGCGAACCCGAGTCCTGGCAAACCCGGGTCTTACGCCCCCCCGAAAGAAGGCACCGATACCGCTACTCCTGGGGCCTCTCCCTGGGTGCATCCTGACCAGACTCTCGATGAGAATCCAGGCGAGGCGACGAGGGCTCTCCAGGACGAGCAGCGGCATCGGCATTGTCTTACTCCTCTGACTCTCGGCATCGTCCTCGTCGCCGCCTGTCGCTGCTCGGGAACGTGCGACGGGGAGGCGAAGGCAAAGAAGAGGCGCACGGCGACTTGCTGCTGTGTGCGGCGCAGCGCCCCGCGATTTCGAGCTGCCAAGTCTGCCGCATCCGAGATCCCCCATGGATGGCTCCGAGACTCGGCGGCCCAGGCTGCAGCTGCGCTCACCGCTGCAGCCAGAGCCAAGGGAGCAGAACGGCACCTCTGCCGCTCGCCTCGCCTGTCCCCGTGGCGAAGTGGGAAGCCGGACCGGAGGATCAGGGCGAGGCGGCGGAGGAGGCAGGGAGCGGTCCGAGAAGGAGGAGCAGCATTCATGCCTTTGGACGCTCCTGGCCCTTTCGGGCCTCCGGGGCCCTGCGCAGGCTTCCGGGGACCTCTGGAGGCCCCTCTGGAGAGAGACTTCCTGGACCTCCCGAGACCTCCGGGGAGAGACAGGCAGGCAGGGAGGCAAGGAGATGGCCTGGAGGAGGAGGAGGAGGAGGAGGAGGAGGAGGAGGAGGGCGAAAAGGCAAGAGATGCGAGAGGAGAGGCAGAGGGCGAGAAGGTAGAGGCAGAGGCAGGGCGAGGGCGAAGAGGTAGGGCGGAGGGGGCAAAGGAGGGAGAGGGCAGGGGTACACCTTAGGCGATGCTTAAGAAAACCTAAAGTTTCGGCCAGAGTCTCGATTATTCTTAACTTTTGAATGTAAATCCCAAGATGTTGATAGAAGTTCTGGGTTTTAGTCAATTTCTGAGACTATGAATTTCTGAACCCATGATTTCTTAAGCATTTCGCAGGGTGTAAGGGAGAGAGGGAAGGATAAGGAGGGGCAGGGAGAGGGCGAAAAGGTAAGAGACGGGCTGCGAAGGAAATGCGCCTGCATGCCGTGGGGGCTGGCGGCGGCCGCGCGGATGGCCGCCGGATGCCGCTCTCCGCAGGCGGCGCCCCCACACGCCGTTCATTTCGAGTGCCACTCGTTTTTTGCTCTGCTCACGTCTTCCTGCCCACAGCCCCGAGGTGGACGAGAGATGGGCCCTCGAACTCTGGCCTCCCGTGGGAAAGTGGGAAGTGAAAGACGTGCTCGCAAGCAGGTGCGGCTCCTGACCCGGCAGCGCCGCAGAGCGCCCTCAGCAGGCCTGAGGGGGGAGATAACGCGAGAGGTCCAGGCTCAGGACAGCCGAAGTCTCCTTCGGCTTGTTCTTCCAGACGCCCACCAGCGCCTCCCCCTTGACAAAGAAGCGATCCTTCAGGGAGATGACGATCGTCTGGCAATCCGACTGCTCCACGTAGGTTGCCAGGGCCTTAACGTTGTTGGCGTCAAGAGCTGCGTCTACCTCGTCGAGGACCATGAAGGGAGGCTTCGAGTAAGCGTGCACCGCGAACAAGAGCGCCATGGCCGCCAAAGTCTTCTCGCCACCCGACAGAAGATGCATGTCCCGGAATCGCTTCGCCGGCGGCATGGCCTGGGATGACGCCGACTCATCCAAACAGGGCTCAACCTAAGCGGTGTTTGCCGTTTTCGTTTTGGTTTCGTTTTCCCTCTCTCTGTCTTCGCTCCGCCTCTGCTGCGAAACGACAAATCGGAACGCAAACGGTCCACGACATAGCCACACAAAACAGCGTTTGGGCCGAGTCCTGCATCCACACATGCACATTTGGGGGGGGCGTTCGCGGGCTGGATCGACTCCAAGCCTCGAGTTGGAGATCGATTGCAGAATTGATATGTCCAAAATTAATATTCCCGTCGAATATACGCAAAGATACTTAGCATTCTCCATAGATGTACGAACATTCGGAAGCTGGATGAGGCAGGGCCCTCACGGGGCAGTGGCGAAGCAAGGCGAGCAGCGGCCACCGGCGGGTGGTCACTGGCGGTGGGCGGGGGGAGAGCAGCGGCAGCCTCGGGGGCGGGGTGCAACGAGGCGCCGAACGGGCGCGGGGGGCAGCGAGGATCAGCGGCGGCTAAACGGGCCCGCCCCCCCCCCCATCAGACAAAGCCAGGACGGATAAATTCGCGGGAAGAAAAATCGAGAATCTCTGAGATCCGGCGGCTCTGGAGGATGTATCGGGCGCCGCAGCATTCTCAGAGCGTTCTGGCACGCTCTGAACGCGTTCTGGAATGTTCGGGAACGCATGTATCCTCGTCCGAGCCCCAGCTGACCCCCACACACGCACAAGCGCACCGATACTGGCCATGCGTGGGCAAAAGATCCACGTGCATGCCCTCGTGGTCAGACCGACAGGGTGGCGCCAGGAGGGCGGGTTTCCGAGAAGGCCGGGGGGGGCCTCTCAGAAAGCAAGGTTCTTCGTAGAAGCGCCGGGATGCTTCCCAGAGAAAGTCCCACCAGCCCTCCGGACGTAGGTTGTTTAGGGGGGTTCCTCTTCCACCCCCCTCCTTCCCCTTCTTCCCCTTCGGGGAGGGGTTTATCACTGTTCCTCATTAGGGACTCTCTGTTTCTTACTCGCGCCGAGCTCAGAAATTCAAGCATCGTTCTCGGCCACCCGAGCACAATCAGAACGAGCGGCGGAGCCAGACATACGATCTTAAGCGCGACACTGGCCCCGCGGCGAGATCCAGGCTGTACCCTGGGGCTCACAGCAGGGTGGGGACATGAAAGGGCGGGCAGGCTTGAGCCAAGACCAGACGCGAGAGGTGGCAATCGACCATATTCCCGGGGACTCTCTGTTTCTTACTCGCGCCGAGCTCAGAAATTCAAGCATCGTTCTCGGCCACCCGAGCACAATCAGGACGAGCGGCGGAGCCAGACATACTATCTTAAGCGCGACACTGGCCCCGCGGCGAGATCCAGGCTGTACCCAAATTCCCAAACTCCTATCTGGAACGCCTAGGCGAAGATATGTGTATACAATTTATGTAACGATGCCACCGCACGGAAGTGCACCGAAAGCCAGAATGGCTACGCATGGATAGAGACAGCTGACGGTTCTATTTGATTTTTTTTTTTTTTTTTTTTTTTTAAAAAAAAAAAAAAAAAAAAAAAAAAAAAAAAAAAAAAAAATCCTAAAACAAACTCGGCTAGAGACCAGGGGGGATTTCCTGGGTCGCCCAGGCCGTGGCCAGCTTAACCACTCTAGAGTCTATGAGGGAAACATCATGGAGGTCCGCACCGACCCTGGGCTCAAGGCGCGAAGCGAAACTAGCGGCTGCGATTTCCTGCATGTAGATCAACATCGTACGGCTCTGGAGCCATCTCCCTCGAGACCGAACGAGCTCCCCGTTTTCCGTCGCTTCAAAAAGTGCCGTAGCGTCCGTAGCCATTTTGGCTCAAGGGACCTGCTCCTTAACTTCCCAACCTCTGCTCAAAAAAACGGCCAAGCGGCCACGTTGGGGCGACGCGCGGCCCAGCGTGCGAATGCCTCCCTATCTTGTGTGCCCTGCCTGCTGCGATGCTGGTGCCGTCCCTTGGATATACCTCTCCAGCCCCCGCAGGACCTGCACGTTCTGCAAGGTCTATCTCCCTGGTCGGTCTCCCCAGGACCAAGGACAAGGAAAGGCTGGGCGAGGAGGACGAGGAGGCAAGAGCAAGCAAAAGGGAAAGACTCGGGGGGCGGCCGATGCCGCGGGAGGGGTGTCTCCTGCTGCTGCCGCCGCCGCTGGTCGTCCACCATCTCGTGCACCCGATCAGCCTCCCTTGTTCTATGAGTCTTTCATTGATGCCCCTCTGTCTGAAGCTGTTCGGGCACGGTTTGGCTCTGATGTATCGGGCGAGGATTTCGGCGGTGAGGAAGACGACTTTGACGGCCCCTTTGCCAAGTATGATCGTGATGCCCCATGGTTACGACTGCTGATTAGGAAGCGCTTGCTATGATTTAGCAGTCTTATCTTGAGAACCTTCGGAGTCTGCCCGCATCTCTTCGGAATCAGCAAGAGATTGATCACCTTCTGTCGGAGCTTACTGCGGCCCGCGAGTTGAAGACGCCCGTGCTGCCCCTTCCACAGCAGCGCGCTCGTTTGTCCCAGCGGGTCCGGTGGTCTATTAGGATGGTGGGGAAGGCGGATGCTACCTTGGATCAGATTGAGCAGGAGTTGTCCGACATTCTTGCTAGGAAGGGTTCTTGGGAGGTCATGCGTGAACGACTCCAGACAGAATGCGAAGTGTGGCAGAACCATCTTGACTCGCCCTCAGTTCCAGAGCCAGCCGTTAAGCCGGAGTCCAGCGACTTGTCAGATGTTTGTAAGACACTCCTCAAGAACCTCCCCAAATCCTCCAGGCAAATCCCTGAGGTTGCTCGTGCTTTGGGACAGATGGTTGAGTTGTCCGCGGCGGTTGAGATTATTCCTGCTTTAGGATCGTCCAGCCGCTCGTCCTGCTCGCTCGCCTTCTCGGCCCGCTTCGGCAGCGGCGCCAGGGCAGGCAGCAGCAGGTACACCAGCAGTTGCAGCAGCAGTGCCCATGGAGGTTGATGCTCGTCCCGTTCCCAGGGTGGGTGTTTCTCCTTCGCGCGAAGCTGCCGAGGCACCTCGCAAGAAACCGTCTCTCACCACCGAGCGGTGGGCCGATTCTTCCCCCAACGGTCGCGATGAGGTTCCTCCTGGCAGTGTTGATGATCTGGACGATGGCACTACCTACGGCGCAGAGGGCCCATCGGGCCCGCCAGGTCTTCACCCGTGGGAAGGGGCAGCCAAACGTAGGACGCGCTCGCCACTCTTGGGCCCTGCTTTCGATCGATGCCACGAGCTGGACAAACGCTGAGAGTCATGTGGCTGCCCGCACTTTCGAATTTGATGCAAAGGGTCTTCGGGGACTTTGCCGTTCTGAGGGTCTTGGGGCTGCTGCCAATAGTGCTCGCCGTCTTGGGTTACGCGCACGCGTGCGTCCTCCGCTACGAACGTCCGAGAGTGGTCTAAACTCTGGGGTGGCTGTGGTTTCCCAGTGTTCCAACAGCTTCTCGGACATCCCCATGGATTCCGCCATGGCACTGCCACCCCCTGAGCGGTGCATTATGAAACCCTGGCACGGATTGGTGGTGGTGGACACGGGCGCACCTCGGCTAAATCTCTATCTGCGCACAGGGGAAGGGGCGGCTGATCGCGACGCGCAGTTGCTCATGCAGGTGGCGTCTGGCGTTCGCGCACCATCGGCCCTCCCTTCCCCATCTCCGCTGATTGGAATGTCTCAAAAGCAGCTAAAAACTACAGGTTTTCTAAAGCTCGTTGGCGGCATTGTGATTGCTCCGAGCGGTAATGCTTATGAGAGTGGTGGTGGTTTCTCTAAGATTGAATATTTTGCGGTCCACCACATATTTCATGCTGCTACTTGCGAATTCTATGCTCGCCCCTGCTCCCCAAGCACCAGCCAGTGGCTCTGCGCATCAAGGGCTCTGTGGGTAAGGATATGGTGCCCATCTTTCGGAGGCCTCATGTTATCCCAGTCCAGCGTCCTGCCGGGCGTGCTCATTGCCCGCCTTCCTGGGATTGGTTGCCGCAGACGGCTGACGAGATCGATTCAGTTCCTGAGCTTGAGCGACAGACTTCTTCGTGGTTAAATGGCGTCGGCGGCAGAATTGGTTGGCCTCTACCACCTCTCCCCGACCCAGACGCGCATAAGACGCGGGGTGAGCGTCTCACCGCCATGCTGGTTTCGGTTGCATCGCTGTTTCCTGGAGGTGTTGCATCTTCCTTCGGGGGCAAGCTTTGGCGGTTTCTTGCCAATCGTCTTGGAGGCCTTCTGCATCTGGCTGAGAAGCAGTCTTGGGGGACCTTCTCAGCCGCGGCGTCGCGTCTAAGGCGCTACTGCCCGTCCAGGCGCGAGGGCCCCCCTCCCCCGGATTGGTGGTGGTGGCGCCTCTATGCTCGTCGTCTTCAGTTTCTGGATCTAGGCTCGCTTCCCTGGCTGAGCAAAGACGTTGTCCGAAATGGCAGCAGCGCTGGAGAAGGCAGCCTCTGCCAAGCTGTATCACAATTGGTGCTATTGGGCTATTCAGTCCGTTCGAGAGCGCGGGGGCTCGGCTGCGCGCCGATTCGTCATGGGCAGCATGAATCGGAGAGCATGCGATGTCATTCAGAATCCTGCTGTTCACGACCCCCCTCGTCGCACTGTTGCTCACCATTTGAAGGCGCGAGAAAAGTTTGGCATGGGACGTGGGAGCCCATGCCACCTGTCGGCCAGGGCTCCGATCCATGCGAGGGTCTGCCCGTGCCACCCGTGCTGCCCGATGACCTTGCATATTTGCCTATGCCTCCCCTGGAACGCTACCGCAGGATGCGTCGCAGATATCGGGCTCGCACGTCGGTCAGACTTGACTTGGTTCATCCTCGGCGTCGCGTTTGGATTTCTGACGAGTCCCTGGTCTCGACGTGCAAGCTTTGGGTTGCTATATTACGTCTTGGGCGCTTCCGCTTATCCTAGCCAGGCTTGTAGTAAACCTCTTGCCAAAACCTGATGCGGGCGAGCGCACTGTCGCCTTGTTCGCTACCTTTGTGCGCACCTTCACCCGACACCTTCGGCACACCTATGGTATTGCTTGGGCTAAACGTCACACACGTCGGTATGTATATGGCGTGCGCAATCATTCGTGTGAACAATGTGCACGGCGCGTGAGTGTTCTGGCTGAGTTTGCTGCCCTGCGTGGACTGTCTGTTTGGGACCTCTTTCTGGACATAAAGAAGGCCTTCGAGCAGGTTCGGCGCTGGTTGCTCATCCAGCGTTGTCGGCAGTTTTTCCGTTCAACCCAGCCCTCCAGAGAGTACTGTTGGGCTTAATCGATCTCCACGTATGCTGACTGTGCGCCGAGTCGTCGGAGAATGGATGTATGCCGCAATTGCTATAGTTGCTGGTCGCTCCTTTGCCGATTTGTTTATGCGCAACATGCTTATGCCAGAGCTGGACTCCTTACTTCGGGTTTATCCAGGATTGCATCTGGGAGTGATAGCTGATGATGTTCAGGTTTTAGAAGTGAGCACTGGAGCTGAGGTGATGCGCACGGGCCCATGCCTCGCACCTCCCCATGGGTACATTGACCTGCTCTGCCCATCTGCCCCTTTCTGAGCCCAGGTTGGTGCTCCTTGCGTCGGATGCATCCTTGGCCCGAAAAATAGCAGCTGAGACTCCTCGGCTTGGGGGTGCTGTACGTTTCCCCTGCAGGAACCTAGGTATCGACTTCCAGGTCCGCCGAGGTCGTCGTCCTCGTCCTGTGCTGAAGTCTAGGATTCAGAAGGCAATGCAGGAGGCTCGTCGTCTTGTCAGGCTACCGCGGGCAGGGGCTCAGGTCCAGGTCGTCGTCAATACGAACCTTCGTCCGACTGTCACCTTTGGCGTTGATGTATTGGGTTTGAGTGCTTAACAGATTAAGCAGATCCGAAACGGCTATCATGTGGGTCTTGGTACTGGTAAGCTCCGACCCGTCACCATGGACCTAGCCTTGTCGGGAGTCGCAGATCCAGCCTTAGATGCGCATGCTGAAGTTGTTCGTCTGTGGACTGTGTCCAGATGGATGGCTCTTCTTCCTTGGGGTATTACCGATCGTGTCTAGCAGGAGGCTATTAACGCAGTTGCCCATCAGACACCTTGGGCGTCCCTCCAGGGCCCAGGAGCTATGTTGGTGGCTACTCTGCTCAGGATTGGAGGGTCCTTTGAATCCCCGACAGTCGGGCGTGCCGTTTTGAGGGCCAATCTCGATATTACGTCGACTTCCCTCCGTGAGAGCGCGGCCTTAGTGACTCGAGCGGCCCGCGCCTGGGCTTGGCAGCTGGCGTCTGACAGACGCCCCTTGCATCGCCATCTTGCCGGGCCCTCTTTTTGGATCCCCAGGGGCCTTGCTGAGCAAGACGGCCTCGGGACGGGGCGAACTCCAGCGCCGTGCTTTGCGTAAATATTTCAAGCGCCAGTGTCGCCTGTGCCTGTGGGGGTATTGCTTCTGAGGGCGGGTCTGAGCGCGGGGGAGCCTGCGTTCGTTGGCTCTGCCCTCTCGTCTGCTCGGTCTCGCGGCGTCGCTCATCCGCCTCCTGCATAGGCTCGTCTGTAGCGCCCCCACTTAGGGAGGCGTTAACGGAGGAACCTCCTGGGGACGCAGAGGATGTAGCATTGCCTTCTCTGTTGTCACCTTGTCGTCGTCTCGGAAAGCCTGGTGCCGTTTGGGAGTCCTGACTGCTGTGGCGCTCTGCTTGCGGTGCCCCTGCTTGTGCGGCCGCCCCTGGGCTTAACTGTCGGCCCGGGGGGTCGCCGGGTGGGTTTTGTGGTTCCCGTGGCGCGCTTCGATGCGACGCTTGTGGCTCGCTCCGTTCTCTGCGGTGTACTCCCTGTGCGTGGCCCTGCCTGGCCCGCGCACTCTGCACCCCCGTCTCACCCGCGAGGTTCGCGCTGCTGTCCCTATGAGTCCTTCGGGGCCTGGGGACCCTCCCTGGGTCGTGCCGCAACCTGTCTTCGCTGGCTGCCCTTCTGAGTCTCTCGTCTAAGGCCTGGATGCCTTCTAACGTGCCTGGCACCAACCTGTGTGCAGTGTCGCTGTAAACGTCTGCTCCCCGGCTCCCAGGGACCTCAAGCCAGGGGTGGTGGGCAGTATATGTGAGGTCTGGCTCAGGTGATAGCCACTGAGCGAACGGGAGTTGTCTGGTGACCTCTTCCTTTATGCCTAATTCCCTGATGGGTTGGTTTAGGTGATCTCTTTCCAGTGTAGCAGGGTCCGTTAGTTGAAGTATCCAGATGTCAGCGTATAGGTCCCAATTGTATCTTCTGATGGGTCTGCCTTCGTCGTGTCGCCGCTGTTCGAGTACCAGCCTGGTTTGAATACTTCTTGCCAGGTCGTGCGTGCTCTGCTCATCGATACACGCCTGGAATTTACCGAGCATGCCTTGTGCGCACGCGACTGCGTCGCTGTCTGCTCTGACCAGTGTGCCGTCTGTGCGGGCTCTTATCCGCATCTTGTGCGCGAGCACTTCAGCCAGGGGGTCAGCCAGGGGGGGGTATGTTCTTGGTCGGGCTGGGCCTGGTAGAGCGTCGACTGGTGGGGATACACGAAGCGTCTAGAATTTCTTATCAGCTGGGAGGGCCTCTAAGAAGCTCCCCCGTCTTCTTGGAAGCTCCCCCGCCTTCTCAGAAGGCCGACCCCCTCGCGCCAGCCCCCCTCGCGCGTGCCGCCAAAGTGCGCGGGGGTGGGCAGAACACCCGTGAGCAAAATACCCCCTCGTGGACACAGCGGGCGCAGGCCCCCAAAAACTGCGGCCGCAAAGCGCCCCCGAAAACCGAAAAAGGGCAGTTCGGGCGTCGCTTAATGAGGGGGGGCGACACGTGGGGTGGGGGGGTGGGAGAAAGGTGCACTTCTCGAGCCCCAGAGGCCCCCTTTTGGGCCCTAAAGGGCTACATCTCTGCAGCCCTCGCTGCCTCCCTCCTTTACCGCCCCTCCATTACGCTAAGCTCGCTGATCCACTTGGCTGGGTGGGCATCTATCAACCTGCGAAGTGTTCGCGGACATCCGATGTCCTGATGTTCGTTAGCACGGCGTCCCAAAGTCCTGACCCTTTCCCAAAAGCCAATGTCTCATCTCGAATTGATGTTTGACGGCCCCGGGGCCCAGCGAAAGGCCCATCAAACGTCAAAAACTACAAAAAACGCTGACATGATGTTTCCAATGCACTGGTGGTTTGAGGCCGAAGTGTTGGGTTCCCCCCCCCCGCGGCCGTGAACTTGACGCCGCCGTTGAAGGGGTCCTCCATGTCCTCCAAGTCCAAATACGCGGAACCGCCGTCCGCGCGCAGGCCCGCCGTGTTCGCGGTGAGCCGCCGGTACACCTCGCTGATCTCGCCGGAGACCTCTCCCGGGCCCTCAGAGCCCACATCTCCGACGAGATGGTGTGTCCAATATGAGCGTGGTTCCTAGATTTCGGTCTCTGGGCCCCAGCATCGGGCCCCGGGACTGTCCAAAACAGATCCGAGACGAGAAACGATCCCCAAGGAGATGATCGGGACCTTGCTAAAGACGGGGATGGAAAAGAAAACAAAAAAAAAAAAAAAAAAACGTCGTACAAAACACGTCGCGTGTTTTTCGGCTACACGCAAGGGGTTACCCTGGGTAAGAGTGTCCTTTGGTGCGCGGCTTCTGGGGGGGCGCGGGGTAGCCAAATACAAGCGCGCAAGACGCCACTGCCGCCTCGAGTTCAGCGATCGGTGGACCCCATTGGGCCCGCACCAAAGGTCACTCCGGCGAAAGGTCACTCCTACATTTAGTAGAATTTGTTTGTCCCAACCTTCCTGCGTTGGGCACTCGTTTTGAACAGAGCGCTGTGGTTTCCGGTGTTCCTCCTTCTCCCGCCTCCCTCCTCCTCTCCTCTTCTTTCCTGTCGCCCCGCTCGTTCCTGCGACTAGTTTGCGAAACGTACCCACATCAATGCAGCATACCATACATAATGTGCACTCGTGTTGAAGCCCTTGTCGCGCACCCTTTTGTCTAGGACTGAGAGTGTGCCCACTCTCGGGCACCCCTGGTCCTGTGCGTCTCCAGCGCTTCGGCGTGTGGCCGGCCATCCCCACGAGGACCTGCCACAACCAACCACACGGGGCAGGCCGACGCTGTCACGAACGACGCCTCCTTTTCCGACTGTGTGAAACATCACTGTGTGCAACACCCAGATCGCCAGAAGACGTCACGCGGGCTCATTGCGGTAAGCGCAGGCAGCTGAACTGCCTGCGTCAACCGAGAGCCTGGCGTTCTGGCCTTCAAAGAAGGGTGGAAACAACTGCCACCGTTTTCATGACATCGCGGCCTCCGCGGCCTCCCAGCTGATGAATTGGTGACCATCCGCGGGGTGCCAACCTTTTCAGTGAACGGATGCCAACCACGGCCCAGGGGTGTGAGCCACCTGGCCCCTGCTGTTTTGCGCTCGTGGGACACCTCGCTCGAGAAAGCCTACTGTTTCTTCCGCGCCGACTTCTTCCGAACGACTTTTTCCGAACGACTTCTTCCGGACGACTTCTTCCGGACGGCTTCTTCCGAATCACTTCTTCTGAACGACTTCTTCCGGACGACTTCTTCCGAACGACTTCTTCCGCGACGACTTCTTCCCGGCGATTTCTTCCGAACCACTTCTTCCGGGCGACGTCTTCCGGACGACTTCTTTCGACTTCTTCAGAACGGCTTCCTCCGAGCGACTTCGAACATTTCTCCCCCGCTTCGTCGTGCATCCTCCATGTCCTCCTCCTACTCCTTGTTTTTGTTCCTCGTTCTCCTTCGATCTGCTCCGCGACGGTCTCTCCCTAGAACGGTTTCTTCCTAGCACGGCTTCTTCCGCGACGATTTCTTCTGGGCGACTTCTGCCGGACGACTCCTTCCGAACGACTTCTTCCGGACGACTTCTTCCGAACGATTTTGCTCCGCGACGAATTCTTCCGGACGATTTCTTCCGGGCGACTTCATCCGAGACGATTTCTTCCGGACGAATTCATCTAAGGAGATTTTCCGTGCGAAGTCTTCCGACGGTGTCTTCTCCCGAGGCGCTTTCTGCCGGGCGATGTCTCCATGAAAACCTCAGACGGAATACTTCTACCGATGATGATTGATTCTCCCTCTCCCTCTGTGGGCACTGCTTCCTTGCGCCGCTTGAACGCGAGGGCAATGTTATATTGTTTTAACTCTTCTGCTGCAAATAGAACATCGACGCCTGTATGAAAAAAAACATAGATTTTTGTTGATTTTCGTGTAATTTGATTCTGTAGTCGAATGAGAATTAGAACGGTGGCTATAATAAGCCCTACTTGCAAGACTGCGACGGGGAAAATAATCCAGTGCCTCATCCACGCGAATGACGCTATAACAAAACACTGCGCGACCCTCGACTCCATCAGCAGACGCTGCGCGCCCTGGCTATCTCCGCCTCGGACGCCCGGTGTCGGTCCGGGGCGCTGTCAAGCACTTCCGTCCATGCGCCTTCCCATCGAGCCGGCTGCCCTCCGGCCACTCTCGCGGCCGTCATGGGCGACCTCCCCTGGGCGAATTCTTCCGGAAGGGCTCTTCTGGGCGACCTCTTCCGACGGTGACCTCTTCTAGGGCGCCTTCTTCCGGGCCCCTTTTTCCAGGCGACTCTTCCTGGACGACTCTTTTCCCGAGGATGAGTTCTGCCGATGCGACTTTTTCTGGCCTGCTTCTCGCTCCTCGTCCTCCACCTCCCCGCTCTTCCTCCCAGGCCTCCCGTTATCCTCTCATCCCTCCTCACCCCTCACTCCTCCTGCCTGTTGCCTCCTCTCCTCTCTCCTTCCTGCCTCCTCCCTCCTCCCTCCTGCGTCTTCACCTCATCCTCCTGTTCCCTCCGCCCCTTTCCCCCCTGCGTCCTCCCCAGTCTTCCCCCCTTCCCTCTTCGTTCCTCTCTCCTCTTCCCTCCTCCCTTGTCCCTTTACTCGGCACGCGGCAAAGCCTGCGGGCCAGAAGCTGAAAAACTATTCCATTGGACTCGCCACGTGGCAAGCGCCTGGGGGGGCGAACACATGTGTTACCCTTCTCTCCTCGCGACGTGGCGACGCTGGCTCGACTGACACAAATACTATGCCGCGCGAGTTGCCAGGTGGAGGCGACGGGGGAACGAAACACAAACTGCTCCACTCCACGACTCGCCACGTGGCAACGCCTGCGAGACGGAACACATATTTGTTCGCTCTACTCATCACGTGGCAACACCGGGGGTGCGAAACAAATACTGTTCCACATTCCCTGCCACGAGGCAGCGCCTGCGGAGTGAAACCCCGCTCTACTTGGCACGTGGCATCGAAGCGGGGCGGCAACATATGCTACTCCTCTGTACTCGCTCGCCGCGTAGCAACGCCACGTGGCAAGGCCTGAGAGGTACACAAAAATACTATCCCACTCAACTCGCCACGTGGCAACGGCATGGGGAGCGAAGAACAAGTGCGCCAGCCCCCTTTCAGGGCCATCAATCTGCGAGGGTTAGGATCGCAGCTCCCTGTGCCAGTTGCAGTTTCCAGCTTCCACTGTTACAATCCTGCCTTCTGCTTCCTTACTGTTAATTGTTGCTCAACGCGCGAAAGGGGGGACACCGAAAAACGTTACCGTCCCCGAATCGCGTTGTCCGCCGCCGCCGCCAAGTGTATTCCGTACTGTTTGTTGACAGGGATGGTGGGGGGAGGCCGCATCGGGTTTGCTGCGCATGCTCCGAATTTGGAGGCAGAGTGTGTTTCGTATTGTTTTCTTCAAAGGATGGTGGGGGGGGCCATCATTGACTCGGGTTGGTTCCCAATCGCCTGGGGGAGGGGGTGTATACTACTAGGGAACAATGATCAAGACTCCCTCCCCGCCCGCAAGCCGTGTCGCTCACTCCCACCCGCCCTCCCATACGTAGCACACGAGTCTGGCCCGAGCCTCAGCATATTCAGCAGTCGTCGTTGGATGGGCAGCTACTGAGGGCCAATCCGCCGCCTCCGCCGCCGCCTCCGCCGCCGCCGCCGCCGCCGCGGCCGCCGCCGCCACCGCCGCCGCCGCCGCTGCCCGCCGCCGCCGCCGCTGCCAACTCGCCGCCGCAGCCGCCACCGCCGCCGCCGCCGCCCGCCGCAGCCGCCGCCGCCGCCGCTTCGGCCGCCGCCCCCGCCGCCGCCGCCGCCACCGCCGCCGCCGCAGCAGCAGCCGCCGCAGCCGCCGCAGCCGCCGCCGCCGCCGCCGCCAAGTGTATTCTGAATTGTTTTTGACAGGGATGGTGGGGGGAGGCCGCGTCGGTGTGGCTGCGCATGCTCCGAATTTGGAGGCAGAGTGTGTGTTTGTTTGGTTTTTGTTACAAGGGATGGTGGGGGGTGCCCGCATGATTGTGGGTTGGCTACCAGTCGCCTGGGGGAAGGGGTGTTTGTTAATAGGGAACAATGGTAAACCCCTCCCCGGAAGGGAAGAAGGGGTTGTGGAAAAGGGAAGAAAGACATCGTTAGACCATTTGTCGCCCAAAAGGCTGGTGGGATTCGATGTTTCAAATTTCTGTCTGACGGCCCTTGGACTTTTTGGCGTGGCCCGAAAATGGCACCGAAATCGCACGCGCCGCTAATGTGCTTGGTTCGATACTAGCTGAAACCGCGAAGCGGTTGAATGCAAAACGATTATGTTTGACTACTGTTCCCAATTCAGGCGACCAGAAAAACGGTATTTCTAGTGGAAAACAATGGTTTTCGCATGTTCGTCGCATGTTGTGCTACCCGTGCCCGTTTTCAGCCGCCGCATGAGATGGCGGTCATCTTTTGCGAAGGACGAAAACCCCACGAGGGGCCCCGCGCGACAGGCAGGGGTGGATCGCGGATGGGTTGTGGGCAGGTCGCAGGGTGGATCGCGGGCGGGTCGCGGGTGGGTCGCGGGGCGGTTCGCGGGCGGGCCGCGGGGCGGGCCGCGGGGTGGAGCGACGACAAGAAACAGCAAAAGGAGCAATAGCGACAGCAGTAGCAAATTCAACAAAAGCCAGTTCTGCGGATACCCGCTTCAACCCAGTACCCAGGGACGGCGTAGGACCGTTCGGCCCTATCACTCTGATGTGTTATCAGATACTGCGCTTCCTGGGGGAACGGCTCCGAAGCGGGGCAACGCGCGGGCGGGGCCGCGTAGGCGGGACCGGGCTGGCGGGACCACGGGGGGTGGATGCATGGGCGACATGAATACGCGGACACGTGGCCCCGTTTGCGGAGGCCACCTTTCGGCGCCCGATGCGCGGCGCCCCAAGGGCGAGGCGAGGGGCGGGGCACGATGGGCGGGCGTCGCCAACAACAGCAAGGAAATTGACTTACGCGCGCTGGAAACGCGCGGGCACCTCCCCAGAAATCCAGCGCAGCTTCGGGGAGAAATTGCGAAAGCCAGACATGGCGAACAAAAGGGTCGGACCTGTGGTGAGCGCTGTTATTGCATCGCGACTGACGCGCATTTTCAAGACAAGCCTCCGAGTAGTACGTAAATGAGGGCGCGAGCAATATGCGTCGCAACTCTCGCGTCCAGCGCGCTGCGACGAGCGAGCGCATCAAAAGCGCTGTTTCGCGCGGCTACAACGCATGTTTCGCGCGCGCAAGGCAAGTGACTTGTATCGCACTCAGTAAAACGTATCATCATATTGCCAGATTGTTTTTTTGCCCAGGAGCTGCATTCATGTTGGACGCGTTGCCTTGATGCAATCTTCAAGTTGCTTCGCGTTCGTAACTCCGCAAATCACTTGCAACTCAAAAAAAAAACTCGGCCCACCAACCTGCCAGTTATAACAACTCTGGCGGATTTGCAACGTAGTTACGCGCTGTCAACATAGTGGGTGCGGTCAGGCACATGCGAACCCTGACACTGTGGCCTTCGGCGGCGCTCCCCGTGTGAAGGGTGTGCCGAAACGAGCGCGGGGGCGCCATGCGAACCCTGCCACTGGGGCCTTCGGCGGAACTCCCTACGAGGGCACGAACATGCGAGGGGTGTGCCCGAACAAGTGTGGTAGCGCCATGCGAACCCTGCCACAAAGGCCTTCGGTAGAGCTCCAAATAGGGCCACGCACGAGACGTGAGAGAGGTGCGCCGACATGAGCGCAATGACGCCATGCGAACTTTTCCCGGTCGACCTCTTCCAGTCGACTCCTTCCGGGCGAATTCTTCTGGACGACTTCTTCCAATTTTTTTTCCGGACGATTTCTTCCGGACGACTTCTTCTGGGTGACTTCTTCCGGACGACTTCTTCCGGACGGATTCATTCGGACGACTTCTTTCGGACGATTTCTTCCAGGCGACTTTTCCCGAGACGAGTTCTTCCGGACGAGTTCTTCAGAACCATTTCTTCCGAACCACCTCTTCCAAACGCCTTCTTCCGAACACATTATTTGTCATCGCCCTCCTATCCCTCCTCCTTCTCCCCGTCTTCGCCGCACCGACCTCTCGAGAAAAACCTGTGTCTCGACGACTTCTTCCAGACGACACCTTCCGAACGACTTCTTCCCGACTACTTCTTCCGAAGGCGACTTCTTCCACGGCGACTTCTTCTGGACCACTTTTGTCCGGGCGACTCCCTCCGGAAGAAAATTCTTCCGGGAGAAGTCGTCGCGGAACAAATCGTCGTCTTTCCTCGAGAGGCCCATCCTGGCCTCCAGGGCCGTCGAAGCCAAGCTACCAGAGTTGTACACGGACACGGCAACAAAGTCAGAATGCACCTGCGAAGCACCCTGTTTGAGGCGATCATTGCTAATTTTCAGACTGCAGGGCCGAACACCGGAGGAAGTTGGTCTCAAAACGACCACGTCGCGTGGACGCTGACCGCCCGCGCCGACGTCGAGTTCTGGCGAAATTTTCAGCTGATAACCAAGAGCTTGCACTGCGTATCCACATCCGTGCAACATACAAGACATAATGTGCATCCGCGTTGAAGCCCGTGTCGTGCACCTTTTGGTCTAAGAGTGAATATGCCCACTTTCTCGGGCACCCCTGGTCCTGTCTCGAGCGTTTCGGCGAGTGGCCGTCTATCCTCACGAGGACCTGCCACAACCAGCCACACGGGGCAGGCCGACGCTGTCACGAACGACGCCTCCGTTTTTGATCGTGTGAAACATCACTGTGTGCAACACCCAGATCGCCAGAAGATGTCAAGCGGGCTCAGTGCGATGAGCGCAGGCAGCTGAACTGCCTGCGTCAACCGAGGGTCTGGCTCTTGCGTTTTCACGAAAGGGAGGGAACAACTCTGCGTGCCAGCTTGCCTCCTACCTGGCCATCCCTGGGGGGGCTGCAATCTGCAAAACTGTCGCCACTTTCGAAGGCAGCTGGGGGGTCAAGTTGAACGACGTCTTACGCTGATCACCAGGAGACCTCGCCATCCTTGCGGGGCTGCGATCTGCGAATATGTCGCCAGTTTCGGGGGCTGCTGGGGGTCCAACGGAGTGACGTCCTAACCAGATTCAGATGGCACCTCGCCGTCCCTGGGGGGGCTGCGATCTGCGAAACTGTTGCCACTTTCGCGGGCTGCTTGGGGGTCCAGCGGAGTGACGTCTTACCCATATCCAGATAAGACCTCGCCATCCCTGGGGGGCTGTAATTTGCAAAACGGTTGTCACTTTCGAGAGCTGCCGGGGGGTCCATCGGAATGACGTCTCACCAAGATTCAGATGAATCCTCGCTATCCTTGTGAGGTTGCGATCTGCGAAACTGTCGCCACTTTCGCAGGTTTCTGGGGGGTCCAGCGGAGCGACGTCCTACCCAGATTCAGATATGACCTCGCCATCCCTGGGGGGCTGCGATCTGCGAAACTGTCTCCATTTTCGAGAGCTGCTGGGGGGCCCTGCGGAGTGACGTCCTAACCAACTCTAAATGAAATCTCGCCATCCCTGCGCGGATGCGACCTGCGAAACGGTCGCCGCTTTCGAGGGTTTTTGAAAGGGCCCAGCGGAGCAACGTCCTACTCGGATCCAGATGAGACCTCGTCATCACTGTGGGGCAGCGATCTGCGCAACTGGCGCCTCTTTCGAGGGCTGCTGGGGGGGTCCAACGGAGTGACGTCCTAACCAGATTCAGATGGCACCTCGCCATCCCTGGGGGGGCTGCGATCTGCGAAACTGTTGCCATTTTCGAAACCTGTTGGGGGTCCAGCGGAATGACGTCTTGCCCACATTCATATTGGGCCTCGCCATCCCTGTGGGGATGCGATATGCGAAACTGTCGCCACTGTCGAAGCCTGCTGGTGGGTCCAGCGGAGTGACGTCTTACCCCGAATCAAAATGAGACCTCGCCACCCCTGGGGGATGCGATCTGCGAAACTGTTGTCACGTTCGAGGGCTGCTGGGGGTCCAGCAGAACGACGTCTTACCCGGATCCAAATGGGACCTCGCCATCCCGGCGGTGCTGCGATCTGTGAAACTGTCGCCGCTTTCGAGAGCTGCTGGGGGGGGGGGTCGAGCGGAGCGGCGTCTCACCCAGATTTAGATGAGTCCTCGCTGCCCTTGTGGGGCTGCGATCTACGAAACTGTTGCCACTTTCAGCGGAGTGACGTCGTACCCAGATTCATATGAAATTTCGCCATCCCTGTGGGGCTGCGATCTGTGGAACTGTCGTCATTTTCGAGGGCTGCTGGGGGGTCTAACGTCTGGCGGAGTGACGTCCTGCGCTGACCTCCAGGAAACCTCGCATCCCTGGGGGGCTGCGAAGCTGGCGGGCGAGCTGGGCTTGGCTCGCTTCTTGCACTAACTAAAAGCAAGTTTAATCATTTTGTCGAACGCCGCGGCGACCTGGCGCAAGCAACGCTGCACATGTAGCGCAAGACCGGCAAAAGCAACACGCTTCGGTTTCCTCCAGTCACTTTCGTCGTCGTCGTCCTCTGCCCCCTGCCACCTTCCTTCTGCTGCTGCCGCGCTGACGGTTCGGTCCCCCACGCGTCCTTTTCGTACCCTTCGTTCCCGCCCCCAAGTCCTCAAGCCTGGGCCCTCGCTCCTCGTCCTTCTGTTGTTGTCCTGTGAACGGTGCCACGTGAGCACACCCCACGTAGCTTGCACAACAAATAACGGCGATTGCGCAGTCATTGTCCTGGCAAGGTTGGGCCCATCCCTCTTGTCACTAGAAGCAAATGGATTGGGTACGTCACTAGGTAATGTTCGGCCTCTGGGGGGCCCTCGGCCCTGGAACCGTCATACAAATATTCAGGATGAAACGCTGGTCTTGGGGAATGGGTCGAGACCTGTGGGGATCGACGTTTTGAAAAAGCATGACGTCGGGGGTCTAGGGACGTGTGTTAGCTCCAGCGTGCGCTTGTCCACCCAGGCGATTCAGCACACTGCAGGCAACGTAACGAGAGCCGACACATGCTGCGTGCTGGCGGTGGAGCTGAACGCGTTAGTGTTTGACACCGCGAGAATCGTTTAACCTTGAGGGAACGGGGCTGTCCGATAGCGCAGCTCGCTCGATGCCCACCAGTTCCAGGCCACTGGCGGCGTTCAACCTTGAACGCCCAGGCTGGAGTCGCCGCCGCGTCGACACGACACGAACATGCCGTAAACACACATTGAGCTATAACACACGTCCCGAGGATAACCGAGCCTTCTGGAAGCACTCCATGAAGCGCTCCTTGCGCTGCTTGCGCACCTCCTCGAACTTCGCGTCCACGTCCTCGATCTCCTTCCGCGCGGCGTCCGCCTCGTGGGACGCGGCCTGAACGTGTTCCTGATCGGCAGCGTTCGGGATGGAACCGGCTCAGGCGGAGAGAAGCATCGACCTGGCATTGGCGACACATCACCGTTGAGTTGGCGACAGGCCCCCGATGGCGAACCCGCGCGCTCCCGGGCGGGGTCGGGCCATCGGGCCCCTCGTCTGCGAGGAATGGGCGATTGTGCATCGAGGCGCCCCCCCGGCCCCAATCCGCTCAAAGTCGGTTCCCGGGACCCTCCTGGGGTTCATCCCGACATGTGTTTTGGCGCGGGCCCAGCCGTGGCGACGAGAAGCCTCCACGAGGCCCAAGGAGAACGAGACACGCGAGCGAGGGCCGCCTTCGTCTCGAGCGGCCTCCCGTGAGACTATCCCCCCCGCTGCCGTTGCCCCCCGAGCTCCGCGACGCCCCGCATCTGCTCGGTGGCCTTCAGGTTCGGGCTCAGCCGCTTCAGCTCCACCGCGAGGCGATCCTAGGAAGGCACCAACTATACACCAACACCGATCCTGGCCAGGATCACCCTGGGCCCAGGATCGGTGTATACGCCCTCCTGCCTTGGGCAAGAAGGCATATACACCGATCCTGGGCCCAGGGTGATCCTGGCCAGGATCGGTGTTGGTGTATAGTTGGTGCCCTCCGAGATCCAGCTCGGAGCGGTACTCCTCCTCCAGCATCCTGGCCGCGGGGCCGCAGGAGGCGGCTCGCTTCTCCTGGTCTGGGGGGGCGCAGAAAAGTTGGGCAGGGGCTACTCGTTCCTCTCTCTCTCTCTGCCTCTCCCTCCCTGCGATCCACATCTGTCGGCCCTGGGCCGATGGGCGATTCTCTAAACGATTCTGGTGTGCGACCTGTGTTCCGTGAGCCTTGGGCTTCCGACGTCAACGCAACCAATACGATACATTCTCGGGCCATCCGCGCCATGTGCGCTCGGAGCGCACCCCTGCAGGCGTTCTCGAACCCAAGCGCCGAGTGAGCTTGACCTCATTTTCCACCGTGTCTGGCGGCCCAGTCTGCCGATCGCCCGAATATGATCGATGACGTACAACAAATTTGGCAGGGCCCGGGTAACTGGCCCTCGGAGGGCGGCGCGCGAGTCTGCATGCCTTGAAACTCACGCGTCGAGCAGCCTGCTGCCAAGTCGCCGGGATGCTCGACGAAGTCTCTGCATCGAGGGCGCATGCTGTCCTGCCGAGGTGCTTATCAACGCCTGGCAGGCAGGACGACAGGCAAAACACGCCGAATGCATGGCACCGCGCGAAAATCGCTCTGCATGGCCACCGGAAGGAGGGCATGTGATAATCAAGCTGGTATCGTTCCCCCGCTTGGGAGAGGCATTGCAAACACTTGTGGAGGTCGGCGGGGATTTCTCGGATCGGCGCCGGACTCCCCTCTCTGGCGCGCGGAGCGCGCCAGGGGCGGCGCCTTAGGCGCCGCTTGGGGGGTTAGGTACGGCAGGTTCGTGTCGTGCCGACCCCGGCGTTGGTTTTTGACACCGCAGGGATCGTTCAACCTTGAACGATCGGCCGCTGCCGCAACGTCCGATCGTTCCACATCGATCGATTCTGGGTCGCCCGCGGCGTTCAACCTTGAACGCCGCTGGCGGGGTCGCCGCTGGTCGACACGACGCAAACCTACCGTAAGCTGGGATCGTTCTCCATAAGCACCGCCTGGGAGATCGATCTTCGGGGACCTCGGCAGGCGGTGGATCTGGATCTGTGTTGCACTCTCCAGGGCCCGACCATCTCCGTACCCACCGCCTGCAGGGGCCTCCGAAGATCGATGCTCTAGTCCCTAGGCGGTGGTCATGGATATAAATTCCCGCCTCGAAGAGGGAGGACCACCCCCCTCTGAACCGATCAAAGATTGCACAAACATCAACTTTGCGAGGTCCACGCGGATGTCTCGGATCGGCGCTGGACCCCCCCCCCTGGAAACGCGGAGCGCGCCAGGGCCGGCGCAGAAGGCGCCGCTGCCGGGGGTGTCCAGCGCCGACCCGAGAAACTCGCGCGGAGCTCCAAAAGCTTATGATTATGTCGTGCTTCTTTTCGACCAACCCGCAGGGGGCGAGGAGGCAGGGGAAGGAATACAGCAGGGGGCGAGGAGGCAGGGGAAGGAATACACGACTAATAACAGCTAATAGCGACTAATACCAACTAATAGTGGGATCAGGCCAGGCGCGGGACAGAATTTGACCTCCCAGCATTTGCCACCTAACACTGAGGGGGGATCACCCCTCATCTGCGATCCCTGCTTCTCTTGAGGCAGCGGGGCTCGTTCCCCAACCCCTATCTACGATACTCAGAAGCGACACTTCAAACGAAACTCTGAAGTGTCCTCTAGTCGATAGTAGTCTGTTGAAGTGTCCTCTTCAGTTCGCGATACTCAGAGACACTTTGTCCCCAGTAGGCGATGCATCACCGATAGGCGATGAGCCCCGGACAATGAATCCGCACGCTCCAAGGCGGAGAGGGCTATCGGGCCCGCACTGGCATGCAGTGGGCGATTGGGGGTCGATGCGCCCCCCCGCCCCCGAGCCTGTCCCCCGTATCGTCGCCTCTGGTCTGGGCGGTTTTCGGGCCGTGACTCGGGCCTCCAGCGGCCGCTCGGGATAACCCAAGCACCCCTGGAACGCCCTCGACGAGGCGCAAGTGATGGAAACCACTCCAGGTCTCGGAAACTGCCGAAAACATGCGCAGCCTTCCGAGAACTAAAGCTCGCCCTCTAACGTTGCCACTGAACACCGCGACGCCCCTAAGCCTATTCCCTCCTAACGCTGCCTCTGCGAACCCCGCTCCTCCTGAGGCAGCATGGCGAAGTCCACCAAGGCAGGAGCCAGGGAGACGTAAGACTCGGGTTGGCCTGACGGAGCCATCATGTTAATGACAAGACCCGATCTGAAATTTGACGCGAGCTCCCGCTGCAGACATCCCACGAAAACCCGACCGTCAAAATCTGGGACGCGCTCGTCAAAAAGCGTTGGCAAACCCGAGTTCCAGCGTACTCGAGTCTTACGTTTCCCCGAAGCAGGTGGGGTCAGAGAGAACAACCGCTCTGCACGGCCCCTGGAAGAAAGGAATGCGAGCACCCAGCCAGAACCGTTCCCCAACCCCACCGAGGGCGGCACGCGGGCCGTTGCCCGAAGCATGGTGCACATATTTGGTTGCAGGTCTATTGCTCGCGAACCAACCTCGAAGAATGCCCACGTAAGACCAAGATAGGACGAGGACAAACTCGGGTGAGGATAAATCGAGAATCTCTGAGATCCAGCGGCACTGGAGGATGTCTCTGGCGCCGCGGCGTTCTCTGAGCGTTCTGGAACGCTCTGAGCGCGTTCCGGAACGCTCTGGAACGGACTTATCCTGGTCCTAGCCCCGTCCGACCACTATACGGTGCGCGAGGGCGGCTGCGAGCGTAGTTTCATCGTAGGTTTGCGGGTCAGAACTTAACTCTCTAGCGGCCGTTCGGAAATATCCGAGCACCCCTGGAACGCTCTCGCCGAGGCGCAGCCGCTGGAAGGCATCTCGAGGCTGGAAAACCGCCAGGAACCGATGAAAACGCTGCGTAGAGGACCTCCTCGAACCTCGATTCCAAGCCAAATCGTCCCTCCCTGGACCCACACCCTCCTAACAGTGTCCGAACCCGCTTCTCATGAGGCAGCGAGGTGAAATCCACCGCGATACCAACACCGCTACGAACTCCTCGGACCTCCTCCCAGGTGAACCAAAATTTCGAGGCGAATCCAGCCGTGGCGACGAGGCAAGGGTGCTGGTATCGTTATACCTTTCTTTCAGAATGGGTGAACCTCCGCCTCGAAATTAACAAGGGATACGTCGACCCCTATCCCAGGCTTCGTGGGGTTTCCGAATGGACCAGAAATTTGGGGCCCAACCCTGGGATATACGATGGGGGGGTGCCCATCCTCGATAGGGGTGCGTCCGAATAGCCCCCTTGGGGTGTATCCCAGGGTTTTTCCATTTTTCTGAGCGGCCAAACTTTTTGGGCGAAACTCGGGGATTGGGGGAGAAACATCGCCTGCGAGAAATGGGGGATCCCCCCCCTCGGCGAACCCCCCCTTCACTCCTGAGGCAGCGAGGCAAAGTCCACCGCGATCGCGGAGGCACCTTCGCCTGGCCCCGCGCCCGCGCCCGCAGGCGCCGACACCGGCTGGCTGGCCTCGGCAGCGGGGGAGGGGGAAAGGAGGGAGAGACGATAAGGACGATGAGGAGGAGGAAGAGCAGCAGCAGGAAGCGGAGGAGGAGGAGGAGGAGGAGGAGGAGGACGACGACGAGGAGAAGGAGGAGGAGGAGGAGGAGGAGGAGGAGGAGGACGACGAGGAGGAGAGGCAGGTGCTCCCCGCGGGGGCAGAGACCGCATGGCTCGCCTCGACGAGGTCCTGCAGCGCGCCCGCGCTGCCGCCGAGCACCGGCACCTCCACGCCCTCGAGCACGCTCTGGCGCAGCACGTCCGCGCGGCTGCTGCAGAGGGCCTCCACAGGAAGCCAAGACCGACTACCTACCAGACCACCCCAACCCAACCCGAAGACCCGAATTTCGGGTTGGGGGGGGTAAGGGTTCCGCATGTGTTCTTTCGATGTTTCCCTACTCCCCCCCCGCTGGAAATCGAGGGTAAATCTGAGCCTTCGGGTTGGGTTGGGGTTGTTTGGTGGGTGGTGAAAGACCGACCAGGACAAAATCGGACCGGGGCAACTCGGGGATCTCGGGGACCCGGAGGTTTGGATCGGGCGCCGCGGCCGCTCTATAGAGCACTCCAGAACGCTCCGAGAGCGCTCTGGAAGCACCCCGGCAAGCGAAGCCCTCTGGCAAGCGCACCCGACCAGGGAATCGAACGGGGCGGGGATGTTCGGCAATCGCCCAGACTTGTCGAGTCAACACCGATTCTGGGGATCGCCACGCTCTGGCGCAGCACGTCCGCGCGGGCACCGCAGAGGGCCTCCGCGGTGCCCACTTGCCACCACCGCTCACCACAGATTTTATACGGTCAGGGACTTTTGCTTGGCGTGTCGCGGCGGCGGCCCCGGCGACACGCTGTGCTCTGCGAGCTGAAAGCGTGCCGCTCCGCTCCGCGGGGCGGGAGGCTGGCAAAGACTCGAGACGTTGACGCCTGGGGACTGGGACGTGGTTAGCGTGTCACGCCGAAACGTGGTTGGCCAGAACCGGCGACGCAACAAGCTAAGCACAAGCTCCTGGCCGTAACTTCGCGCATGGCGTCACGCGATGCGCGAGTATGTTCCCAGATCTCCGACGATATGATTGTTCAACCTGCGGCTTGTCATTGATTTCGGCCCTCAGGGTTTTTGAGCCCCTGGACCATCAAAAACGGATCTGGGGCGAAGAGCTACCCTGGAGATGTGGTCGGGCCTTTGAGGACGTGGATTGAACAAATCATATCGGCGGATGCCAGGGTTCGCGCACTCGCCATTATAGGTGAAGGGCAAGGAGGAGCCTGGAGCGAAGACACCGTCGGCCGCCTTCGGGAACTGTCGTTGACTCCTGGACGTCTTCTCGCCCGCGATGCTTCCCAGCAGCTGCGCCTCGTCGAGAGCTCTCCAGAGGTTTCTGGATCTTCCCGAGCAGCCGCCGGAGGCCCGAGTCATGACCCGACAGCCGCCTGGCGTCGAGGGCACAGAAGGTGTCCGAGGTCACCTACTTTCCAGGCCGCCCAGCCTCGTGCGTGGCGCCACGCGGTGCGCGACTTTCTCCGCGCCCTCGCGCCGCCCCCTTGACGAAAGGCAGCCGCTCTGGTCCAGACCACGACGCGCGAGGGGCCAGCCCTGAGATCCGACGATACGAACAAAAGTGGCACGTCGCACAACATCACGACCGGAGTCCTGGACCCAATCCTTCTTCTGTATCTTGAAAGCCGGATCGGTCTGTGATATGGCCCAAGGGCCCGAAGCCGAGCGAAAAAAGGTCGTGAACAAAATGGCCCCCCTGGATATGAGGGGGCCACGGCGCGCGAAGCGCCACCACCTTCGCGCCCCCGCGGGTGACCTAGATTCTGTCGCAGCCCACGACTATCCGCCACTGCTTCCCATGGCATGTTGAGGCGTGCTTAGAGGCCTCCTAGGTGGGGTCCGAACAGATGGGGTCGAAAGATCGCGCCGTATCGCAAATGCATCGGCCATGCATCGGCGCCGTCGGCGATGCATCGGCGACGTCGGCGTGGGGAAACGCGGCCTCCACATCGAACCGCATCGTCGATGCATCGGCGATGCGGCGCGATACCCCGACCCCATCTACTCCGCTTTCATCCAGGAGGCCTAGAGCGCTAGAGTGCCGAATGTTGCCTGGCAGTGTTCGTGCAAACTTCTTAGGGGCATCCCACCTTCCAGGCCGCACCCAGCTGCGCGCATCGTTTCCAAAGCCACCACCCATCGCAAAATGCCACACGTTCGCGCTCCCGAAGTCCAGATGCCTCCACGGCGGCCCAATATCGCTGCAATACGGGCCACGTTGGCGCCAAGACGGCCCCAGACGGCTTCAAGACGGCCCACGAGACAGTCGAGACGTCCCAGGAGAGCCCCAAGAGTTTGAAGGGGGCTGGGAAACCCAACCAGATGCTTCGCCAAAGGCGAAGCCTAGATCCAACTCTGCTATACCGTAGTAGGGGTAATCTCAAAAGCAGGAGAGAGTCGCGGGAGCGACCAGCCAGATCAAGCGAATATGTCTTCGGTCTCAATGGCAAATCGTGTGCCTCGCGATGAGGCGCAGTCATATGTTGGCGGCCGGCCGCTTGAGCCCAAACGGCCGCGGACAAACGCTCGCTACCTCTCGCCTGTGCCCAACCTCCTGTAGAATCGGGAGAGAGGAGACGAAGCGTGAGTCCGCCGCCAACTGTGCAGCAAATCGCTATTATACACAGGGCAGGCAGCAGCAGGCGGGCTCAACAAAGGCAGGTTGATCCGCATGCAAGTTACCTTGCAAGCAAGTTACCTCGCAGGCAAGTTTCCCTGCATATAACTACTCCTCAGGCGGCTCAGATGATGGCGTCAGAGGTTGGACTGAGCGGCTTCGCCTCCCGCTCGCCTCCTCGCTCCTTCCAGGGTGACCCGAGTCGCTCCCCCGGCCGCGGAAAGCGGTCAGGGGGGACGAACGGGGCGGGCGTCAGAGGTTGGACCGAGCGGCTTCGCCTCCCGCTCGCCTCCTCGCTCCTTCCAGGGTGACCCGAGTCGCTCCCCCGGCCGCGGAAAGCGGTCAAGGGGGAGCGACCGGGGCGGCTGTCCCTCCTTCCTCCTGCTGCTGCTACTGCATTGGTTGCCGGCACACTCGTGAGCCTCACCCTCCTGATCCTCACCCTCCTCATCCCAATCCGCCGCGCCACCGCCTCCCCCTCGTCCTTCTCTCGCCCGCAGTCGCGCGCTTTCTTCTATATACAGAAACTCCCGATCAACCGCAGAGCGGCCGGCTAGTAATGCCTTTCATCCTCGTTGCCGTTCAGCCTCAAATCGGAGGAGGACAAGAAGAAAATGGACGGAGAACGCATACTGGTGGCCCTTGAGCCCCTGGGCCCGGAGACCCTGTGCAGGACTGCCCCCTCGCCAAAGCAGATCCCGCGAGACGCTGCCAAGGCTGCAGTGAACGCGCCCGTGGCATTGGCGGCATGGTTCGCCCGCGGGTTCAGCATGGCAGTGGGGGCGCCTAAGATGGCGCAGACTTCTCTCAGCGACCGCGCCCGCCCGGCGGTCGCGCCACCGCCAACTTTCGAGACCGCCGCCCAGATGATGACCTCAGCCGTCGCCGCGCGCCTCGACCCGACCAACACGTTGAAGGAGATCGCGGAGAGTCGTTTCAACCTGCTGAAATTCGCGCAGCGCCCCGTGGTGACAGCCGATGACATCCGCGCCAAGATCATCGATGTCCTCATCCTGGCGTTCATGGGCTTCGCGCGCGTCCAGGAGGGCCGTTGCGCGGTGGGCCCCTTCCCAGTGGATGACGAGCGCTTCGTGCTCGCCGCGAACCGGCTGCTGCGCTGGAGCCCGACTGTGCCCATCGGTGACGTGAGGGCTTTGCGCCCCGAGGAGGGGCTCGGCCCAGTCGATGTCAACCGGGGCGCGGCTACCGCCGCCGCGATGGCGATGATGAGCCTGGCGCAGGGGGCGGCCGTCGACGCATCGGCGCGCGGCGACATTTTCAGCAGCGCCGCCGCCGAGGTCGCGCTTCCAGAGCCGACCCCGCCCCCTTCTCAGCTGCCGCCGTCTTCCCAAGTGCGCGGCCTGCTCGGCGGCCTAGCCGGGCCAGACGGCCCGCCCAGCGGACTGACGCGAGTAGAGGCCGCAGGGGTTGGCATCGAGGATGGGGGCCCAGAAGGCGAGGGCGATGCAGTTCGCCACCCGGCCCAGAAGCGTATGTGCTTGCGGAAGGAGCCCGCGTTTGACCCTCAGGCTCTTCGCGGCAACGTCACGCTGGCCGGGGAAATCGGCGCTGCCCTTTGCGTCACGCAGTCCCAGGAAGTCGCCGTCAACAAGCTGAAGGACCAGTTCAAGAGCGACGCCACTGCGAACATCGTTGACAGCACCGCTACACTGGTGTTCCAGCTGTTCCACGAGATGGGGCTGGGAACCCGCAGCGCGAGGGGCAAGTCAATCTCGCTGGGGGCCCCGCCGGAGCAGCGCATTGACGCGGTGGTGACGCGCATGTCCGCGATTATCAAGATGACCGACGGCAAGGCCTCGCTCACGACCGCCACAATGCGGAGGCGCTCTGAGTGCAGTCGTTTTGACATGGACACGTTCGAAGAGCGCGCGAGCAAGGTGGATGGAGTTTTCACTTAGTCCATTACTGTGCAACATTCATGGGGGGCCCGCGTGGTGATGCGGGGAGATACAGACCCAACGTCCCCTCACCATCGCGCGCGCCTGGGCTCGCGGCGCCTTCCCACTTTTGCTTCCTCCCTCATTCTTAGCTTCTTTCCCCTGTGTCCGTTTGCGTTCCTCCCCGCCTCGTTCCCGCTGCGCGAGACCTGATGAATATGGCCGTTTGGGCTGTCTCGGATGCGCGCGCGGTGTCTTGCCCGAGCTTCTTTTCCGTGCTTCTGGGCAGGGGCGTCTGTCGACGGCAGTCGCTCTTTCATGTGCGGCTGAGTCGGGTCCGCCGGCGGCAGTCCCCGCGAAATGTTTGAAGAAAGTATCCGAAAGTTACCTCGTCATTCCCTCGGCATTGCCTTCTTTTGCCAACTCACCCCCCCCTTTCCCCTCCGTTGCCTCACCCGCCCAGCCCTTTCCACGCCCGCCGCTCGCCCGCGTCATCATGTCTGCCCATGACCCCACGCGCGCTCTCCTGCATCCTTGGACGGCTGCCCCTTGGACACAATGCGAGCCGAGGACGGCGGAGGGGAGTATACGGGCAGCTGGATGCATGGGGTGACGGAGACAAGGAGGAGGAGGAGAAGGAGGAGGAGGAGGAGGAGGAAAAGGAGGAGGACGAGGAGGAGGACTGGAGGCTAAGGAGGAGGAGGAGGAGGAAGAGGTGGACGAGCGGGGGTGAGGGTGGAGACGGGTAGAGGACGGAGGATAATTTTTCCCGGAAAGGGCTTTGGCCCAGGGTTCTCTTTTAGTTGGTAAACCTAATCCCCCGGTGCCTGCTTGAGGGAGGCCGGCGAATTTTTTCCCTGATAAATAACGAGGTCGAAGGAGGCCGGCGAATTAAAATTTGAGGATGTCTCGAGCGAAACGCTTGTTTTTCAGATGTTTTTTTGCAGAGTTGAGGATGTCTCGAGCGAAACGCTTGTTTTGCAGAGTTTGCTGAGGATGTCTCGAGCGAAACGCTTGTTTTGCAGAGCCGACCGCGACGCGGAAAAGCGCCCCGCGCGAAGGAATTCCGAGGATGTCTCGACTAATTTTGTGCGATTTCCTGGAATTTTGGCAGGATGTCTCGAGCGAAATGCACGACCCCACCCTAGCACGACCATACCCCAGCACGACCACACCCCAGCACGACCACACCCCAGCACGACCCCACCCCAGCACGACCCACCCCAGCACGACCACACCCCAGCACGACCACACCCCAGCACGACCACACCCCAGCACGACCCCACCCCAGCACGACCCCACCCCAGCACGACCACGCACGACCACACCCCAGCACGACCACACCCCAGCACGACCACACCCCAGCACGACACAGCACGACCACAGCACGACACAGCACGACCACACCCCAGCACGACCACTCCCCAGCACGACCACACCCCACGACCACGACCACACAGCACGACCACACCCCACCACACCCCAGCACGACCCCACCCAGCACGACCCCACCCCAGCACGACCCCACCCTAGCAAGACCACACCCCAGCACGACCACACCCCAGCACGACCTCACCACAGCACGACCACACCCCAGCACGACCACGCCCCAGCACGACCACGCCCCAGCACGACCACGCCCCAGCACAACCACCCCCCAGCACGACCACCCCCCCAGCACGACCACACCCCAGCACGACCACCCCCAGCACGACCACCACGACCGCACTTGGTTGAGTGGTTGCCTGTCGTCGTGGAATGTTTCGTGGGGTGTCTCGTGGAATGTTTCGCGGGGTGTCTCCTGGAATGTTTCGTGAGGTGTCTCGCGGAATGTTTCGTGAGGTGTCTCGTGGGATGTTTCGTGAGGTGTCTCGTGGGATGTTTCGTGAGGTGTTGCCCCGTTGGGTATCGTGAAAACGTGCCCATGCTCCACATGTCTATATCCCTTTCCGGGTTCGTGGGTCCATCATGTTGTGGAGGGAGCAGGACCGGCGAGAGGAATGATGAACGCTTGAGGTTGGGAAAATGGCACACGAAAAGAAACCCAAGACGGGAAATGAGGAGGGGAAGGATGCGGTGCAAAAGGAGGATGACAAGCAGAAAAATGAGGTGGAGGGCGGGTCGGGGACGAGGGTGGAAGAGAAAGAAGAGGAGGAAGAGGAGGATGAGGACGAGGAGGAGGAGGAGAAGGAGGAAGGTCCCTGACAGAGAATCTGGATAATGACGATGGACTGGGAGAAGAACGGAGGAGGCTTGATGGATGCATGTATTGATAAATCGATGGCACGCTGGGTCGCTGGACGGATCAGTGGATTGTCCGGTTAAAGAGGGACACGGAGTGGCACGGGGGAGGGGGAGAGGGCAGGACGCGAGGAGGGCGGGGATGCATCCCTTGATGAGTCAATCCTTCAATGGCACTTCGCGTGTTCCCACCACCCCATTCAGGACGGACTGGTTCCCAGGCGAGTTGCCTCGTCCGTTTTCCCGAAAAGGGCATAAGCCCAGGGTTCTCTTTTAATTAGTTGGTTTACCTCTGGGTTTGACTTGAGGTAGGCCGGCGAATTTCTCTTGCGATAAATATCGAGGTCGAGGTGGGCCGGCGAATGAAAATTGGAGGATGTCCCTAGCGAAACGCTGGTTTTTGAAATCGCGATTGATAAATCACAAGGTGCGGGACACGTGTTGGCCAGGGGCATGGATTACGTAATACCTTTCGATTGTCCCCATCCAGGGGTACGTATCTCTTTGTTTTTACGTATGTTCTTATAGATGGGCCCTCTCGTTACCTGTCGACTGCCTCTCTCCAGGGGCACGAATACGTGTGTTTTTACGTGTGTGTGTGCTGATGCTGCCCCCTGTTCCCTCCAGGGGCGGATCGACCAGGGGGCGGGCGCGGCACGCATGCGCCGGGGAGGCTCGCGTCGCGCCAGCGAGACAGCGACCCCGCCGCGGGCGTTCACAGGTGAGCGCCACCCGTGGCCCAGAGTCGGCCAAGATGAACTGATCTGCGCTTTCGGAGGGCCGCGAGCGCTCCAGGTCGAAGGATTCGCGCGGGGTCAAGACAGCGGCCCGGCATGGGCCCCCAGAAGCAGACCATGACCCAAACAGGCCGTCGCGCTTCTTCTCACGACGCGGCTGTAGCGCCCGCCCCTGGGCACGAACCTGCCCAAGCGCCCGCCCCTGGGCTTTAAGTCGGGCACGTCCCTCTACAGGAGGAACATTCGAACATATGTTCAAAAAAATACCAAAAAAAAATACCAAATACCAAAAAAAATACCGAATATTCGAGGAATATTGAGAAATGCCCCCCCCAAAAAAAAGATAATGCTTCCCGCGCGAACCACAGCACGTTCTTCGGCACAGTACATCAAGATCGATATGTTCAGCATTGCATGTGCCCGTGGCCCAAGCAAGTGTCTTCGAAACGCTGGCATGCCTTACATTTCTACATTCTTCTCCGGGTTGTGGGTCGAACATGTTTCCCTCGTCATCATGTTCCTTCTCCTGCCTCTGCGCTTGGGGCCGTCATGGAGGCATGCTGGAGTTCATCCTCGACAATCATGTGCAATTGTGGGGATATCATCTGAAGGCAATGTGTGCATCTCTGAGCTACGAGATGCCGCAAGCGAGTTTGTCCAGCCAGTCTCGCCTCAGACATCCTCGCAACTCTTGCTCTGAGATGCCGCCCAAGAGGTGGTCCAGCCAGTTTCGCTTGAGACATCCCCGCAAGTCTGGGCCCATATGCCCTGACGTGAGGTGGTCCAGCCAATCTCGCCTGAGCAATCCTCGCAACTCTCTCAACTCTCCTGCGCGCAATTCCTCTGTCTTCTTGTACTCGTTCATGCCCATCTGGCTTATTGGCGTTGTCACCGTGCTCGCCATCGCCACCGTCGCGGATGATGGCTCAGGCACCAGCCGGAGGTTATTCCCCTGGTCTGAGACCATCGTGCACTGAGTTTGATCGGTGTGGATTTGCAATGGCAGGCGATCCAGGCGGACATTTTTCTTTCGCTGGGATCCTGGATCCTTTGCCTGTAGACTGCGCGCCGGTGTTCTTCGACGCGTTCGCCCACGTCGACGCGTCTCTTGCTGTGCCAGTTTTGCAAAGCCTCTTGGCTGGCGAGGCGACGGGGAGATCGATGACATCGCATTGGTAAACGTCATTTGGAAAATGAAGACGCACTTGCCGAGCTTGGTCGACATGCGTTGTGGACCAGGGAATCTGCCTGCACGTCTGAAGGATCTGCAGGATGCTGCGCCTGATGCCGTGCTGGTGCGCATTCCAGCCCGCCAGGGAACGTGCCCTCACTGCGACGGGGTCTTTCTTTGCCCATGCCCTGGCGTGGATAGATGCAACCGCGGCCGGAATTCACCTGCGTTGAAGGCCGCTACCGGGCTACCGCGCCTGAGGGAACGCCGCAAGGGAGCAACCTGTGCGTGCGTTACAAGATATACTCACAGACGGCTGGGGTGCAGCACGCCATGTTCGAGGAAAGCCGGTGCCCAAAGTGCTCGCGTTTCTTCTTGGGGGGGTGGTCCTACAGGAAGAACGTCGGCGCGCAGGGCCAACCCACGTTCGGCCGCTCTACGGACGTCAAGTTTGTGGGAAGCACCGTCGACGATTTGCGCGCGGTCGTCCCCCGCCAGCAGAGTTATTTTGCGGTGGAGACAGAGCTTCTGCGTTCAATCACGGACCAGTTGGCGCTCAGCGGTGCCACTTCTACTTCCATTACGCACGTGTGGGCACGACGGCACCGCAGCGCCCTCCAGACCGTTTGGCGGTAGGAGAGGACTTCACCCTTCTTCACCAAACCCGCGATTGCCTCGAGCTCGCATGGTTCGCGTGGCAGGCTACGCGCCTGGCAGGCGACGCAGCTAAGGAGCAGACGCGGGTCTTCGAACCTTCACAGTTCGAAACAATTTTGCCCCAGCTCCGGCCAGCTTTCCGGATGTCCAACTTGCAGAAAGCAGCTTCCCACGTCGCATCCTGTCCGCGGTGCCAGCGTTTGCTCCTGGTCATCGGCGACGGCAAGCGCGGAGCGTGCCGCTGTACTTGCGCGGGCACTGCTGGCTCGATCGCATTCCCCGACGTGGGGGCGACGCTCTACACGGGGTGCCGGGCGCACGTCGGCGGCGGGCGCCACTTGTGTCCGACGTGCCGACCTTCTGGCAAAGAGAAGAATTGCCTCCTTCCTCAAGCACGGGTCCTTCGAGCCGAACTCGCGGAAAATCCGGACAGCAGCCTCGGCTTCGAGACCCGCTATGTTGTCGAGTGCAAGACAGATTCCAACGGCGGCGAGCTCTTCGAATTTGCCCACCCGCGCTCTGAGGCGCGGCAGGATCTGCTTGCGGACTACGAGATCGGCAGCCTTCCTCTACGGAGCGACCCGAGGCAGAAGTTGCAGAGGCCGCCCACGTGGAAGAGCAAATTGCAGAAGTCATTGTGGCACGGGGACGCCCGTGGCTCCTGCGCCCCTAACCAGCCGCGGAGCAGCGCCGGTGCTGAGTCCGGGAAGAGCGCCGGCGGGGTGGCGCCCGGGCGCGACGCAAGGCGCCCGACGTCCGCGCACGGCCGCCCAGCAAGCCTGCGCAGAGGGCGTCGCCGCAGGCACCAGGGTCGCGCGGCAAGCGCACTGCTCGGCCGAAAGCGCATGGCCTTCGCGCGCCGGCCGCCAAAGCGCGCGGTCGGCCGCGGCCCAGCCCCGCGGCGTCACCGCCAGCAAGCGGGCGGGCGAGGCGCAGGCATGATGTTGCATCTGCCTCGAAGTGCGCCGCCGTCGGCCCCGGTTGGCTGTGCGACGCCCGCGAAGTTGAGGCCACGAAGACTTCCTGCGGCATCAGCAAGGAGAACGCGTCTGAGGCGCGGCGCCGACGCTGCGCGGGCGGCATCGTGACGGCCGTTCTCCAGCGCGGCTACCTCGTCGACTGGCAGGAGCTGTGGCGAGAAGAAAGTATCGAGGTGATGTACTTGTTCTTCCTCCGGCTCTTCAAGGACCTCTCTGAGTTGGAGGCGGCGATTCAGGTCATCGGCTATGATAACGCTTGCGAGTTGCTCGCGTTCGCCAGGAAGAAGAGGGACATGCAGAAGCCGTGGTCGCTGGAGTTCGCGGACAGGGCGAAGATAATCTTGGGCGGCTTTCACAAGGGGAACCACGCGTGGCGCCTTAACAAAATCCCAGAGGTGAGCCCTGACACTGAGGAGAACGCCGAGCTCCTAGCCGGCAAGAACACTGAAGCTTGTGAGCAGCTGAATGCGCGGATCAACGAGCGCACGGCGTCCGGGCGGGAGATGGCGCCAGGCCGCTTCGGCGCGCATTGGTGGGCGCTGTTCGCCGACCACAACGAGTGGCTGGTCCAGCAGGCGGAGTGCAAGCGCAGAAGGTACGCATGCGGCCACATGAAGCACGACCCAGACATCTCTCGGCCAGGCCGGTCTCGCGGAGGCCTCGCTGCGTAGGTAGTTCGCGCGCGCCGCCCAGATGGCCGATGCGGATTTGACTTGCACGAGACTTGGCCGTGCTGCAGAGCCCCCCCCCTTCGCTGGCCTCATGCGGTTTTGGAGTGCGCGCGCTGTCTGCGCGCGTGGAACCGTGGCGGGTATGGTACTGGATCGAAGAGAAACGCGCGCAGGCATGCGGCGTAACCTTGATTCACCCAGGCTTCGCTTCGCCCGAATCGACTCGCCCGTTTCGATTCCCGCTCGAGTCGCCGGGCTCGTTTCGCTTGTCTCGATGCGCCCAAGTCGATTCGCCCGGGTCTCTTTTCGCCCACGTCTTCTTTCGCGGACACCCGACCCGCCCGTTGGGAATCCCGCGTGCCAATGAGATTGTGAATCGCAATGGGGTGTCCCGCGCGGCCGACCCGACCCGCCCGCGTAGGCCCGCCCGACCCAACCTGACCCGACCCGCCCGTTCGGGCCCGCCTGCCCGGCGCGACTTGTCCCGCCCGTTCGGGCTCTCGCGTGCCAAGTCGATTAGGCACCGCACTTTACTGTCCCGCCCGCCCGACCCGACCCGACCCGTTCGGTAGGGTCCGCCCGACCGGAGCCGACACGACCCGCCCGTTAGGGCCCGCCCGCTCGCCCCGACTCGACGCGGCCCGCCCGCTAGGGTTCTCGCCCGCCCGCTGGGGAACTGGTGGTCCGGTGATCCGGTGATCCGGTGATCCAATGATCCGGCGGTCCAGTGATCCGGTGATCTGGTGATCCGGTGATCCGGTGATCCGGTGATCCGGTGATCCGGTGATCCGGTGATCCGGTGATCCGGTAATCCGGTGATCCAAGGATCCGGTGATCCGGGCATCCGGTGATCTGGTGATCCGGTGATCCGGTGATCCGGTGATCCGGTGATCCGGTGATCCGGTGATCCGGTGATCCGGTGATCCGGTGATCCGGTGATCCGGTGATCTGGTGATCTGGTGATCCGGTGATCCGGTGATCCGGTGATCCGGTGACCCGGTGATCCGGTGATCCGGTGAGCCGGGGAACCAGTGATCCGGTGATCCGGTGATCCGGTGATCCGACCACCCCCGTGTTGGCCTTGTCAAGCCTGACCTCGGTACGGTTGCCCAGGCTGTCCTCCTGGAAGCGTATCCAAAGCCCGGCCATCCGCCCAAATTCAGAGAGCTCCCTGAGGTGCGACCCCGTGGCCGTGGTGAACATTCTTCCATCCCCGATGATGATGACGTGTGACCTGGCACGCGTGATAGCGACGTTGACTCTATTGGGATTGTGCATGAAACCCCAGTCGTGGGCGTAGTTGGATCGTGTGGTCAGGTAAACCACGATGTCGGCCTCACCGCCCTGGCTGGAGTCGATGGTGGAGATGTTGAGCTTGCCGCTGGCCAGGTGTTTCCCAGCTACTTGGTATCCAGGGAAATGAAGCCCGATTCCATTGGACTGGGAGCTCCATTGCTCAAAAACCTGTTCGTGCCCTCGCTGGTCCCGGAGGTCGCAAGGCCCTTTGAATTCGCATTTGCCGTCGCCTTTGTCCCTGTTCCTAGCCTGTCCAAAGGAGCCGATGATGCTCCGACCCGACTGGGGCCAGCCCTTCTCGAGCACCGCGCATTGAAGCTGGTACCCTACCACGACCATGACAGTGGTCCCACCTTCCATGGCGGGCAAGAGGGCCCTCACTACGTCAACCGCCTGTGCGGCCTCTGGGATGTTAGCGTAGCCAGAATGAAGATTGGAGGTGACCTCAACTGAGGGGTTGTCAACCAGGATAAACCGGTGCCTTTCTTCAGGGTGCTGCGATGGGGGTTGAAGGTCCCGCAGTAACGTCTCCATGTCGTCCGTGGTAGTGTTGGCCGATGGGGGTTTACGCGAAGCGTCTAGCATAGTTGCCACCCAGACTGCTGCGTTGGCACGGTGGCGGAATTGCTGGAGGCCATGGGGTGGCTGACCCATGGCAGCGATCTGCTGCCAGCGAGGCGCCGGCCGTACCCAGCAGAGCACTGCCACGGATCGACCGCCCCTGGTCTCTGATCAGAAGTGGTGGTGGCGGGGACCAAAAGAAAACTGAAGAGCCTTCTCCTCCGCGTCGATGTCGCCCAGGCGCTTCTCTGCGGCCGCCTGGCCAGCTCCCGACGGGCGGCGAGGGATGACAAGGACGATGGCGGCGGCGGCGACGGCGGCGGCAGCGGCGGCGATGACGACGACGGCGGCGGTGGCAACGACCTGCTGCTGACGCCGCTCCTTCGCCTCCTGCCGAAGGCGCGACAGTGCCCTGTCCTTTTCGCGCTCGGCGTCCCAGAGCTGCTGCTGGCGCGCATGCGCCTCCTCCACCTCGCCCCTGAGGCTCTCCACAGCCTGCGCCGTCGAACGCTCCTTCTGCAGCAACTCCTGGTGCTCCGCATGCAACTGCGGCAGGAGCTCCTCGGCGCCCCGCGTGGCCTGCTCGCGCAAGGTCGCCTCCAGCATCGCCAGCTCGGCTTTGGCGTTCCGCAGGCGCCGCGCGACGACGTCCGCGCGCTCCTGGACGGCCTCCTCGGGGAAACCATGAGGTACCAATACCGCTACTGCCCAGACCTCTCCCGGGGCGCGTCCTGACCAGGACTTCGAGGCGAATCCAGCCGTGGTGACGAGGGCCTACCAGGAGCCCGAAGAAGGCGAAATCGAGGCAAGGGTAAAAGTATCGGTGCCTTTTCCTCCTCTGACTCCTGCTCCCGCCGCCACTCGCGCTCCACCCTCTGCACGTCGTCCACGCCCATGGCCCTGCTGAGCTTGGCGAAGCGCCCCGCCACGGCCTTTAGGAGGGCGCCCACTATACACCTACACCGATGCTGGCCAAGCTCCATCTGCGCCCATGATGCGCCCTCCTGGCTGCTTAGGCAGGAAGGCCTACACACCGATCCGGGGCGAAGGACCGGCCTGGCCATGATCGGCGCAGGTGTGTCGAGCCCCCATCCACCCCTTCTGACAGCACGTGCACCCCCCCCACCGCGGATCCAGGGGGGGGGAGAGGGAGGCGATGACTGTCCCATGCAGAGTGTCCCCGACTTCGTGGGGCTATCGAAGGAACCAGAAATTGACAGAAGATGGTGCCCTCCGAGCCTTCCCCACGCGGCTCTCGATGTCCCTTTGCTCCCCGCGCAGCTGCGCCTCCTCCCCAGCCAGCCTCTCAGCCACCGAGCCCGCGGCGGCGACTACCGCCTCCGCGGCCTGCAACTCCCGGGCCTTCTGCGCCGCCTGCTCCTGCAACCAGCGCAGCCGCGACGCCGCATCGCTGGCCCTGGCGTCCGCGCGGCGGACCTCGTCCTGCAGCGCGGCCCGCTCCGCGCCGCCGCCGCCCTCCGCCGCGCAGAGCTCGCCCAAGCGCCTGTCCACCGCCTCCAGCCGCGCCCGCGCCGCCTCGAGCTCGGACACGTCGAAGCGCGTGCCGCCCTCGCGCGCGGCCTCCGAGCTCACTGACAGGTTCCCGTTCTTCGCGATGGCCTCCCCTGCTAGCGTCACGACCTTGCACTTGAGGCCCAGGGCACGCGCCTCCTGGAAGGCGAGGCGGCGGCCGTCGGCCATGGTGTCGGCCACCACCGTGTCCCCCAGCAGGAACTCGAAGGCGCGGGCGAACCCCTCCCCGAAGGTCACGCAATTGAGCGCCAGCCGCGCGGTGCGCTCGTCCTTGACGAGCTCGTCGAGCCGCGGATCGACCGGGTCCACTCGGAGGTCGCCCAGGGGCAAGAATGTCATCGGCGGCTGCATCCGCTCCTTCAGGTACCTGGGGGCAAACAAGAATACCAATACCGCTACTCCTCGGACCTCTCCAGGGGTGAGTTCTGACCAGGCTTTCGAGGCGAATCCAGCCGTGGCCACGAGGGCTCTCCAGGGCGGGCAGCGGTATCGGCATCTCTGCTCCTCCGAGTGCCGCACGCAGCGGCGGGCCGTCTCGCTGGTGTCCACGACGACCGCGTCCAAGAACTTGCCCACGGCCACGTTGACGGCCACGTGCAGGCGCTTCTGGGACGGGCGGCACAGGTCCACGACCCTGCCGTGGACGCCGGGCACGGCCTCCTTCAGAGGAGCAACAAAAAAAACACACAACTGCACGGAGTTTTCGGAGTTTTCGGAGTTTTCGGAGTTTTTCGCGGAGTTTTCGGATCGGAGTTTTCGGATCGGCGCGGAGTTTTCGGATCGGCGCTGGTCCTTCCCTCCCTGGCGCGCGGAGCGCGCTAGGGGCGGCGCTGGAGACGCCGCCAAGGGGGCCCAGCGCCGACCCGAGAAGTCCGCGCGGAGCTCCGAAAAACGTACGGCAGGTTCGTGCCGTGCCGACCCCAGCGTTGGTTTTTGACACCGCAGGGATCGTTCAACCTTGAACGATCGGCCGCTGCCGCAACGTCCGATCGTTCAACATCGATCGATTCTGGGCCGCCGCCGGCGTTCAACCTTGAACGCCCGCGCTGGGGTCGCCGCGGGTCGACACGACGCGAACCTACCGTATATTCATTCAATGTTGTTATGTTGCTCGATCCCAGACCTCTCCTTGGGCGCGTTCTGACCTGGATTTCTAAGCGAATCCAGCCGTGGCGGCGAGTCGAGAGGGCTCTCCAGAACGAGCCGCGGAATCGGCATCCTTCCACTCTCCTGACCTTCAAGGCCGAGCAGACTTGCGAGAGCTGGCGCTCCCTCTCCACCTGCCGCTCGGCGGCGGCGACGTCCTGCACCGTGTCCAGCAGCTGCTGGCGCTCGGCCTGCAGCTGCTCCCGCTCGTCCGCCACGCTGGCGGCCGCCTCCTTCAGAGGAAGAAAGAATGACATAACTTCGCGCGAGGCGCCACGCGATGCGCAGTTATCTTCCCAGATCTCCTACGATATGATGTTCTCAACCTGCGGTTGTTTCGTATATTTCGGCCCTCAGGGTAGCTTTTTCGAGCCCCGGGGCCATCAAACATAGATCAAGGACGAACAACTACCCTGGGAGAAGTGGTCGGGCCTCCAGTGGACCTCCTTACGTAGAAAGAACGACATACGGTCAGGAACTTTTGCATGCAATGTCGCGGCGGCGGCCCCCTATGCCTTGCAAGCGGATGGAATGTCTCTCCACCCCACGGAGCGTAAGCCTGGGAACGGCTCGGGGCGATGACGCTGCGGGGGGCAAGACGAGGATAGCGTGTCGCGCCGAAGCGTGATGCGCCAGAACCAGCAGTGCGACACGTAAAGCGCAATGTCCCGACCGCAAACATACACTTCTGGAGGTCCGCGCGGATTTCACGGATCGGCGATGGACTTCGGGGAGGGAGCCTTTTGAGTATTTGGTGTTGTGTCGGAGACGGAGGCTGTTGAGCACTGGGTGTTGTGTTGTAGACGGAGGGGGTAGAGTGGAAGGTCATTTTCAAATCCATCTCGGGAAGGGAGCCTATTTGAGTTTTGGGTGTTGTCGGAGACGGAGGCTGTTGAGTACTGGGTGTCGCTACCTGGCGCGCGGGGTGCGCGCCAAGGGCGGCGCCGGAGCGGCGCCAGGGGGTCCCAGCGCCGACCCAAGAAGTCCGCGCGGAGCTCTGAAAATCGGTCTTTGTGCAGTCTCTTCCTGCGAGGCGGGGTAGTATTCATCCGAAACCACCACCTGAAGGATCGATCTTCGTTGACCTCGGGGGACGGCGGTACGGACATTTTTGGCCACCCCATGGCCACAAGATGTGAGAGAACGCATTTGACGAGCGCTTGCCTTGGCAACATCCCGCGACACATCATAATTGAGGCCCCCCCACCCCCCCTTGACCATCGAGCGCGCCTGGACAAACCGGGGTGACCAACCGGGGAGAATTCCCTGCCCATATCCCCCCACCCAACTCAAAGGGGGGAAGGTTCGACAACCCCCCCTCCCCTCAAATCCCCCGCCCGTTCTCGCCACCAGCAAACATCGACGACGGGGGCGCCCGCAAACGGCGACCGACGACGATGAAGACAAGGACCGTCGTCGGTCGTTGTTCGTCGGTCGTCGGTGCCGTCGTCGTCGTGGCCGCCGCCGCTGCCGCCGCGCCATCCGCCGTCGCTGTTTGCACGCATCGGCGACAGCGGTCGTCGTTGGCCGGCGGCGAAAAACGGAGGGGCGGGTCGAACCCCCCGCTTGCATCCAGGGGGGGGGAGGAGGGGATTCGATCGCAAGGCGGACAAATCACAAGCTACATGCGCCAGCCCCAACCGACTGGGACACATTTACACAGGCCGACAAGCCCACTGGGACCAACTACAATCTGCCATCATTAAACTTACACAAAAACATGACACATGATTGTGAGCATTTTCTAACACGATCCATTCCTATAGACCAGAGAAATTTCTAAATCAAGCACTTGGCGGGGGAGGCAGCAAAGGCGCCAGGGTTGGAACTGATACCAACTTGTTTCGTTATATATGGGGTTTGTGTAGTCGCCGAACCAGCAACGATCAATTGTTACACTGGAGCTGCATGCCTTCCGCATGAGGCATGTAGAGATTGCATCCAAAAGCTTGGGACCGCTCGTATTCAAAATGCACAACGTTCGCTTCGGATGTGTGCGGGGTCCAGAGGCGAGCGGTATAGTACTCATTTTTAGAACGTCTACTTCATCAAAGAACTGTATCGTTCCCACATGACAAACGATCGTCCATAATTAATGTGTGCAGCTCTCACATGAAAGCTTGTCTCGCTCTCGTGAAGGGTACCTGGGCGTTTCGCATTCTCGCGAAGTTCTTCAGATGAGAATTGAATAGCTTCCAAAGCAGATTTGTCCACTTGTCATATGACGGGTTTCTTGGGTTATGTTCCGTGGGAACCTGTGCAGCTCTCATTCAGGAGCTGGTCGGTTTCCGACGGTGGCTGCGTAGAATGCGCATAGAAAGTGCCTCAATCGCACAAGGGAGATCGGAAGCTTTCACAGACTAGCTGGTTAGATGTCGTTTGGAAGCGGTGCAGTCGTGACCTGATACTTGTGCAGATTTCACATCGGAAAACAGAGTAACCTACCACGAAGCTTTTTGCATTCGTTGTCAGGTGGGGGGTCGTCCTTGGGATGTGGGGGGTGGGCGGCCGCAAAACAAAAGGATTTTTTTTGTGTGGTTCAGCTAAAAGAACCCGCTTGCATTCCTCAAGCAAAAAACTCTTTTGCATTTCGCCGCAAAGGAAATCCTTTGGTATTCCGCCACAAAGGGAATCCTTATATATTCCGCCTCAGAGGGAATACTATTGAAATTTATATAAAAATTGAAAACAATGGCCCAGCACAGCGATCACAGCGTTTTTAATTAACAATCTTGTATTATCATTGCCAGTGGCAGCGATCACAGCGTTTGTAATAAAAAAAAATGCATTGTGATTTTCTTGTTCATGGCCAGGCACATCGGTCACATAGGTCACAACTTTTTAAGTATTTATATTTACATATATATAAAACGATGGGTACCCGCTTTAATACAACGTTGCGAAAACATAACTTGTCCTCATAATTGCATTAGGAAATCAAGCAGAACCTGGTGTTTTCGAAGCGTCTTACTAATCATTTACAACGCTGTGGTCGCTGTGCCTGACTATGAAAACAATATTTGTAATTGAAAACGCTGTGATAGCTGTGTCTGGCAATGAAAATATAATACGTTCAAATACAAACGCTGTGGTCGCGGTGCCTGGGCATTGTTTTCAAATATTATACAAATTTGAATTGGGCTCTTTGTGAAAGAATACAAAAATCATTCATGTTGTAATGGAATTGTAAAAAATCCATGTTTGGCGGAATGCAATAGTATTCCTTTGCGACAGAATGCCAAGCAAATCCTTTCGTGGCGGAACGCGCAATAACTCCTTTTTGTAACAGGGTACAAAAGGAATTCCATGTGTGGCGGAATTCCAACATATTCATCCCTGTGGGAAACTACAAACGGATTTTTCTTTGCGGCGAACTACAGAGGAATTCCACTTGTAGCGGCATGCAAAGGAATTTACATTGTGCCCAACATGCAGAACATTTTTTTGCTGTAGAATACAAAATGATTTTCTTTGTGGCGACATAGAAAACGGTTCCATCTGTAGCAGAACTCAAAAAAATCACTCTGCGGCGGAATACAAAAGAATTGTCTCTTGTGCCGGCTTACAGAAGGATCCCCCCCTGCAACGGAAAACAACCGCATGCAAACCATTTTCTCGTGGCAGAACACAAGGATTCCCTCTGCAACAAAATGCGAAAGGAATTTCCTCTGTTACAGAAGACAAAAGGATCCCATTTGTAGCGGAATGCAAAGGGACTCCTTCTTGTGGAAGATTCCGAAAAGATTTCCTCTGTGGCGGAATGCAAAGGGGCTCCTTTTGTGGAGAATTTCCTGTTACGTTTGTCTCTCAGAAACTGTTATGGGCTCTCCGTTCTTCGAGCATTTGCAATGCAATAGCTCTTCGCAGTGTCAAACGCCACAACTCTGCTCTTCCTGCTGCAGCGGTCAAACATGCACATGGCTCTCTTGAGCGGGGATTTGATAGGTGTGGCAGATAGATATTAAGTTGATTTCCTGTTGCGGTTCTCTCTCAGAAACTTTCGCGGGCTCTTCGTTCTTCAGGCAATGAGAAGACAATGGCCCTCAAGCAATAGCAATGGCGAGGGGGGGGGGGGGGGGGGGGGAGGGAGGGGGGGGGGGGCGAGGGGAAGGAGAGAGAAACAAACTTTGAAGGCGAATGTCCGCGGCGCAAAGGCGCGAGCCTTAAATTGAAAACCGACCGCCCCCCCATCCGCGCAACCGTTGCAGACTGTTGAGACGACGAATCGACGGCTCAGGCGCCGTTTTTTTGTTTGCGAAGATCAAGAGACAATCCTTCTGCCCGCGACGGTCAACCAGCAGTTGACGCTGATCCATAAGTGCATATGTAATGGCTGCAAAACGATGCGCGAACGGTCAACCAACAATTGATACTGAAACGTAATTGCACGTGTAATGGCTGCATTAATTCGCTGGCCCAACAGGCCGAGGCGCGCTCAAATCTCAGATAACTGCATTGCAGTATCTGCGGACGGCGACGACGACAACGACGACGACGACGGGGCGCCAAGACGGCCCAATACGGCCCCAAGATGGCACGGCGGAGTGGACGAGGCGATTGAATAATGCGGAAAAGCAACGGTCAACCAGCAGTTGACACCGATCGATAAATGCACATACAATGGACGCATAAATAAAGCGTGAAAGACAACGGTCACTCATTAGTTGTCACATACATCAGAAATAAGCGGCACTTGGCCACCACTTTGGAAGGAGAGGTCGGCCCGCGGGATCCATTGCAATCACGAGCACATTAGATCCACTTCCACTCTTGTCAAGCAGCTCTGCAAGCATGTCGCTTGTTTCGCCGCCTCCATTGCGCCAAATCTTGACTCCATTGGGGGCCTCGTTGGGTGGGTACCCGCGTGCATATACCAACTCTTTAATCCAATTATCTTCACTTAACACCCGCTTGTTCAACCAGCTCAATCTCTCCCGGCATGTCTTCCCATCTGCGCAGCCAACAGGGCCATCGCCCAGAGTCACGAAGGCTTTTAACGCAGACCTCAGCAAATGCTCGTTCGAAGATTCTCTCTTGCGTCTTTCTCCGAAAGGTATGTTGATCTTCCATCTACGCCAAAAGCGCGGAGACAATGATTGATATTGTCAAGCCTGCCCTTCAACGCTGCCTGGCCGCATTTGGGCCGCGCCGTCGAGCAGCCCTCCGACGCCGCGCCATGCATGTTTGCAGATTTCCTTCATTCTGGCACCGAACATCCCTGAATCGAGACAGAACAACACGCGTGACAAAGCTGCGCCTGTGCGCAGAACTAAATGTTGGCAACTTTAACTTGTCCAAGACCCATCCAGATCTTTGCGGCCCCTCTTCTACCTGAGACAAAAATCCAGGATGCAATGCCCCCCCCCCCCCCGGCAACGATCCACGCGTCGGTATATCCTGTCGCAGCCGGAGATCTGCTTCGGACGCGCGATCTGCGATCGCTATCGTTGTCCGATGAACGCTTACTTTCTTTGAAATTGTCTGGCGGACTTTTCGCTGCCCTTTCATCTTCGCCGTCGCTGTAAGCACTGCTATTCGACAATGGTTCGGAATCAGCTTTGCCGGGCGCCGAATCAGACGCGCGCCCCGCCGCCTCGGCAACGACGCGAGGGCCAGCGCCGGGCCCGGAATCAGAACGCGCTCCTGGAGGCGCACGAGGGCGCGCCCCCGACCGCGGCGCATTGGGCGGGGGCGGAGCTTGGTAGCATTGCTGTGGGGCACAAGGGAAGAACATCCAATTTGAAAGAAGGCCTGGCGAAGGATAACCGCAACGCTAAATCGAACTCGGAACTTCGTTTTGGGAGAGTTCCCTCCAGATTGCTGCAGCCCCGCCCCGATCCCTGATCGCTTCCTTTAGCCATCAATGAATACATATATGTCAAAGCTTGAAAATTCACTTCTTTCGCCGGCGCGTCTCCAAAGCGATGCCAATCGGCGGCGTTGCGCGCATTCGGAAACGGACCTAAATGACGAATCCGACGCACCAACGTCCATGATATTACAAAATCGAGCTGCATGCGCAAAGCCTGGAGGCCTGAGCCGAGCAGCTACGGATAAGCAAGATGTTATTATGATCTGCTTTCGATTAGCCCGTGGCCGCGGAAACCCTGACGCCTGTCTGGTGGAGATGTTCATCAAGAGGAAGCGGAGGAGGGCGAGCGCCGGGGGGGCGTAGATCGCAAAAATATAAAAGAAGATGATGGATAAGGAGGACAGAGCGGGGGGCTAAACGAAAGCGACATATGACGAACTACATGCAGACACTGAATAATACTATGATATGATATGATACGATATACTGGCCACGTTTTTACACAGGCACGAAAACATGAATGCCAATGTACATCTGCGCAACGCTCTGGATGTTCACTGCCAACCAGTTGACAAACTCGAAAACATTGCACAAAAAAAAAAAAAACACTGCGCGCAACGGTTACTTGAATGCTGATCAGCCAAACACCGCTGCGCATCGACGCAACGCCCCTGGCTGCTAGCTCTCCACCAGCAGTTGACAAACGCAAGGACAATGCAACACATGGAAAAAAACATCGCGCGCAACGGTGACATGAACGCGGATCAACCACCCGCCGCCGCGCATTCCGCTGCGAGCACGTTCGACCAGCAGTTGACACCGCGTGCTCACATGAACCCAAAGCCAAATACTAACACCGCTGTAAATATCGGCAACCAATCGACGGGGCATGACCAATGCTCAATGCTTTTCCCGCGAACGAACAAATTCACTGCTTGCGCTTCGGCGTGCGCTTCTGCTCCGGCGTCCGCTTCTCCACTTTCCTCGGCGACATGCAAGCGCCAAGGTAGTCCTTCCTGGAATGCCCCGCGGTGAACGCGTTGCGCCATAAACAAGAATGGCGCAGGAAGTGTCGGCAGCGCGCGCTTCATCTTTGACAGCCAGGTCAGTCTGTCCGCGCACGACCACAACTGTTCCGCCGCTTGAGAGCTCAATGTCTTGTTTATGAATAGCGGCGGGGGTTTTGCATGTGTGCTTCTTGCTGCGATACCCATCCAAGCGACGTTTATCGCGCAGCGAACCTCCGAGATGATTGGCGACCGTGCATCCGCAATGACGCGCGCACTTGCCAGCAATCATTTTCGTTTCCCCCAGGTCAACACGGTTGCGTAGAGCCCCCCAATTTGAGCGCGCGCAATCTTTTTGTTTTCTATTTGCGTAGCCGCTGTGTACCTCGATTGAGATTTCGCCTTCGCTTGAGCAGCGGCCTGCATCTCTATGATAAGTCTCTCTACGTTTCTAATGTTCGGACGTCCAGGAATATTTGCCCCTTCATATTTTTCTCTGTCTCCGCGAGCTTCCGACCGCATTGGGAATGGCCGCCGGCCGCGGCGTCGAGCTTTCCGCGCGGGTGCTCGTATAACGGATCGCCCAAGGCAGCGTTGAAAATGGCATGCAAGCCTTTGTTGCCTGCGTCGAAAACTTCGCCGCCATCTGGCACTGGACCGTTGATGTCGAAATCAAGACCCCCTCTTGCAAGCGCAGGAAACAAAACATAGCTTGCAAAGTGGCGCCGCTCGGTTGCTTGTCGCCCTTTCCAGATTGAATGGCTTCACTGGGAAACCCGATGCTGACGTCACGATACGACATCGATATCGCTGCTGCCTCGGCCCCCGCCGACGCGACTGCGCGACGCGCGCGGCGCCGCATCTGCGCGAGCTAATTATACGCGAAACCAAGTTGCGCGCGCACTTGAAGAATTGGGCTGTTGTCAGTTTTCGTCATAATGTGTTCCTTCGAATCAGAACGCGCAATGAAGTTTAGTTTGCAAAGTGGCCCAGAGGACCTGTTCGTGCAAAGCTTCGTGGAGTGACGCGCCGCGCCCCACTCAGCTCCGTTCCAAACGGTGGCATCATGCGTCCAACAGTGCCCTCGCATCTTCTCCAGACCCCAGCCGCGCTTTTTGCGCGAGTCTATATCTGGCAAAAATATCGGGGCACTCTGTTCTACCATTGCAGATAAGGACGCCCGGCAGACGTCGGCGTTCTACAGTGCGCCCTTTGCGCCCCTGGCCAGGAGGACGAGGGGGGATAAGGAACGAGAGAGGAGAGCGAGGAGGATGAGTGCGCGGGGGAAGAAGGAGGAATGATGGAAAGGAAAACGAAGGAGGAGCGCTGAGGATATAGGAAAAGATACCAGGAGGAAAAAGGAAGGAGGAATACGAAAGAGAACGATGGATGATGACGCAAGAAGAAGATGCGTTGGGAGAAGGAGGAGGCATGGTGATGCAGTAGTATACCAATATTTGGGATATGGATCAGCTTTCGTTGTTGTCACCACACAATTGGCAAGTGCCAATGAGCCAATGAGCGATGGCGGAAAGCATCGCACGGCGCCAGACACAGCCAACCAGCAATTGACATAACAAACCAACGGAACGTTGCCATCTGCATGGCAATGCGGAATCAATGTTGCAATTGAGGAGTCAACCACGAGGTGACAAAACCAACGGCAAGTTTAACGATGGGAAAAGTCAACCAGCAGTTGACAACACTGAAAGCCACAACTCGCCATTAGCGCAAGCACCGACTTGTCTCTAGCTGGCAAAAAGCCAACTGCAACATCCATATAAACGAATGCCCAGCAGTCATAATCTTTTGAACAATACGTCGGAAGTGAGTTTGTAAGTCGCAAAAGTCGCCAGCAAGCAGCTGACTTTAGAAATAATAAAATCATGGAGTTTGATGCTTGCGCGAAGCCCTATCAATGCAATTTGAATTTCTTACATGCCCTCACGCTGATGACCAAGCGCGCCCTCCCCCCTCCTCCGCGAAATTCTCCGAGTCGCGCTTCGTTGGGCGAGATCCCGCAGACATTCCCGCGTCGACGCGAGACTTATGAACGGCGCGGGCCAGTCCACGCCTGTCATGTTCCTGACACGCTCCCTCCATTCCCACATCTCCGTCGGCTAGCCCTGCCTCGGCCGTGGTCCTCTATTTCTTGGGTGCGCCGGGACACTCTAATTCCTCTGCCTTGTGACGCTTCCTCTCGGGCGTATCAGCAGCCAGGTCAAACTCGCATCCGTTGTCAGACTGCCTTCGTTGATAGAATGCGCTGCGTTTCTCGCATGTCCTCGAGGTTGCCACAAAACGCAATCGGAGCTGCATTCGCACTGCGATCCAAAGAGCTAGACCCGGCAGCCGTTAAGTAAGGATGATCGTATGACTGAGAAGATATTGCTGGATCATTGAATAACCCTCTGGCGCCCCGTGCAGATGAAGGCCTGATCGTTCTCGAAAGGGGAATCGGCTCGCCGCTCATAGCCCTGCTCAAATATTCCAAAGACCATGTTACATCGTCATGATAATTCGGTGGGACATCCTTCAGTTGTCCATTTTCCATTACTGCAAAGTGAGTTTCACCTCTGGCTTGAATATGTCCACATCTTCGCTGTTCGACCAATTGATGCAAGGGGCGCCCACTAACTCCTTAATGGCACTGCGGTGGACAATGCCCTCGTGAGCGACGGCGATAGCGTGGAAACGACGCCTGAATGCTACCCAATCATCATCGTCTGCTTCTTTATCGATTGACGGCATAATGAGCTTCTGCCAATGTTCGTCGGAGATTTTATCTCTGCGCGCAAGTTTCTTAGCCGATTTACTGTCGCGCTGCTGACTCACTGCTTGGCGGCACGAATGCACGTCGAAGCCCGAGCCACCCCATCTGGCCCATAGACGAGCATCTACCTCTGCGGGGTACAAAATAGCTTTCACCATATCAACCCCGAGCAGATAGAATTTCCCGCCATCAGAGATACACGGCTTGATCAAGTGTTTCGCTCGCCCCTGAACAGATTAATGAATTTGGCAGTCGCTGTGGCAGGTCGCGCGTCGTCGTCTCTCTCTCTCTTTCTCTCTCTTTTTCTTCTGTTGTCCAATGGTTGGGCGCCATGAAGGCGCGTGTCCTTGAACGCAAGCTTTTACCGCTTTCCGAAGTTCCAATCCATAGAATACCATGTTCATTATGTGTGGCCGTCTTTTCTTTTGGCACCAAATCCAAGAGCCACGGTTTCAAATCCTTGAAGGCGGTGAACTTAAAATCGATCGCCCTGGCAGTAGTCGCGCCGCTCGCACAACATTCCAAAACGACATGCACTTCGCTTCTGGTCCGTCCAATATTAGGCGTCCTGGATTCTGTGTCCACACATGACCCACTCTGCGAACTGTCCTTCGTTGTTTGAAGAAGGCCTCATCTTTCGCATAAGCTGGCGCCCAGCTGCAATCTCATTGAAATCAACTTGCTTGTCTTCGACGCCCCCTAAACATTTACCGTGGCGAACTAGAAATCCACCAAGCCCTTCGCGCATGTTTTGAACTATTTTCTTCGTAGAAGTTGGGTTGCGAGGCCACCGCGAACTGCAATGCACGGGGCCGCGCGCGAAGTCATCCTGCACTTCCACAAGCTTTGGCAAGCCGTCGAACATAATGCGTTTGATGACGTGCCACTCATCGCCGGCGGGAACAATCGCAAATTGCACTGCGTACGCCATTTGCCACGAGCTTGGCGAGCCAACTGGGCATGGTACGTTTTTGTAGTTGCCCAATTCCATCTCTTTTGGGACCAGCCCTTTCACGTGATCATTGTAATTGCCGTCCCATTGTGCACTCCAATCGTTACTTCCGTGGAAATAATTCTCCAACTTCTTTACAACCGTTTTGCCATCGTCTTCAAGCTTCCCGTTCCATTCGGGAATGCAATCCAGCGCCCACCTGTTTCTCGGATTCACGCTCGTATGTGGGGACGCGTAGATCGGTAAATCTGTAACCTCGGTTAACACTGGAGCATCAAACTTGATGATAGGGCGTTCCGTGACAAACTGCAACTTATGACTGGAAATTTGCTGGTCCGCGTCTGCCAGAATATCATTCGTTGCCCCTGCGCTTTCTAATGCCACGCATAATGTTTTATATCCGCATACAACGTTAGCTATCAGCTAACTTATTCATCAACCAGCAATTGATTAGTCTTCTCGGCTTGTAGGTTTGAACCATTCATGGCATACGGCGAGGACGGGGAAAAGGAGAATGATGATAATGCTAACGGCTATGAAGGATCTGACGATGATAACTGAAGGCGGCCCACAACCCAGGCACGGCGCAGCGGCTGTCTAGTCGCAGAGGCTGGCCCGCAGCCCAGACACGGCGCAGCGGCTGTCCCGTCGCAGAGGCTGATCCACAAGCCACGCGCAGCGCAGCTGCTCTGTCCTCGGGCAGAGCGGAATCCGCCCCGCCTCAATGTCTGGAGCTGAGGCCGTTCCACCAACCAGGCGCGGCGCAGCGTGGACAGCAGGGGAAGGAGAATATGGGAGAGAGAAGCAGGAAGAGAGAAAGAGGGAGAAAGAGAGAGAGAGAGAGAGAGAGAGAGAGAGAGAGAGAGAGAGGGGGAGAGAGAGAGAGAGAGAGAGAGAGAGAAAAAAAGCAAGAAAGAGAGAGAGAGAGAGAGAGAGAGAGAGAGAGAGAGGAAAAAAGAAGAAAAGAAAAGAAATAAGCCATACATAAAAAAAGACATAAAGAAATCAATCAATAGAGAAAGAGGGAGAGGGAGAGAGAGAGAGAGAGAGAGAGAGAGAGAGAGAGAGAGAGAGAGAGGAGAGGGAAGAGAGGGAGACAGGAAGGGAGGAAGACAGCGAAGAGAAGGGAATACGAGGAGGAAGGGGGGCTGGAAGAAGGCAGGGGGCTGGGATGAGTATATATATATATGTATATATATGAACGTGACGGTGGTTTTTCTCACTGCCGCCACTGCTTCGCGGTCTACTCGAGGAACGCGAGGCGCAGGAGGAGTGGGGAACGCGATAGTTTGGAATATATCGATGGATCGCGATCGTTTCAACACCCCCCTGCCCCAGCCAAGTCACGAGAGATCCCATGGCGGCCAGGCCTCGCACAGGTTGCAAAAAGACTCCCCCCCCCAGGCCTTCACGGTGGGCGGGTCGGACGGCGGGCTGCAAAGCCACTCGGGACAAGACAGGCGGCGGCAACGCGAGACACCTCGAGTCGTTCATATCTTCGTCCTTTCAGTGTACCAGTCATGGACGTGGCGATGGTTTTCCTCACTGCCGCCATTGCTTTGCGGTCTACTCGAGAGACCACCTGGGGGGCACTTAGAGCCCAAACAAGCGCGAGGCGCAGGATGAGTGAGGAACACAATCGCTTGGAATATATCAGTGGATCGCGATCGTTTCAACGCCCCCCTGCCCCAGCCAAGCCATGAGAGATCCCATGGCGGCCGGGCCTCGCACAGGTTGCAAGATGCCTGGTAAGAGGTCGAGGGCCCCCCCCCCCCAGGCCTTCCAAGATGCCCCGCCCTGGTAATCCGAACGCATCCTCCTCAAATCCACATCCTCGTTCACTACAGTGCATCAGCGAAGCTTGTGCATTACAAGCATCCAAGCGGCTGCAGCACTTTTGACGCACTGCTCCTGCTCTCTGGATAGAGCCAACGCAACAAGGACAGCCGTACCTTGGGATATATAAAACCGAACGGTTCGAGAGGCTGGCCACCTTTCTTGCGCCAGTATGCCCTCCTTAGAACTGCAACGTGTGACATGACCGGTTGCAACACTGCGTCGAAGGCTGTAGAGCGAGAAACCTCGCCCTTGCCAGCCTAGAGTCTGCAGGATGCTAGTAAGCATGGCCGAGCCTGGCCTCCAGCCAGGCCGACCACCAGCTTCTCTGGCTCGCATGATTCACAAGCATGCGCTAAAACTATTATGATGGTGCCATCCTTCAAGGTGACTGCTTCGCTCAGGCCTGACCTCTGTCTGGCTTGCTGACGGGGATGGAAATGACGGCTTTACCTTCCAGGGAAAGGACATCGCGACGTTTCATCGCGACAATTCTCCACTTCGCAATAAGGTATCGAGCCCGACCAGCACCAGTGCAGCACGTCCTTCCCGCCCTACATGCCAGGCGCAATGCGCCACTGCAAGAGCCAGCTGCCCTGTGAATAGCGTAGCCCTCGATGGTGGTGCCCAACGCTCCCACGCTTGGATCAAACTCCAGAAGTGGTCAAAGAAACCTTTGAGCGAAGGAAGCAACCACTGGGGGTTCGCCGCTGCGTTCACGGGGACGTAGCACGGCTCGAGCTCAGCTCAACCAGATTCCAAAATTTCGGCGAGCGCCTGATCCATAGACTCACGCGGCCAAAAAAAAAACACGTCTGGGTACCCCACTGAAGAAAACGGCTCTCAGCACTCACATATTTCCATCTCGCCTCCGTCGTGATCCGCAAGTAGCGCTGCTGCACATGACGTCGGCTGCTTTGCTTGGCGAGGTGGCCGGGTCGCCGCTTCCCTGTCCGCGCAGACATCCGCGAGCCTTCCCCCATAACCTTGAGGGGGTCTTCTTCGCAAGGCTCGAGCGTTAACGTGGCTGTCACGGGCATTCGGCCCCCGCGGGTAGGTGTAGATGACCTCCCCGTTCCAAAGAGAGGGATCGATGCTGGCCCGTGGCCCAGGCCTTCGGCCGGAAGGGCGCCGCGATGTCAAGGCGCACGTCGGAGCCCCCCCTCTCGCCTATGCTCTCGTAGGCGGCTCTCAACCCACCCCTGCACTGGCCCCTCGGCGAACTCAGCGCTCTCGTCGAGCAGGTCCTTGCACTCGATAGGGCGCCCGAGGCCCTCTCCCGAGGAGCGCCCAGAAAGTGACCGAACGTCGCAGAGAGGGCCCCGAGGGGCCAGCCGAGCGGGGCGACAGCGGAGGCGCCCCCGAGCAGCGGACGCAGCAGGGCCTCGACCGCATGCTGGTTTGAGCCCGACATGGCCACGGCCGAGGCGTGGTGACGTGGGAGCCCCAGTAGGACCTCCTGTTCTGCAGAAGTAGCTAAGCAAGCCCCCCCCCCTCAAAGATGCGGTTATGGTCGCAATGCCGGTGCGGGGGATAAGGGTGAATGCCCGAGGCCCAGCGTCGTAGGGCCTCCTCGCTCGCCTCGCGTATTACGGGCGGCTCATGCCTCGGCTCGGTTCGAAATACCTTCTGAATGAACGTGCGAAGCGGCTTCGAGTCGTCCAGGCGGTATGCCCCAGGGCTTATCCAGTCCCTTCGCTCGAGTCGTCGAAGTCGGATATCTCGCACTGCTCGCCCTCGGCTCGCCTCGATTAGCTCGGCCCCGTCCAAGGCTGCGATGTTCCAGGAGCACCGGCGCAGGCGGGGTCGTCGGTTCTCGGCGAAGAGGCTGTTGCAAACCTCGACGGGGGCCACTCCCAGAGCCTCGTTGGGCCCCATCGGTGTCCTCGCGGGCCATGCCCGCAGAGTTCCCGACGAGCCAGCGCACCCAGCAGGTAAAGAGATTCTTCCCAGGATTGATTATCCGAGGCAGGTGATAGAATAGACGACTCTTCTCACCGCTCAGTCCCGAGCGTTTGGCGCTCACGCCAGCAAGGCTCCGACAGGGGCTACCCCCCATCAGCAATGCAAAATCAACCTTGTCATTGTAGTGCGCCGCCAGGCCGGCGAAGACCTGCGCAGAGACATCTCCCGCGCGGCCGAGCTCTATGACGCCCGGCCACCGGGCGCGCACGTCGCGCTTCGCATTGTTGTCTACCTCGCTGTTGGCATAGCCCACGACGACACGGCCCAAACGGCTGAGCGCCACCGCAGCGCAGCCAATTGCGTCAAAAAATACTGATGAACAAAACGCGGGGAGCTCCACCTCGGCCCCCTCGCAGCAGTGCACTGTGGGTGACCGCCCCGATGCGCCCACTGAGGGTGGCCAGGCGCATGGACCAGTCTCGCGGTGGCAAGCCGTCCGCTCGGGTGAAGCTGCGGACGGACCCCATGCCCCAGACGCTCAAATCCACGCTTGCGCAGGCCCCGCCAGCACCAGAGCGGGCGACGACGCCGCTGGTGCGGGCCCGCAGGTTGGCACTGGCAAGCGGGGGCTTCACCAGCGCGCGCAACAACTCGCAGCCCATCTCGGGGTTGATGACCCACTTGTTGTGCGCCAGCCGCTCCACACACAGGCTGAGATACTTCACCTTGGACACGTCCGCAATGATGCACTCAGAGCCGGTAGACATTACCACCCGGCAGATAGGCACAATACTGCCATTCCAACCACATTTAGTCGGTTGATGCAGTGATACCCAAAGCAAGCTCTTTCACTCGTAGGTAGACATTGCCACTCATCTTCAAGGCAAGACACTGTCATCCCGACCACATTGAGTCAGCCTAGACAGTAGAACCCACAGCCAATGCTTCCAAAAACCGATAGAGATACATATCCTCCATCAACCACCATACCAGTCGTCAAGACGGGTAGCTGGGTGGAATGTCGGCAGGGCCGAGGCTTTGCAAGGGGGCCGCAACTTCCCCTCGCAACGCCCCCGCCGCCGCCACGGTGGCCGCCAGACGCGGCCACTGGAAATGCTCGTCACAGTCAGCCGCTCGCACCCGCCATTGAAAATGCTGGAGAAGGGCCTCCTGGACGCCAGCGCCCGCACCCAGCGCCCAGGGAGGACTGGGGGGCCACCGACATGCCGAGGCAAGCTGAGCAGGAACAGCGCGAGGGACAGCAGCTCCATGTCGCGCCCCATCATAGCCAGGCGCCCTGCCAATCCGTCCACCTCAACGCCCATGCGAGCGATCCGCAGGCGCCTGCAGCTGGCCTCGCCCTCAGCAGTCTCAACCCCATTCTTTAGGTAGCTATCCCGAATCTTCTGCTGGAAGTGCCCGACGGCCCCCTGGCTGACGGCAGCTATGGCACGCGGGGGCACCTCCACATCGTTCGAGTAGTCCACGTACGTCTGCCACCATTCGCGGCAAGCGTCCGCGATGCCAGTGAGCACAGCAGGCATGGGTGCGGGTCGGCCTCGTCGCCACCCCCGCCCGAAGAAAAGCCCCATCGAGGATCGGGAAGATGCCCCAAACGTCCGTGGAGGTGCTGAAAATATCAACGCAGACAGGACCCAGCCCATCTGGAGAACGGCCATCGCCAGGTAGACGCGCTTCTGGAAACAAACCAAGATACTGCCAGGAAGAGGTCGACCAGCCGCCATAAAGCCGCGACAGCTCTTCGGTAAAGCCCCCATGCAAAAAAGGACCCCCCTTTCTTGTCGTCTCCGCCCCGCAGCATAACCTCATTATCCTCGAGGCCAATCGAAACCCAGTAAGGGAACGGCACGAGAGTCGCCGCATCATACTCCATTTCTTTCATGAAACAATTGGCGGGGATCACGTGAAAGATGAGCCGTGTCTCCCTCGTCTCGTCTGGCAGGGGTGCACCCTCCTTGCGAAGCGCAGAGAAACCATGCAGAACTTTCTGGTCATTGCGCTTGAAGATGTCGTCGTGCTCGATCGGCTCGCGCAGCCCCAAACTTCACCAGCTCTTTGCGAAACTCGTCCTTGGTGTACTTGGCGTTCCTGTAGGTCCTGTTGGGCGTGCCAGCATCCTTCAATTGTCCTTTCGGGCGGCCCGCTGGCGCCATTCGATGGCGCGCAGTGGTATCGCCACAGCCATAGGGAGCACGTCCCTAGCCGATGCACATCCGCCTCGTGGCGGCGAGTACTTGCCAAAATTTATCCAACAAATTCAAGTCCTCATCGGAGATCGCAAGATACTGTCGTGAATCAGAAAACCATGTTCGAGTGGGCTCCTGCTGGAGAAGTCCTGGCGGCGCACAGAGATGGCCAGCCTGTCTCTCCAATCGCCGAACCCCCTCATGTCAAAGGGGGTCAGCGCAAGGTGACCGCGCTGAAAACCTGGCCGCTCTGGCCAGACCCTTTCCTCTCGACCGAAGGCTTCTTCCGCGTCTCCCGGGTCACGCGTTGGATCCTCGCCTTGCACTGCCGTCCCGACGCGCCCTCTTTCTTCGGGAACTCGGCCTGACCACGCAATGCCAGCGGACGTCCACCGGGAGTTCCCAGCGGCAAAGGTTCACGCGCGACAGGTGGCCCAGATCGCGCACCACTGCGGAGGACAAGCCCGTCTTGCAGTCGACGCGCGGCCTCGGCGGCGCCCGCCGGCGTGGATAGCTGCTCACGCCCCGGGCTTCCGCCTCGGCACCGGCCACGGAGGAGGCAAGCGCTGCCGCCCGTACCCCCCCGGCAAACGCCCAAGCGCGAGCCCCGGGCGCGCTCGCCGAGGCCGAGCATCTTCTGCTGGGCAGACTCGACGCCCAGCGCCGTCTCCCCATTATCCTCGCCGAGGCCGAAGCCCTGCGTCTCCGGGGGAACCGACTCCAGCCAGCGAGAAACGCGCGGGCGCCCGTCCCACTGCTCCTTCTGATCTGCGTGGATGCGGCGCATAAAGTAGCCCAGGGCCTGAGCCGGCTTGCCCTTCAACAACAATTCCGTAGCTTCCACGCGAGCCATCATCTCCCCGCGCTTGTCAACCCCGATCTCCTCGAGCCGGCGTTCGGGCTTGATGGCCCGAAGGAAGAATCGCGTGCGCACAGGGGTCAGGCTCTTGTCGTCAGACTCGGGCTCGCCCTCGTCCAAAAGCGTCAACGCGTCCCTGATCCCCCGCTGCGTGATTATGCCAGGATGTTCCCTGGCCATCTAACGCAAGCCCCCTGCCCGCGAACTTCAAAACCGATGAATCTCCGCCAAACTCTGCGCCCTCAATGTCGCTGTCAGACTCCTTGGAGGCGCCCCTCAGCATCCCCACGAGCGCCCGCAGCGTCGATCGATCCTTGCCCTTTTACGGGCTCATCGTCGTCACTGATGTCCTGGTTCTTGCTCAGCTTCGGGCTGGAGGCCTCCTTTCCAGCGTCGCGACTAGCGATGACCTCCTCCAGCCTTGGCTTCTTCGAACTCGTGCCGGGGGTCCGTCTGCTCCTCCCCCTCATCGTCGTCGACGGGAGGCGGCGGCGGGGCCGCCCTCGCCATGGCCTTCTTGGATGCAGGCGCGGGCTGTTCCTCGTCCGCGATCCCGCCCAACTCTTCGGCGCGCTTGGCCATGTCCCTGATCTCGCAGGGCAGGGCGGGCAACTCGGGGCCATCGCCGCTCCCCTGGCCGTGGAGCTTCTGGAGGTCAGCGGGAAAGGTCACCTGGCACTTGTCAGCATGAATATAGCTGCGCCCAAGAAGTTTGACGTTCCAAGAGCAATCGTCGCGACTTCCATGCCAGAGATGGGCACTTACCTCTTTCTCATCCACCGAACGGCGCCTCCGCGCGTAGCGTGGATCCGAGAAGCTCACGTAGTCAACCTCAGCTAGTCTCCCGCGCCCAGTGGGAACGCCAGCTCCCCGAGCGATGCAAATCGTCTCGCCCTGAACTTTCTCGACGCCGTCGTAGACCGAGTGTCGCGACAGCTGGCCAACCGCCAGCGGCCCCATGCCGCCAGCGGCGCAAAAGAAAGGTAGCGTCGGGAAGCGAGCTCTGCGGGAAGGGCAGGTCCCAACGCTGGCCGAGGCGGGCCACCCCCGCCAGGGCCCCCGCGCGCCACCGCGAGACCGCGGAAAGCCGGCGCCGCGCATGGCCCCAGGGCCGCGCGCCGAGGACCGCGCGGGGCACGGGGTCACCCAGACAAAAGCGAGGGGCAGCCCCCCCTCCCCCCCCTTCCACCGCCGCCCAGCATCCACGACTCAAGCTGGGACCTAACCCACCCCTCGGGAAGAGGTGGGAGTGCAGGGGCCGAGAGACCTCTCGCTTCTCTCCCCCTGCAAAGCCACTTGAGACAAGACGAGCGGCGGCGACGCGAGACCTCTCGAGTCGTTCATATCTTCGCCCATTCAGCGCACAAGTCATATCTACATAATATTCACACATTGCGCGCGCCAGTCAGAGGATGGCTCAAAATCCAGGCACAACGCAGTGACTGTCTCGTCGCAGAGGCTGGCTCACCACCCGGGCGCGGCGCAGCGGCTCCCTCGTCGCAGAAGCTAGTCCGCCACTTGGGGGCAATATTGCGTGAGTTTGTGGGTGCGCGGGTCTTTCCCAGTCGCGTCAGATGCCTTTGGCCGCGACGCAAGGGGTCGACGCCGCCCTCGCTCGCAGCGTTCGCGTTCAACACTCTCGTTGGCGGCGCCCCCGCTCGCGGCGCCGTCGTTCGCGGCACTTTCGTTGGCAACGCGCTCGGCCGCAGCGCTCCCGTTCGCGGCGTTCTCGTTCGCAGCGTCGCTCTCCTTCGCAACGCCCCTTTTCGCAGCAGTCTGGTTCCCGGCGCTCTCATGCGCAGCGCTCTCGTTCGCAGCAGCGCCCTCGTTCGCAACGTCCTCGTTCGCGGTGCTCTCGATGGCAACGCTCCCGCCCGGAGCACTATCGTTGGCAAGGCTCTCGCTCCCAGCAACTTCGATCGCAGCGCGCGTGGGCAGCGTTGTCTGCGTTCGCGAAAGACAAGAGCCGCGTGCCGTCTGCTGCGCGAGCGTTGCCATGGGCAGGGTCGCAAGTCTGCAAGACGCGAGCGTTCCCGAATTGAAATCGCCGCCGTCTGGTTCATGCTCGTCGCCGAGCGCGTGGAGGAAGGACCCCCTGGGGTCGCGCTGGGGGGCGCCAGCTGCTTCCCAGGAGGCCCTGGTGGCGAACCGCCCGCTTTTCTGCCGTGCGACGCGCGGAATCTGGTCTGACCCAGGCACGATGTCGCATGCACGTTTGATCGCGGATTGTCAGCTCGTCCCACTTACCCTCAACATCGCGCCCAGCGCACGTAGCTCGTCTTCCTTAGCCTTGCTGCGGGCCCGTGTGCGCCGAAAGGTACTCCGGCGCCTGTTTGGCCGGGTGGTGCCGTCGGCAGAGGTTGGCCGGGCCTCTGATTCCCGACGATTGTTTCTCTGGACGGGCCTCGACAGCTACAAGCTACACCCCCCCGTGGAGGGTGGGGCGCTCGGCAAAAACAAATGCTTGATCGCGGATTCCACGCCTGTTTCCTTCAGCGCCCATCTGTCGCGGGATGCGCTTATAGTGGTGAACGGGCGTGGCGACGTCGAGGGCGGCCGGCGGGGAAGGCAGAGCGGCGCCCCAATCGCGGGGCCGGGGATTGCGAGGGATCCTCTCAGGATCTCTCAGGGGTCCTCTGAAGATCTCTCAGGGATACTTCAGGGATCTCTCGAGGATCTTCTCCTCCAGAAATACTTCCAGGGTCCTGTAATTAGCGATCTGTCCGGGGTCATGTAATGGTTGCTCGAAGATTCTCTAGACATCTCTCGGGGGCCTCTCCAGGCGATTGGGACTAGTACCGAAATTGTGGGAAGCGGTTCCGACTTGATGCAATCCGCACTACTTGGTGGCACTGTGCCCCATGTCTGGGTTCGACATCCCCTTCGAGCGATCGCACAAAGTGTCGTTTCGAATATATCCATCTTCACCGCCTGCCGATGCACCTGAAGATCGATCCCCCAGGCGATGGTCATGGGTAACTCCCCGCCTCGAAAAGGGGGGGCCACCCGCTCCGTGAGCCGAATAACAACTGCATAACAATAACCGTGGGAAGCAATTATCGATCTACCCAGCGCTTTGCGTAGCACCCAAAAAGAATCAATCAATTCCCGAGGGGGGGGCTCCAAGCGATATTACCAACGCCATCGCAAATCAAGGAATCAAGCAATTCCGCGGGGGGGGGCTCCCATGTTGGACCCCCTTTCGCCGCGTGCCGCGTGCCCCGCGCGACGGCCGGGCGCGCGCGCCCTGCGCGCGCGGCGCTTCTCGGATCCAGGGGGGGCGCACTCTGCGCCAGCGGGTCTCCCCGAGCGGGCGCGACCTACGACGGCCACGGGGTGGCCAGGAGACCTCCAAGGCCTAGACAGAGGCGAGGCGAAGCCAGGACAACAACGGCCCGGGAACTGAAGAGAAGAAGAAGAGAGCGGGCGCGAAGCGAGCAAGGGAAGAACGGGCGGCCAAGGAGCGAAGGGGCGAAGCGCGTCGGCTGAAAGTCCCGCAGATATTATTAATGAATTATGCAAAATGCGAGGCCCCGGCCTTCAGCGAGGGGTTCCTCCATCGATTCGATTTTTACATGAATTCGCGGGCTCTCACCGGGCACGCTTCGGCCGTGGGTCGGACATTCCGGCCGCCAAGAGGGAGGAGGGGACGAAGAGAAGGGGGGGCGGGGAGACGGGGGGGGGGGGGGCGAGGCGCAACAATCAAGCAAGGGCGGCCGGCCTCGAGAACGGGAGGGCGGGCAGGGGCCCGGGGGGCGCGGGGGGAGACGGGGGTCGGGCGTCGGCGTCGGCGCGGCCCAGGCTGTCGTCGCCGCCAGGGCATGCCACCCTGCAAACAGGGGTGGCCGAGCAGATCCTGGCCGCCCACCGGCCCGCGGCCGTCGGCGGTGGGCGCTGAGAACGGCGGCGGGGGGCGACAGCGAGAGAACGCCGAGGAAGTGGAGGAGGAGGACGACGACATCGAGCGATTCTCGCGCGCCGGACACCGGGCACCCGGCACCGGGCACCAGGCGCCAGACACCGGACACCAGACACTGGACACCGGACACCAGACACAGGACACGGGGCACCGGACACCGGGCACCGGACACCGGATGCAGGACGCCGGACACCACCAGACACCGGACACCGGAGACCGGACACCGGAGACCAGACACCGGACACCGCACACCGCACACCGCACACCGCACACCGCACACCGGACACCGGACACCGGACACCGGACACTGGACACTGGACACCAGGCGCCGGGCGCCGGACGCCGGATGCCGGACACCGGACGCCGGGCACCGGACACCGGACACCAGACACCGTTGGTTGGTCGTTTGGTTGGTTGGTTGGTGGGTTGGTTGGTTGGCCCGTTGGCTGGTTGTTTGGCCACTTGGTTAGCTGGTTGGTTGGCCCGTTGGCCGATTGGTTGGTTGGTTGGCCGGCTGGCTGGTTGGTTGGTCGGTTGGCTGGTTTATTGGCCGGTTTCATTGCAAACAAGTTGGTTAGTTGGTTGGTTGGTTGGTTGGTTGGCTGGTTGGCCAGTGCGTTGGCTGGTTGGCCGATTGGTTGGTTGGTTGGTCGGTTGGTTGGCCGGTTGGCCGGTTGGTTGGCTGTCGAGGGGGGGAAGGGGGGCGCGGGGGGAGAAGGGGGGGGGCGAGGAGGGGGGGGGGGGGGCGGGGAAGGAGGGGGGGGAGGGGAAAGAAGGAGTATGAGGAGGTGCCCCTCCTCGTCCGCCAGCAGGCCCCCCCCTCGGTCGCACGCTTGTTCGCCCCCTTCGTTGTCCCCTTCGTTGTCGGGGGAAATGATAACCATGGGGGCGCGGGGCGGGGGTGGGCAAGCGCGAGCACAGATAACGGAAAGAGCGAGGTACGAGCGATGACGTTCTGGCGGGGCGAAGCCCTCAAGGGAGGGGCCCAGGGGAGGGGGGGGCCCCAGTCGAATGAGTGGCACTGGCCTTCTGGGGCCCCAGAAGCGCCCAAGAAGGCCAGAGAAGCGTCCAAGACGGCCCAAGATACCCCATGAGACGCCCCAGAGCGAGGTCCAAGAGGACTCCAAGACGGCCCCAGAGCGCTCCAGGAAACCCCGAGACCGTCCAATACCGTTCCGAGATGACTTAAGATAGCCTCAAGACGGTCCAAGAGGGCCCCAAAACGGCCCAAGAAGTCCTCAAGAGCACGCCCGAGAGGGCCTCAGGGAGCAAACAACATTGGTGCTCTTTTGGTTTTTGATAGTTTTTAGGGTTCCCAGCATTTCTGGGCCAAGAACGGCCCGCGAGGTAAATGGTTTGATGTTCGATGGTTTTCAAGAGTCGTTCGGTTTCTCGCCTTTTCGAGCCAAGAACTGCCCCAAACGGCCCGAGAGGCTCCAGAGAGGTTCCTGCGCGCGTGGCCTCATTGCGCGCACCTGACGGCGGCGTCGCCGAGCGAGGCCGCGAGCGGTGCGCATCCAGCGAACGCCCTTTTTTCAGCGGCGTCAACAGGGGGAAATGCCGCGCATTTTTCGTTGAGGTTGGCCCGGCGAGCGCGTCTCGATCTCGTTGTCAGCGCGGTCGGCTGCGGCAGAGGTCACGCGTTCCACGTGTTCTCTCGTGGTGTCGTGGCGTTGTGTAATAAGACGTGGCACGCATTCGCGCATGGCGAGCCTCGCGCCCGTCGTGGGCCACGGCCCACTTGTTTGCCCCCTTCGATTTCCCCATTCGTTTCGCCCCTTTCGTTTGCCCCCTTCGCCTTGTCCTGCGCGCGCGGCCTCGCTGCGCGCACCTGGCGGCGGCGCCCCCGAGCGAGGCCGCGAGCGGCGCGCGCCCAGCGAACGTTTTTCTGTTGCTTTTCTAGAGATGCCAACAGGGGGAAATGCCATGCATTTTTCGCTGAGGTTGGCCCGGCGAGCGCGCCCCGATCGCGTTGTCAGCGAGGTCGGTGGCGGCAGAGGTCACGCGTTCTATATGTTCTCTCGTGGTGTTGCGTAGTAGGACGTGGCGCGCAGTCGCGCAGGGTGAGCCTCGCGCCTGTCGCGGGCCACGGCTCTCTTATATGCCCCCTTCGCTTGCCCCCTGCGTTTCGCCTCCTGCGTTCGCCCCCTTCGCCTGGCCCCGCGCGCGCGGCCTCGTTGCGCGCGCCCGGCGGCAGCGCCCCCGAGCGAGGCCGCGAGTGGTGCGTATCCAGCGAATGCATTTTCTCTTCTGCGGCGTCAACAAGGAGAAATGCCCTGCATTTTTCGTCGAGGTTGGCCCGGCGAGCGCGTCGCCATCGCGGTGTCAGCGCGGTCGGTGGCGGCAGAGGTCACGCGTTCCATGTGTTCTCGCGTGGCGTTGTGTAGTAGGGCGCGTCGCGCAGTCGCGTAGGGCGAGCCTCGCGCCTGTCGCGGGCCACGGTTCTCTTGTTTGCCCCCGTCGATTGCCCCCTTGGTTTCGCCTCCTTCGTTTGCCCACTTCGCCTCTGTCCCGCGCGCGCGGCCTCATTGCGCGCGCCCGACGGCGCCGCCGCCGAGCGAGGCCGCGAGCGGTGCGCATCCAGCGAATGCATTTTCAGCGGCGTCAACAAGGGGAACCTCTGCGCATTTTTCGCTGAGGTTGGCCCGGCGAGCGCGTCTTGATCTCGTCTGGTCGGTGGAGCACAGGTCGCGCGTTCCATGCACTCTCACGTGGTGTTGTGTAGTCTGACGTGGCGCGCAGTCGCGCTGGGTGAGCCTCGCGCCTGTCGCGGGCCACGGTTCTCTCGTTTGCCCCCTTCGCTTGCACCTTTCGTTTTGCCCCCGTGGTTTGCCCTTTCGCCTTTGTCCCGCGCGCGCGGCCTCGCTGCGCGCGCTCGACGGCGGCGTCGCCGAGCGAGGCCGCCAGTGGCGCGCATTCAGCGAATGCACTTTCTCAGCGGCGTCAACAAGGGGAAATGCCGCGCATCTTTCGTTGAGGTTGGCCCGGCAAGCGCGTCGTCATCGCGTTGTCAGCGCGGTCGGCGGCGGCAGAGGTCGCGCGTTCTATGTGTTCTCTCGTGGCGTTGTGTAGTCTGACGTGGCGCGCGTTCTCGCAGGGTGAGCCTCGCGCCTGTCGCGGGCCACGGCTCTCTTGTTTGCCCCCTCGCTTGCCCCTTTCGTTATGCCGCCATGGTTTGCCCTTTCGCCTATGTCCTGCACGCGCGGCAACATTGCGCGTGCCTGACGGCAGCGTCGCCGAGAGAGGCCGCGAGTGGTGCGCACCCAGCGAGCGCTATTTCTTCAGCGGCATCAGCGGGGGGAAAATGCCGCGCATTTTTCGTCGAGGTTGGCCCGGCGAGCGCGTCGCGATCTCGTTGTCAGCGCGGTCGGCGGCGGCAGAGCTCACGCGTTCTATGCGTTCTCTCGTGGCGTTGTGTAGTCTGACGTGGCGCGCGTTCGCGCAGGGTGAGCCTCGCGCCTGTCGCGGGCCACGGCTCTCCTGTTTGCCCCCTTTGCTCGCCCCCTTCGTTTTGCCCCCATCGTTTGCCCCCTTCGCCTATGTCCTGCGCGCGTGGTCACATTGCGCGCGGCTGACGGCAGCGTCGCCGAGCGAGGCCGCGAGTGGTGCGCATCCAGCGAACGTTATTTCTTCAGCGGCGTCAACGGGGGGAAAATGCCGCGCATTTTTCGTCGAGGTTGGCCCGGCGAGCGCGTCGCGATCTCGTTGTCAGCGCGGTCGGCGGCGGCACAGGTCACGCGTTCTATGTGTTCTCGCGTGGCGTTGTGTAGTAGGGCGTGGTGCGCATTCGCGCAGGGTGAGCCTCGCGCCTGTCGCGGGCCACGGCTCTCTTGTTTGCCCCCTTTCGCTTGCCCCCTTCGTTTCGCCTCCTTCGTCTGCCCCCTTCGCCTCTGTCCCGCGCGCGCGGCGTCATTGCGCGCGCGTGACGGCAGCGTCGCCGAGCGAGGCCGCGAGTGGTGCGTATCCAGCGAATGCATTTTCAGCGGCGTCAACAAGGGAAATGCTCTGCATTGTTCGCTGAGGTTGGCCCGGCGAGCGCGTCGTGATCTCGTTGTCAGCGCGGTCGGTGGCGGCGCAGGTCACGCGTTCCATGTGTTCTCGCGTGGTGTTGTGTAGTCGAACGTGGTTCACAGTCGCGTAGGATGAGCCTCAAGCCTGTCGTGGGCCACGGCTCTCTTGTTTGCCCCCTTTCGCTTGCCCCCTTCGTTCCGCCTCCTTGATGACGGTGGTGATGAGGATGGTGATGATGATGATGATGATGATGGCAATGGTGGTGATGATGAGAAGGAGGAGGAAAAGCAGGAGGAGGAGGAGGAGGAAAAGCAGGAGGATACAGCTGATACCTTAGCCAACGCATGCGTTTTGCCCCGGGCCGTTTTTTTCCACGGCCCCAGGGCCCGGCCAGATCTTCTAGGGGCTGTACATTACTGCAGAGCCGCTTCGCAACGGCGATCGCGACTCCCCCCCTCGAGCCTGCGTCCGCGTCGGCTCGAGGAGAAGGAGGAACAGGAGGAGCGAGGAGGATGGAGGAGGCGGCGGCGGAGGCGGAGGAGGAAGATGATGAGCAGGAAGAGGAGGAAGATGAGGAGGAGGAGGAGGATGACGAGGGGGAGCGTTATGGGGTGAAGAGAAGGGCTCAGATGGGGGGGAGCAGGAAGAGGATATGGAGAAGGATAGGGAAGAGGAAGAAGACGAGGACACGGAAAAGGAGGGGGACAGGGAGCGAGAAACAAAGACGGGGCAGGAGGAGGGTGGCGACGAGGAGGATGAGGATGATGATGATGATGAGGAGGAGGAGGGGGAGGAGGAAGAGGAGGAAAAGGAGGAAGGAGGATGCGACACTGGATGTCAGGGGAGACGCGAGGTGGTCCGCGGCGGAGTTTTTCCCTCCTCCTTTCCTTCCCCTCCTCCCTTCTCCCCTCCCTCCTCACCTCCTCCCCCCCCGGCCACCTCCCTCTGCCCTTTCCCCCCCCCCTCCCGCCCCCTCCTTTCCTCCCTCCTCCCCTCCTCCCGGCGCCAACCCATATAAAGGTCCGGGCGGTTCGAGCGTTTTGTTTTTGCTTGCTGGGGTGCCACTGGTAGAACACTCAGTTGATGTCGCTCGGTTTTCTCATGTGGACTTCGTTTTATCCTTCTCTTTCTCTTTTCTATTCCTTTCCTTCTCTTTCTCTCTCTCATTTCACCTTTTCTCTTTCTTTCTCTCTTAGGATTTTCAGTTTCTAGTGTTTCGGAAGCAGGAAATTATAGCCTTAGAAAGTACGCCGACGAGGTCCAGGTCTGTCAAAGAATCGCCGGGCGCATTCATTCTCTATTGTTTTGCGAACTGGAAACTATAGGTTTTTGAATTGTCTCGCCGGGGTCCGAAATCTGAGAGAATCGTTTGGTATATTCGTTCTCTGTTGCTTTGTGAGCAGGAAACTGTGCTTTATATATATATATATATATATATATATATATTTAAGGCCGATGCCCGAAGTCTGACAAACAATCGTTTGCCACATTCATTCTCTATTGTTTCCTAAGCAAGAAACTATGGTTTTTTTTTTGAATTTCCAAGCTGGGTTCCGAAGTCGGACAGACAGTCGCTGGGCATATTAATTCCCTACTGCTTGTAAGCAGGAAACTAGTGGCCTTTTTTGAATTTTCAGGCTGGGGTCCGAATGCTGACAGACAACCGATTGGCATAATCATTCTCTACTGTTCTGTAAGCAGGAAACTATGGCCGTTGTTTTTGAATTTTCGTGCCGGGCTCCGAATTATAATAGACAGTCGTTTGGCACGTTCGTTCTCTCTCTTTTTTTTGGTAAGCAGGAAACTCTGGTCTTGTAAGCGCATTCATGTCATCTGATGTTATAAATGATTATGTCATCTGATGTTATAAATGATTAGCGCAAGCGAACATGTAAATCATCGAAACCAATTGCCCTAGCCAGCCCCACCAGCCAGCCACCCAAACAACTCGACCGGCTCAACCAGCCCAACCAGCCACCCCGCAGCCCCAGCCAACCCGCCACCCCGCCCACCCGCCCACCCCCGCGCCGCCTGCTCTCCGTCACCGTCGAGAGGGGGGGGGAAGTGTTTCTTACAAGCGAAAACCAAAAATTGGGCGTGGCTTAGTGGGGGGGTCATAAATGGGGGGGTCAGAAACGGTCCCCTTTCGTGCCCCTTTCGGGCCCCTCTGGAGCCCCAGGGGGCTCGTTTAGGTACCGTTTGGGTACCTTTTCGGACCACCCGCGACACCCCCCCATTTATGACCCCTCCATTACGCAACGCCCAAAAAAAATCACCCTCCTGGGGTCCGGCGGGACAGCAGGGGGATGGGGAAATCGCACCGTACTACGGGGGAGCGGGGTTCGCGCGCGAGGTGCCCAAAGACGACTTGGGGCCTCGAGTGCGACGCTGTCGTCACTTTATCACCTTTCGTCGCGCTCCCCTTCTCAACGGAAAGGCTCCCATCTGTGAAACCGTCGTCATTTTTCAGCCCCCGCGAGAGGCTTCTTAGAGGCCCCCAGAGGCTCCAGGAGGGCCCATGGCGGCCTCGGGAGTGCCTAGGAGATCTCCGGAGGGCCCCAGAGGGACCCACCCTGGACCGCGACCCCCTTCTCAACGGAAAGGCCCCCATGCGTGAAATTGTTTTCAGCATTCCGCCCCCGCGAGAGGGTTCTGAGAGGGCCCACGGAGGCTCCAGGAGGGCCCATGGCGGCCCCAGGAGAGCGCACGATATCTCAAGAGCACCCCATAGAACCCATTCTGACTTACACTGGGAGCTCCAGAGGGCCCACGAGGCTCCAAGAGGCCCCAAGAGGCCCCGAAGAGTCCAACCAGGCCACAGGACCCCCAGCACGCTCTAGGAGAGCCAAGGCGACACCAAGAGGCTCCAGGACGGGCGTCATTCCCTCTCCTCCTGCTCGTCGTCGTCATCCGCCTCCTCATCCGTCCTGCTTTTAATCATTCCTCCCCCTCTTCCTCCTCCTTCTCCTCCTCTTACTCCTCCTCCTCCGCCTCCTCCTCTTCTTCCTCCTCCTCCTCCTCTTCCTCCTCCTCCTCCTCCTCCTACCTCATCCGTAGCCTCGATGGCTCCGATAGCGCCGTGCGCGAGATCCGCCTCCTCCCCATCCGTCCTCCTCCCTCCTCCCTCCTCCCTCCCTCCTCCTCCGAGGAGAATTTCACGACAACAAGGGCGCCGACGCGATGAACAGACACCACGTCGGGGCTCTGGGAACGGAGTCGAAGACGAAACCTCGAATAACTTAGTCTTCGATGTTCGGGGCATTTTTCTGACCACCTGCGAGCCTTGTGGAAACTTCCGAGAGCCTCAGGGGTGGACGTCTGGCGCAAGAACACGAGTGGAGGAGGAGACAACACGACGCTCCACGGAGTAAACTGCACCCAGTTGGTTTCTACCCCCGTGAGGGGCGTTACAGGGTAAAATAGTTATTTAATTGTCATCCAATTATTTGCGTCGTTCCCTTGCTCATTTAATCATTGGCACTGCGTGGGGGAGGCGCGGAACGAAGACATATTCAATGCTAATCAAAATGGTTATTTCGATGAGCACGCAAGCGAACATATAAATAATTAAATGATTATTGAAACATCAATTCAATTATTTGCGTGGTCCCCTTGCTCATTTAACCATGGGCACTGTGTGGAGGGGGCGCGGAACGATGACTGATTGAATTGTAATCAACATGGTTATTTCAATGAACACGTAAGCGAACGTGTAAATAAGTAAATAATTACATATTTTCAATTACGTATTTAATTATTTGCGTGGTTCCTTTGCTCATTTAACTATTGGCACTGCGTGGAGGAGGCGCGGAACGATGACGGATTGAATCCTAATCAAAATGGTAATCCCAATGGGCACGCAAGCGATCATGTAGATAATTATGTAATTATGTACTTTTGTATTTAATTATTTGCGTGGTTTCCTTGCTCATTTCACCATTGGCACTGTGTGGAGGAAGCGCGGAACGATACGGATTGAATGATAAGCGAAAAAAATATTATTTCAATGAGCACGCAGACGAACATGTAAATAATTAAATAAGTATTTAATCATTTATTTGATTATTTGCGTACTTCCCTTGTTAATTTAACCTTTGGCATTGTGTGGAGGAGGCGCGGAACGATGCAGGTTCAATGCTAAGCAAAATTGTTATTTCAATGAGCACGCAAGCGAACATGTAAGCAATTCAATCGGAGGTGAGGGGGTGAGATCGAAGTGGAACGGAGAGCCCCCCTACCGGGAAATCGATTTCGGTTTCGTGTTCGTGCGTGCCGTGCGTGCGGGCGAGGCGAAGCTGCGTGGGCGGGCGAGAAGAAAGTCTCCTGTGGCTGAGGCGCGGCCGGACCAAATGTCTCCCTTCCGGGCGGCCGGGCCCGCGGTGTCCCGCCGGTGTCCCGCTGGTGTCCCGTGTGGCTGAGGCGCGGCCGGACCAAATGTCTCCCTTCCGGGCGGCCGGTGGCCCGCGGTGTCCCGCTGGTGTCCCGCGGTGTCCCGCGGTGTCCCGCGGTGCCCCGCGGTGTCCCGCGGTGTCCCGCGCGATGATGATGCTGATGATGATGATGTTGATGATGATGATGATGATGATGATGATGATGATGATGATGATGATGATGATGATGATGATGATGATGATGATGATGCTGATGATGATGCTGATGATGCTGATGATGATGATGATGATGATGATGATGATGATGGTGATGCTGATGATGATGATGCTGATGATGAGGATGATGATGATGATGATGATGATGATGATGATGATGATGATCGAGTGAGATCGAGTGTGAGATAGATCGAGTAAGATCGAGTGAGATCGATTGTGAGATCGATTGTGAGATCGATCGAGGGAGATCGATCGAGCGAGACCGATACTGAGATCGATAGTGAGATCGATAGTGAGACCGATCGAGTGAGACGTTGGTTCCTCCCCCCCCCGAACCTCCTTATCACCCGAAGGGTGGTCGTATAGGCAACTATTGTACCATTTATTTCATTATTTGCGTGGTTCCCTTGCTCATTTAACCATTGGCACTGTGTGGAAGAGGCGCGGAACGATGACGGTGGAGAGGTAGGTGAATGAAAAATTGAATGCTAATCAAAATGGTTATTTCAATGAGCACGCAAGCGAACGTGTAAATAATTAAATAATTATTTCAATGAGCACTGCGAGCCCCATGGGCCCTACGAGCGCTATGAAGCCCTGAGGGCCTCACGAGCCCTACGAGCCCTATGAGACCGGTGAGCCTTGTGAACCCCATGCGCTCCATGAGCCCTACGAGCCCCATGAGTCCTCTGAGCCCAATGAGCACTACGAGTCGCATGAGCATTACGAGTTCTATGATCCCTCTGAGCTCTACGAGCCCTGTGATCCCTGTGAGCGCTATAAGGCCTGAGCCCCATCAGGCCTATGCGACCTATGAGCCCTATAAGATCTGCAAACCCTATGTGCCCTCTTCGGCTGTATTGGCGGCCTCTTGAGCTGTCTGGTTACCGTCTTGCTGGCTGGTCTGGTGTCCGGTGTCCGGACACCGGACACCGGACACCGGACACCAGACACCCACCGCGCAGCGGACACCGGACACCGAACACCGGACACCAAACACTGGACACCGGACATCAGATTCCCATGGGGTGCACCGCGCAGCGGAAACCGGACACCGGACACCGGACACCGGACACCGACACCCACCGCGCAGCGGACACCGGACACTGGACTCCGGACACCAGACACCGGACACTGGACACCGGACACCGCAAGAATCGTCCATGCCTTCCTATAAGGAGAAGGGATGGAGAAGGAGGCGCGCCCGCACAGCGGCGCCAATTTCATAGATTTTCTTCTCCTCTTTATTTTTTTCTTCTTTCATGTTGATGCAAGCTGACAGCAGGACCACCCCGGCAAGGGGCCGCGGGAGCAGCACCGATGCCCGTGCCCTTCGGCCTGCCCCTGCGCCCCCCCCCCCTTGCCCCTGCCCGCGCTCGTCCCCGGCGGGCCTCTCCAGGAGTGCGGCAGCGCGGGGATGGGCGCTGTCCTTGGTTTCTCTCCTCCTCCTCCTCCTCCTCCTCCTCCTCCTGCTCCTCCTCCTCCCCCTCCTCCTCCTCCTCCTCCTCTTTCTTCTTTTTTTCTTTCTTCTCCTCTTTTTCTTTCTTCGAGCTGGACCTTTCTCTCTTCTCCTCTTTTTCTTCTTCGAGCTGGACCTTTCTCCCTGGCGAGCAGGGCACGGCCGGGGCGGCGCTGGAGGCGCCGCCAGTGCGGCCCAGCGCCGGGCCAAGAGAACCGCGCGGAGCTCCGAAAGTGTGTGATGACGCCGTCTCTTCTTGTAAGGGCCGACGGGAAGGGGGCCAGGGGAAGGAAACCTTGAGCCTGGATAAGCGATACATCGCCGATAGGTCGGGGAGAAATCCTTATAGCCAATCTGCGCGTTCCTGGGCGGGGTGCGCTATCGGGCCCCTAGCGGCCATCAATCGCCGGCAGGCCCGTGGGGGGAAGCGAGGGGGCGGCAGGCCTTCCCAGAAGGCGGCGGAGCTTCTCAGAAGCTCTCGCGCCTGCTGAAAAATTCTCAGCCTTCTCCAGAAAGCCTTCTTCCGGCGCCCCTCCCCCCTCTCTCTCCTCTCCGTGTTTGCCTGTGGGGGCGCCGTCCGTCAGGTGCCCTCCTCCCCGAGAAGGCTTGGTTAACTGCAGTGCGGCCCTGAGATCGGCATAATCTTCCGCACCTCCAACCTATGATGGCTCTGGATGGGCACGGCTTCTCGGAAGACTGGAGGGCTTCTGAAAGCCACGCCGCCTTCTAAGAAGGCCCGACCCCTCCTTTGGCTCGCCACCGAATCCATGGGCGATTGGGGGTCGATGCGTCCCCCTGCGCGTATCCCCCCGGACGTGGCCCCTGAGAAAATCAGTGCCGTTCCCTGACCCCCGACGTTGTGATTCTTGATCAACATGGACCCTGGAGGTCTCGACCCCTTCCCTTCCCTGGACAAGTTTTTCGCTCCGAGTCGTTTTTCGAAGTTCCTGGGGCAAGGCAAGGGCCCCTGGAGGCTGAAAACTGATAAAACCGTCCGTCGTGACTTTTCACGGGTCTGAAAGTCTGTGCCTATGCCGTCTGTTCTTCCTCCTCCCATTATTATGTTTCTTTTTACTTGTACTATTACCCCTCGTGCTAAACCTCATATTCGTATCGTTATTCTGCTTATTTGTATAATTAAGAATCCCTTCTTCTTCGTCTTGTCATGATTACTAGTATTACTAGTAGCGTTCGTAGTCGTATTAATGTTACGACCATGGTTTTGTTAGTAATAATAATGCTATTGCTGCTATCAGGTGTTCTCATGTGTGGTAGAAGCGTCACTGGTCTTATTATTAATATTACGAGTATCAGTGCAACTGCTATTACTATTGCTAAATACTGATGTCATTATGACTTTCCCTTTTTATCGGGGTTTTCTTGTTCGTCGGCTCCTGCAGCCGGCCCAGCCGGTCGCCGAGCCTCTCGGCGCCCGCCCTGTCGCGCGCCGCCAGCTCCCGCGCCGCGCCATCCGCCTCCGCCAGCTCGGCGAGCCGGCGCGTGAGGTGGTCCTTGCGCGCCGCGGCCTCGGCGGCCACACGCAGGGGCCGATGAGCCCCAGAAAATGCGTTGGCCAACGAGCATCAAGTCCTCATTCCTTCCTTCCTTCCTTTCTTCCTTCCTTCCTTCCTTCCTTCCTTCCGCTCGTATGAAGTGGCCCTCTATCGGGTCGCCCGCCCGGCCGGGCCGCCCTGCTCGCGCACTTGTAGTTTCCGCTGGTGGGCCCCGTAGCGCCCAGCCCGCGGAAGCCCCTCCCCGCGGCCGGTGGGCGTGGTGGCCTCTTCCTCCTCCTGCGAGCCCCAGAACGTGTGTTAGCCAGGAGGCGCGAGCATAGGGCGACGAGATCTGTGCATTCTGTATCCACTGCTCCAGGCCTGGCCTGTCCTGGGTCCAGGAGCGGTGTATGCACCCTGGCTTGGCCAAGGAGGCTTGGGGGGCTTGGCCAGGAAACTAGATACACAAACAGCCGCCGACGAGTGTTACCCAGTGCACAACCCAAACGATGTTATACTGTTTTGCTTTGTTCTGGCCCTGAACATGTTTAGTCGTTCTGTTCTGTTTTGTTTTCGTTCTGGTGTTTAGAACATTTCCGAAAAACGGCTAGGCCAGAACATAACATACCCAAAACATTGCACTGGCACAAAACAAACAACATAACAACGATGCATTTCTCCTGCGCAACAAAACGCGCAACAAAACGCAACGCTAGCCCGACTGAAACAAAACGCGGAACAGAACGCATGCCATTCTAAAATCCAAAACAAGAACGCAAACACAAATCATAATAAAAGAAAACGGAACGGAAAGAGGGCAACACGGAACGGAAAGAAAGCAAAACGGGACGGAAATAACGCAACGCGGAACGATGATAAGACTGAACAAAAAAAGGAACAACATAAAACAATAGAATGGGCAATACCGTTCCATTTCGACTTATCCTCCCTACGTACCGCATTGCCCTCCCTCAATTCAAGTGTGCCCTTTCTCCATGCCGTGTTGCCCTCTTTCAATCAATGTTACCCTCCCGACGTCCCGTTTTACCCTCCTGACGTTCCGTTTTACCCTCCCGACGTTCCGTTTTACACTCCCGTCGTCCTGTTTTACCCTCCCTACGTCCCCTTTGACCATCCCGACGTCCCGTATTACCCTCCCGACGTCCCGTTTTACCCTCACGACGTCCAATGTTACCCTCCCGACGTCCTTTTCTACCCTCCCGACGTCCCGTTTTACCCTCCCTACGTCCCGTTTTACCCTCCCGACGTCCAATGTTACCCTCACTGCGTACCGTTTTGCCATCCCTACATGCAATTATACCCTTCCCTAAGCTCCCTACGTTCCGTTGTGCCCTCCCTTACCCTCTCTGCGTCCCGATTTACCCTCCCTGCGTTCCGTTTTACCCATTCCTCATCCTCCCTACGTCCCGTTCTACCCTCCCGACGTCCCGTTTTACCCTCCCTACGTTCCGTTTTACTCTCCCGGCGTCCCGCTATTTTGGTCCGCTTCAAGTCTCTTTTTTAACAAGGGCAGAGCATTGTGTCTGGAAGAGCGCGGCGCGGGGCCCGACTGGGCACCGTGGCAAGGGCAAAGGAAACGGCCGGCCTCGAGGAGGCATGCGCAAGCCGGCCCTCGACATAATCAAAACTGCTTCAAAGAGGGGGCATCACAAAACGGTGCGATGTGGCGGAAGGGCAGGCCACGGGTGCACTTGAGCGGAAGGTATCGCGGCCCCCCCAGAGAACACCGTGCAGGCACTCCAATATATGGTCGGGGTCCGCTGTAAGTTTTTTTGTTTTACAAAGGCAGAGCATTGTGTCTCGAAGAGCGCGGCGCGGGGCCCGACTGGGCACCGTGGCAGGGGCAAAGGAAACGGCTGGCCTCGAGGAGGCAGGCGCAAGCTGGCCCTCGACACACTCAAATCTGGAGTCCCAAATCACTCCCGAAACGAAAGATGTGTTTTCTGTCAAGAGGCGGACACTGACGCTGCGTCCAAATCACGGCACAAGCCTGTAGGATATGGTTCAGCCACCTTTGTCCACGTGGTTCGTCTACTCGGGCGCGGCCCCGAAAGCTCAATGCGAGGCGCATTTGAAGACGAGCAGACACCGCGCCCGCGGCAAAGGCGGCAAGACAAGTGGTTCATATCACTGGCTGTCACATAACCGAACAAGATATGGGTCCTTTGTTCGCCATCTTGTGCCGTAGCTGCAGAAGTCCAGCGTCGCTTCCCTCAATGGCGTTTCGCCTCGCCCGCAGGCGGAGCGCTGGGATTTTCCACGTCATGCTGTTATACGGGTTCTCCAGAAACCAAGTTATCCGGCAAGCGTCTCGAGTCCTGATGATCTGCATGGTTGCCCTGGGGAGTCGGTTGCCTCGCACCAGCGTGGCGTGGTTCTTCTCACGGAAATCTGATATGTCTGATACTCCCCAGGGCTAGTCCGAGGTGCGAATGAAACGTGTTCGTATACGAGCAATCGAGAAGCTCATGCACTCAGTAGCCAGCGCCGCCCCAGTACCAACCCATGTTTGGCATCCTCTGAAATGCGGCGCTGCACTCTCTTGTGTATGAGGTCTAAGGAAAGACTGTATCTGGTGCCCCACAGACGCGCAGGGCACCCGAGATGAGAAGTGGCCTTGCCCGCGCCACCATCACAGCATAAGAAATCCGCGGAATATGGACGGTGGCTCACGCTGTTCGCAGTGGCATGGCCTTTGCGCGACCGAAGAAAGGCGCCTCTGACTGCTCGCGCGCCTTCTCGAACTCGGCCACTCGCCGCGGCTGCGGGCGGGCCGCGGACATGTTCAATCTGGCGGCGTGTCTCGCGCGACTTGAAGGAGCTCTCGCACTGCCACCCGCCTCTCCTCTTCAGCTCGAAGCGGTCGTGGCGGCGGCCCTGCAGGTCCATCCAGTGCGGCCCCCGAATGGCGGCGCAGATGCAGCACTAGGTTGCTCAGCTGCAGCCTCTCGCGCGTCCTGACCACGAGCTCGCGGTAGCTGTGCCGGAGGGGCCGCGACTCCAGAGGTCCCCGCGCTAGGGCCGAGATCGCCTTCGGCAGCCGCGGATAGATCTTGAACTTCAGGCTGATGCCCTCGTCCTGTTTCTAATTATTTCTGGCGGCTGCCCGCGTGCCAGGGAAAAGTAATGCTGCCCGCTGGTTCGAGACACCTTCCACTGGGGGGGTCCGATCCTGCCGCTGAACTGTCAAGGGCCCAGGCCTGCGGCAAGTCACAATGGCCCATGCAATGTGAAGCCTTATCGCCCAGAAACCACGGCAGCAACGGCCCCACGCCACCGCTGGCCAGATCACGCGCACAATTGGGTTGCAGGACCGTCGCCCGCAGCGGCGCCTCCATCCCATGAGGCAGCGCCAGGCCCGGGGGGGGGCGGAAGCCACCCAGCCCCCTGTGCTGCGGCTGGAAGCGCAGCAGCGCCGACGGCAGGACATTTCCCCCGTTGGAATTGTGCCCAGCCTCGAAGGGCTCGCCCATGTAGAGCACGAGAGCACCGTCCACCTCGCTGTCCGCGGCGAGCGGGCGCCCTCCCGCGGACTTCGAGACAGTCTGCAGCTCCATCTGGTATCTGGTCTCCACCTGGTATTGGATCTCCCCGTCGGGGTCCGCGGCGGCGTCGCTTTCTCCCCCGCTCTCTCCAGTTTGGGCCTCCACCGCCTCCAGGTTCACGAAATCGCCCCTCGCCTTCGGCGAGGGCTGCTGGAGCCAGACGGCCGCCCGCGCGGATGGCGGGCCCAGGGGTTGCTGTCGGGCAGGCGGCCCCGCCCGCCCTCGGCTGCCAGTCTGGGCCCGCGGCGCGAGCGACAGCGCCCGCGAGCGCCCGGCAGGCCGCTCGGGCGCGCCCGGCGCGGGCACGCTGCCTCCGCCCTTGCTCGGCACCGGCAGGCGGCGGCCCCGCGAGAGGCCCATCGCGCGGGCCCGCTGCAGGGCGGTCGGGGTGCCCGAAAATGGCCTCGCCGGGAGCCGAGGTGGTAGCAGCGTCGGACGGGTGCCTTCGAAGAGGTTCAGCATCTCCGATAACTGCGGGGCCCTGCGGGGTCTCGCCAGGGCCCAGGTCCGAGGGCTTCGAGGTCCCAGTAGGTGAGGCTCCGTTGCTTGTTGCTGTAGCAGAAGGGACTGCCCTGTTGCAGCTTCCGCCGCGTGCTGCAAGGTTGCTGTTGTCCTGCTGGTTGCTGCACTTGCTCGCTTCATTCGTCTCCTCAATGATATTGCTCTTGCTCTGCTCGGCTACGACCTGCTTGCGATAGTTGTTGCCATTGATCTCTGCGTTGTCCTGCTGAGTTCCCAGCTGAACGAGTACGATTCAGGGCCTTCTCGCTATGGCGTCCACAACGGTCCCAGGAGTTCAAAGGGCTTCTTCGGGTCATAGTTGGGGTCGTAAGAGCCTAGAACCCTCGTCGCTCGGGTTGGGCTCGCAAGGAACCATCTTGCATGTGGGCGCTTGTTCAATGCGAGGCAGAGAGCGACAGCCCGACGTACGCAAGTAAGGACAACAATGCGTTTGGCCCTTTCCTTTCGAAACACAGTACCGCGGGCAGGCTGTCGCTCGCCACCGCGACGCGCTCGCCCTCCCGCGGCAAGAGACTGAACTGGATCTCGGTGGCGCGCAAGAGGGCCCGCGCTTTATAGACGAGAATGTCTTCCGAAGCGTTGCACCATCCAAGGGCGGCCAACTCTGTCCAACGGGATCCCGAGAATATCACCGCCGCCATCTCCTTGAACGTCTTGCCCACCCACCACTCGACCTGGGGCGCGATCGCGTCAGCCTCCGCGAGCTCGGCTGCTGGCTCGAGGTCGCCCCCGCTCGTCATCGCGACGCCGTTCGTCGCAGAGAAATGCGCCCCGGCCGAGTGGCCACTCAGGCGTCGGAACTTGTGCCGCTCCTGCGCGCGGCCGATCGCCATCGCGGTCTCCTGCTCAAAAAGCGAAGCGCTCAACGCGTAACCGCGCTCCGACGCGTCGGTCAGGCGCGCGAGCGGGCACCGCGGCAGCGCCCAGTCGCCTCGCAGCAGCGGCATCGGGCCCGAAGGCCACCAGCTCAGCGCGGGCGGCTGGCCACAGAGGCGCTCCCTGACTGTAGCTGGCGGCGATAAACGTGCACGTGGCATTCGAGACCGGCCGCGCGCCCCGATTGCGCATCGCGCAGTAGGTGCACTTGCCCAGCACGACCTCCCAAGCCCAGCCTGGCAGCGCGCGGCAGCTCAGCGCCCAGTCGAGCCCGCGGCGGACCCGCCAGTAGCGCTTGGCCGTCAGCCGGGTGGACGACGCCGCGCCGTCCAGCGCGCGACCCAGCGTCTCGCCGCGGCCCGGCTAGATCTCCGTCTCGCGCGTGCGCAAGCCCGCGGTGTCGAAGCGCTTGGCGGCCTCGCCCAATCCTGCGGCGACCTCCGCCTGATCGAAGCCCAGCGCCCCCAGGTTGTCGACGCAGGCGCACTGAGCGCCACCTCCGCCGGAAAGGGAGGCACCAGGCCGCCGCGCCGTAGTGGCCCCGCGGTCGGTCATCCACGGAACCTGACTGAGTGATGGGGGCGACTGCATCACCAACTCGCCCACTTCCCGGCAAAAGTAAAGCGACCAAGTGAAGCTCATGGGCAGCGCAGCGCAGGCGGGCACCAGGAGACGGTCAGCCGCCAGGGGCTTGCCTCCCAGGACCTTCCCAGTCATGCCCACTTCGCGCGCCTGCACGGCCCGCAAGCAGGAGGCGGACAGGTCCTTGTCGATCCGAAGCCGATGGAAGGCGTCGCTGGTGTCTGAGGCGCCCAGCGCAAAGCCTGGGTTGGCGGCTTCAGGGCCAAGGGGATAGACTCGCTCAACCTCGATGCGCGCCAGGCCCTCCGCGGTTACCAGAGACACTCCTGGCGGGGAGGTGAAGCGCAGGTTGCTCCTCCTCGCGTCAATGATGAGGCGGAGCTGGCCATTCTTCTTGGCAGCGAAAAAGAACCCGACCTTCTCGCGCCGCTGACTCTCGTCCAAGAATGCGAGCATGCCCTTCGAGTAGAGTAGCTTCACGGGGCGCACGTGCAGCCTGCGGTTCCGAGCAAGCGAAGGGCCCCAGTGGGGGACGACATCACACTCGTTCATACGATGACATAGGCTCTCCTTATCCAGAAGCATCCGAGAAAAAACCGTCTTCACGGTTCTGGCGTGCATGGGCAGGTGCGATCTCGATCAACCGTGGCCCTTCCACCGCGGTCTTGGGCAAATATATATGTCCCACATTTCGAAGGCGTCCGGCGTTCTGTCCAGCCGACTCGTCGCAGACACTGCGTGCACCCTCATCTGGTCAAAATTTGGCAACCTGCCACTGCCCTCGCGGTTGGCAAACCAATTCAAAGCATCCACGACGTCATTGAAGTCGCGACGGGCCCGCCTGGCGAGCCGCGCAGCCCCGCGGCCCTGGAACCGCGCGTCGTTGAAGGTGGCATCGCAAAGCCTTGGCAAGGGGGAAGAGCGACAGCAAGTCCTCCCGACTTCACGTTGGGGCTTTGCACTACCGACGGGTCGCCCACCCCCGCCGGCGGGTGGCGTCATCCTCCGTCGGGCGCGGTGAGCTTGCCACCGCGCCCGCCGCCGCCTCGCACAGCTGCTCCAGCGTCTCCGCGACCGCCAGTCCCGCGCCCGCCAGCATCGCGGCCTCGGCCGCGCCCGCGGCCGCGCCCGTCGGCCGCCGCGCCAGCGGACGGCGGCCCCTCGGTTGCCTCCAGCGTCCCGTTTTACCCTCCCGACGTCCCGCTTGACCCTCCCAGCGTCCTGTTTTGTCATCCTTTTGTCCCCTTTTACCCTCCCTGCGTCCCGTTTACCCTTCCTTCCCCTCCCGACGTACGGCTTTGCCCTCCCAACGTTATGTGTTACCCCCCCGACGTCCCGTTTTGCACTCCCGACGTCCCGTTTTATCCTCCCGACGTCCCGCTTTACCATCCCGACATTCCGTTTTACCCTCCCTGCGTCCGGTTTGACCCTCCCTGCGTCCCGTGTTACCCTCCCGACGTCCCGTTTTACCCTCCCGACGTTTTCTGCCCTTCCTTACCCTCCCGACGTCTCGTTTTACATACCCGACGTCCCGTTTTACCCTCCCTACGTCCAATTTTACCCTCCCGACGTCCCGTGTTACCCTCCCTGAGTCCCGTTTTACCCTCCCTACGTTCCGTTTTGCCGTTCCTTCCCCTCTCGACGTACCGTGTTACCCTCCCAACGTTCCGTTTTACCCTCCCGACGTCCCGCTTTACCCCCCCGACGTCCCCGACGTTCCGTTTTACCCTCCCTGCGTCCAATTTTACCCTCCCGACGACCCGTCGCACCCTCCTGCGTCTCATTTTGCCCTTCCTGCGTCCCGTTTTACGCTCCCGACGTTCCGCTTTCGACCTCCCTGCGTCCCGTTTTATCCTCTGGACGTCCCGTTTTACCCTTTCCCACGTCCCGTTTTACCTTCCCTGCGTCACGTTTTACCCTCCCTGCGTCCCGATTTACCCTTCCTTACCCTCCCGACGTCCCGTTTTATCCTCCCGACGTCCCGTTGCACCCTCCCTACGTCCCGTTTGACCCTCCCGACGTCCCGTTTTACCCTCCCTGCTACAATGTTACCCTCCCGACGTTCCGTTTTACCCTTCCTAACCCTCGCGACGTTCCGTTTTATCCTCCCGACGTTCCTTGTTTCGCTCCCTGCGTCCCGTTTTACCCTCCCGACGTCCCGTTTTACCCTCCTGGCTTCCCGTTTTACCCTCCCTGCGTCCCGTTTTACCCTCCCGACGTCCCGTTGCACCCTCCCTACGTCCCGTTTGGCCCTCCCGACGTCTAATTTTACCCTCCCTGCTACAATTCTACCCTCCCTGCTACAATGTACGTCCCGTGTTACCTCCCTACTTACCGTTGTGACCTGCCTACGTCCCGATTTACCCTCCCGGCAAGCCGTTTTACCCTCCCGACGTTCCGTTTTACCCTCCCTGCATCCAATGTACCTCCCTACGTGCGTACCGTTTTGCCCGTCCTTACCCTCCCTACGTTCCGTTTTGTCATCCCGAAGTCCCGTTCTACCCTCCCTGCGTCCCGTTTGACCCTCCCGACGTCCCGCTTTACAGTCCCTACGTACCGTTTTACCCTCCCGACGTCCTGGTTTACCCTCCCTACGTCCTGTGTTGTCCTCTCTACGCCCCGTTTTACCCTTCCTTACCCTCCCGACGTCCCGTTTTACCCTCCCGACGTCAAGATTACCATGCCGACGTCCCGTGTTACCCTCCCGACGTTCCGTTTGACCCTCCCAACGTCCCGTTTTACACTCCCGACGTCCCATGTTACACTCCCTGCGTACCGTTTTACCCTTCCTTACCCTCCCTACATGCTGTTTTACCCTCCCTACGTGCCGTTTTACCCTCAAAACGTTCCGTTTTACCCTCCCGTCGTTCCGTCTTACCCTCCCTACGTCCCGTGTTACCCTTCCTTACCCTCCCGTCGTGCCGTTTTACCCTCCCGACGTCCCGTTTTACCCTCCCGACGTCCAATGTTACCCTCCCTGCGTCCCGTGTTACTCTCTCGACGTTCCGTTTTACCCTCCCTGCGTCCCGTTTTACCCTCCCTGCGTCCCATTTGACCCTCCCTACGTCCTGCTTTACCCTTCCTTACCCTTCCTGCGTCCCGTTTGACCCTCCCTCCTTACCCTCCCTGCGTCCCGTTTTATCCTCCCTACGTCCCGTTTTGCCATCCCGACGTACCGTTTTGCCCTCCCGACGTTCCGTTTTACCCTCGCGAGGTCCCGTCACCATCCCTACGTTCCGTATTACCCTCCCTACGTTCCATGTTTGCCATTCCTTACCATCCCGACGTCCCGTGTTACCCTCCCGACGTCCCGTATTACTCTCCCGACGTACCGTTTTACCATCCCGACGCCCCCTTTTACCCTCCCGACGTTCAAATTTACCCTCCCGACGTACAATATAACCCTCCCGACGTACCGTTTTACCATCTCTACGTCCCGTTTTACCCTTCCTTACCCTCCCGACGTCCAACTTTACCCTCCCGACGTACCGTTTGACCCTCCCGACGTCCCGTTCCACCCTCCCGACGTACAATGTTACCCTCCCGACGTCCCGTTTTACCCTCCCGACGTCCCGTTGTACCCTCCCTACGTCCCGTGTTTCCTTTCCTTACCCTCCCGACGTGCCGTTTTACCTTCCCGACGTTCCGTTTGACCCTCCCTGCGTCCCGTTTTACACGCCCGACGTCCCGTTTTACCCTCCCTACGTCCCGTTTGACCCTCCCGACATGCCGTTTTACCCTTCCTGCGTTCCGTTTTGCCCTCCAGACGTACCGTATCACCCCGTTTTACCCTCTCGACGTCCCGTTTTACCCTCCCGGCCTACCGTTCGACCCCCCCCGACGTTCCGCTTTACCCTTTCCTACGTTGCGTTTTACCCTCCCGCGTCCCGTTTTACCATCCCTACGTGCCGTTTTACCCTCTCGACGTCCTGGTTTACCCTCCCTACGTCCCGCGTCTCGGTGTACCCTCCCGACGTCCTGGTTTACCCTCCCTACGTACTGTTTTACCCTCCCGCGTCTCGTTGTACCCTCCCGACGTCTCGTTTTACCCTTCCTTATCCTCCCGACGTCCCGGTTTACCCTCCCGACGTCCCGTTTTATCCTCCCTGCGTCTCGTTCTACCCTCCCGACGTGCCAATGTACCCTCCCTTACCCTCCCGACGTCTCGTTTTACCCTCCCTGCGTCCCATTTTACCCTCTCGACGTCCCGTGTTACCCTCTCGACGCCCCGTTTTACCCAAACCGCGTCCCGTTTTACCATCTCTACTTCACGTTTTACCCTCCCGACGTTCCGTTTTACCCCCCCGACGTCCAATGTTACCTTCCCGACGTCCTGCTTTACCCTCTCGACGTCCCGTTTTACCCTCCCGACGTACTGTTTGACCCTCCCGACGTCCCGTTTGACTCTCCCGACGTCCCGTTTTACCCTCCCGACGTCCCGTTGTACCCTCCCGACGTGCCGTTTGACCCTCCCGACGTACCGTTTGACCCTCCTGGCGTTCCGTTCCACTCTCCCGACGTACCGTACCTTCCCTGCGTCTCGTTTTCCCCTCCCTGCGTCCCGTTTTACCCTTCCTACGTCCCGTTTTACCCTTCCTCGCCCTCCATACGTCCCGTTTTGCCCTCCCGACGTTCCGTTTTACACTCCCGACGTCCCGTTTTACTCTCCCGACGTCCCGTTTTACCCTCTGGTACCTATACGACCACCCTTCGGGTGACAAGGAGGTTCGGGGGGGGAGGAACCAACGTCTCACCCGATCGGTACACCATCATCATCATCACCTCATCACCATCATCACCAACATCAGCATCACCATCGTCATCATCATCGGGATACCATCATCGTCACCATCATCATCATCAACATCATCAACATCGGGACACCATCATCATCAGCACCGGAACACCACCATCATCATCATCATCCCATCATCATCATGAACAACATCATCAGTACCATCAGCATCGGGACACCATTATCATCAGCAACATCATCATCAATATCATCATCGGGACACCATCATCATCGTCACCATCATCATCATCAACATCATCATCATCGGGACACCATCATCACCATCAACAACAACATCAGCATCATCATCATCATCGGGCCACCATCATCAAAATCACCATCATCACCTCATCATCATCATCCTCATCATCACCATCATCATGGGGACATCATCATCGTCATCATCATCATCATCATCATCATCGGGACACCATTACCATCATCATCACCAACATAATCATCATCAACCTCATCATCACCATCATCATCATGACACAATCATCATCATCTTCATCATCAGCATCATCATCATCATCATCATCATTTCATCATCTCACCATCATCAACATCATCAGGATCATCAAGACCATCAACATCATCGGGACACCATCATCATCATCATCGTCATCATCAGCAACATCAACATCATCAACACCATCATCATCATCATGATCATCATCTGGACACCATCATCATCACCACCATGGCCATCATCATCACCATCATCATCAACATCGTCTACATCATCACCATCATCATCAGCATCATCATCATCATCGGGACACCATCATCATCACCACCATCACCATCATCATCATCATCATCATCGTCAACATCATCAACATCATCATCATCATCATCATCATCATCAGCAGCATCATCATCATCATCATCGGGACACCGACGGGACACCGGCGGGACACCGGCGGGACACCGCGCGGCACCGGCCCCCGGAAAAGAAACATTTGGTCCGGACGCGCCTCAGCCGGAGGCGGGACACCGGCGGGACACCGCGCGGCACCGGCCCCCGGAGAGGAATCATTTGGTCCGGCCGCGCCTTAGCCAGAGGAGACATTCTTCTCGCCCGCCAACGCAGCTTCGCCTCGCCCGCACGGCACGCACGAACACGAAACCAAAACCGACTTCCCGGTAGGGGGGCTCTCCGTTCCACTTCGATCTCACCCCCTCACCTCCGATGTGTGGTAAAGCGGTGCGTAGGGAGGGCAAAACGGCATGTAGGAAAGGTGAAAACCGGAATGTCATGAGGGCAGGAGGGTAAAGCGGGACGTAAGGAGGGTAAAACAAAACGTAGGGAAGGTAAAACGGAACGCTGGGAGGGCAAAACGGAACGTAGGGTGGGTAAAACGGAACGGAGGGAAGGCAAAACAGGACGCACGGAGGGTAAAACGCGGAAGGAGGTAACGCGGGACGGAGGGAGGGTGAAAACGGAACGAGAGGGAGGCTAACACGAGGGAACGACGGTAAAACGAAACGCCAGACCGGGAAAAACGAACGGGGAAAGGAGAAGACGAAACATAGCGAGACGAAACGAAACGGAGGGAGGGTAACCCGACAGGGAACGAAGGCAAAACGAAAGAGAGGGAAGGTAAAACGAAAAGGGAACGGCAACACGGAAGAACAGAACAACAGACAGAACAAACACACGCTGAACGCACTTTCAATAACAGCACGCCGGAAATGATTGCCCCGAGTCGCAACAAAACAAACCACAATACCAGCCGCAGTGAAAGATCCAAACACAGCAAAAACGAAACACGACGCGTCGCAGGCGCCGAAACATAACATACAACACAACGCATCGCTCCGACCTCCGATGGGCGTCTTTCTCCAGATTCGTTTAAACAAAAAAAAGCACGTTTAGAGCAAAAACAAAACAGCAGAACAAAATACTCAAAACACACAACAGAACAACGTTTAGGTCGCGCCCTGGTGTTACCTGTACCTTCACGGGAGGGTGACGGTGTATAAAATCGTTGGCTCTTAAAGGTGCTTTATACACCGCCTCCCTTCCCAGGACGCCTAGGAACAGTCCACTGGAGGGTGGCTGTGTATATGCTGTTGTGACGAAGTTAGCCAGGATGCCTAAACATGGTCAAAAACTGCATAATCAAATCAGCTGCGTTCAAAAGCGGCATAAGCAAAACGGCAAAAACATTCACAGAAAAACAAGCTGCATACGCATGCATGTTCGGAGCTCCGCGCGCCAGGAAGGGGGGGCCAGCGCCGATCCAAGAAAATCGCGCGGACATCCGATAGTTCATGTTGGATGCTGCTTAGGGTGCCCCAAACAGTGCTTGCACTTACGGGTTCTATTCTAAGGATGTGTTTTTGTTGTGCTTTTGTTCAACGCATCTTTTGCAGAGGGGTGAAAGGGAAAAGGAAGGGGACGCGGGCAGCCGATGATAAACGTTCCTCATGTCTCTTCTCAGTGCCTGCCGACCTCCTGGCATGAGCGTGCACTCTGCGGTAAGAGGCAAATCGCGAATGCGGAATGCGCCACGCCGACAAAACCTAGCTGGGCTGCATAACTCTACGACCACACGGTCGCGCATCGACAGGAGAACGAACGGTTTTACCACGCCAATAGAAAGGGAACTCGCGCGTGCGTACCCCTTTACTTGCTCAGACCTCAGACCCCGGGACCCGCACAGGTGCCCAACGCGAGTGAGAAAGGGCAGAGGGGGAGGCGAGGAGCAACTACAAGCTAGCAGAACGCCAGAAAGTCTCAATGCCGAAGCACAGGAACCAGTGCCAAGGGCGGCCAGCGTGCAAATACAGCAGACTGAAGCAACACGCGCAAGACGAGAACCTGAGAGCAAACTACAGGAAAACACGAGTACGATCTCATGCCCACCACCCTCGGGCACGCAACCATGTAGGCCCAGGGCCGACAGGAAACGCAAAGCCAGAAGGGGCCCAGCGACCAGCGAGCTCCAGTGTCGAAGCTCGGCGGAAGACGGGCGCCGCTGTCCCTGCAGCTGCCGACATGCGTGCGGGGCGGACCAGCGCAGCGGGAGGTCAGCCGCGCCCCTGCAGAAAAAAGCAAAACTTGCAGAGCTGGAGCCAGGAAGGAGGAGGAGGAGAAGGAGGAGGAGGAGGAGGAGGAGGACAGTGGCGGCGTCCGACGGACTCTTGCGCCTTCAGGCGCTCAGGCACTCAGGAGGAGGAGAGGACAGAATGCCCCCGGGCACCAGCCAGGTCGGGGCGAGCTGGCCAGCGGGCGCACCGGTGCTAGCGCACGTTGGCACCCCGGGCACGCGAGAAAAACCCGCGGCGCGGGACCCGTCATGGAAGCGGTGCTAACAAATCTGCACATTGCCCGCCCGCCCGCCAAGAAGACCGCCAGGTGGACGACACGGGAGAGCAACGGCAACAGGGGGCAGAGGGGGGAACGACACCCGGGACTTCCCTGATCTGGGGGAGAAGAGGAAGTCGGCCGTCTGCGGGCCTGGCGGCCCCGTTTCTGTCGGTCGCCGCCCCATGTTTCCTGATAAAACAACAGTCTGCAGACGCAGCGGCCCCGTTACCGTACGTCACCGAACCGCATGGCTTACACCGCATCGCTTGCACCACACAGCTTGCAACACATAGCTTGTTCAACATGGCTTACACAATGTAGTTTGCACCACACAGCTTGCACCGCATAACGTACACTTATCCTGACCCGCGTAGCTTACACCACAAAACTTACACCACATGGCTGAGACGACATAGCTTACCTTACACCACATAGCTTTCACAACCAGTGACACAGCTTTTGACCTGGGGGCCACGCTGGCTAACATTCCTCTATGTTAGCACCGACGTGCGCTTGTCCACCGAAGCCCCTCAACATGACGCAGGCGGTGTAATTTGAAGGCCGGCTCTGGCTGCGTGCTATCGGTGGAGCCTAACATAACACACGCTGGGCTGACACGTCGTGAGGATGACCGAACGAGAGCGAACCCGGGCAGGAGTGACCTTTTGGTGTGTGGCCTGCCGACCACTGCACGCGGTGTGTGGCCTGCCAGATCTGCCGACCTTTTGGTGTGTGGCCTGCCGACCTTTTGGTGTGTGGCCTACCAGATCTGCGACGATCTGATTTGTTCAATCTGGGCGTTTTTCCTCGATCCCGGGCTCCGGGGCCAGCTATCGGGCCCCGGAGCCATCATACAAGAATCCGGGACGAGAAACCACCCCCAGGGAAACGGTCAGGACCTCTGGGGCCTCCCATTGGAAAAATCAGATCGGTGAGTGTCAGGAATCGTGCTCGGGATTTGCTCCTCGGCGCCCTCTGAAGACCGTGCGCCAGAAGCTTCGGAGAAGGAGCAGCTGCATAAACATAAGCTTCTGGGGCTCCGCGCGGATTTCTCGAACTGGCGCCAGACCCACCTCCCTGGCGCTGGGCGCGTGGAGCGCGCCAGGGGCTGCGCCAGAAGCGCCGCCCGAGGGCACCAGAGCCGATCCAAGAAATCCGCGCGCCCCCGAAGACCGCGCACCAGAGGCCACTCCGGCGGAGGGGTCTCGGTGTTAGATGGGGTCCGAGCAGATGGGGCCGGAGGATCGCACCGCATCGCCGGTGCACAGGCGCCATCGGCGCTGCATCGGCGCCATCGGCATGGAGAGAATCGAGCTCCGCATCGAGCCACATCGGCGATGCATCGGCGATGCGGCGCGATCCTCCGGCCCCACGCAGCGCCTGAAGGCCGCCCTTCCCGCGCGCAGCCGGGCCTCGGCGAGGTCCAGCTCCGCCTGCCGGCGCTCCGCGCACACCGCGGCGGCCTTACTCTCCAGCCTGCGCGTGCTGTCTCCGTGTGCCGCGGTGAGCTGCTCCGTCTCCCGCTTCGCGCGCTCGAACTCCTCAGAACAGAATCAAACCCTATCCTGCTATCGCTCTGACGTCCACCCCCCATGCGGTTCTCGGTTTCGTGACTTTTATTCCCACCTGACAGGTGGGAGTCGTTAAATTTTAAGAACAGAGTTCCTGGCCCGACCACCCTGCATACCGCGGCTGCCAAATCGCCAGGTCCACCGAGAATCACCCGATACGTCTTCCTCGCGCCGACCCGGAAGTTCTGCATACCGCGGCCGCCAGATCCCCAGGTCCACCGAGAATCCCCCGAAACGCCCGCCTCACGTTGACCCAGCCATTCTTCTGCATAGCGCGGCCGCCAGATCCCCAGGTCCACCGAGAATCCCCCAAGACGCCCGCCCCGCGCCGACGACGAACACGACAGAGCCTGACATAACTGGGCATAGCATCGCATGACAGAACAGAACATAACATGACAGAACAGAGCAGACTCTCCGCGTGTAACATAACGCAGCCTGACATAACAGAGCTCACTATAACAATACTACAACAAAGCAACACATGCTACGACATAACGGAACACACACACACATCACAAGATAACATAGCATACCATAGCAACAAAAAACACTACAACGCACGCAATGAGATTCCGGATCATACATACTGTAAGAACACACCGCACATCACAACATACCATAACATCGCATACCATAATATGGCATGCCATCACACTCTCAACATGACATATCATTACATACCATACCACGGCAGCGCATGCTTTGTCAGAGCGCTGCGTCACATTGTTTGTATAGGTGAGCATAGCATTGCATCGCAACGCTACGCAACACATCATATCATAACATGTCGGAGCACAACATTACACAACACAACAACACATCGCACGTTCTGTCATAACCAATCATAAAAACCATACCATCATACGGCCCGTCCTAAGATATGGTAGCTGCACATACGATAGCATAGCAGGCTAACACATAACATAACACACACGAGCATAGCAGAACTGATCATAAATAATACACAAAGACATACCATAGCAAATATACCAAATAAACACAGAACATGACACCCCACTACATGCCAACACACATACTGACGGCGCGCGGCACCACATGTTTTAATGATACCAGAGAAAAACCCAATCAGGGCTATAGGGCTATTGAGCTGTAGGGCTATAGAGCTATAGGGCTATAGAGTTGTAGGGCTATAGGGCTATTGGGCTATAGGGCCCCCCCAGGCCCCCCCGGGCACCCCTAGGCACCCCCGGGCACGCCCGGGCACCCGGGCACCAGGGCACCCGGGCACCAGGGCACCCGGGCACCAGGGCACCCCCAGGCACGCCCGGGCACCCGCGGGCACCCGGGCACCCGGGCACCCCTAGGCACCCGGGCGCCCGGGCGTGCCGCGAAAATCGGCGACGAGCCTAACCTAACCATATGAATCCGCTATAGGACCCCTACAGGGGCAAGCTCTGATTGGGGAATATAGCAACTCGTACCACAGAACCGCCTAGCAGAACATGCCATGACGGAACGGAAAATAACAGAACGCAGCATCGACCACACTTCAAAACACCAGCGCAACGATTGCAACGAACGCACTGCAACATAATAGATATCATTATAATGCAGACGAGCACCTGACAGAACAATCCATAACGTATAACTTACTGAATAGAGCACGACGCAGGGTATACAGCATCGCGCACATAGCACAAGGTAGCATAACATGACAGAACATGTCATGCCATAGCACGGCGCCACAAAGCAGAGCAGAGCATAATATGTCAAGGCACATTGTGGCACAATTGTATGTAACATGTCAAACTTTCACACAAGAGAAACATGTGTGAATAGGGACATCACCACATAATATATTGTATTACAATATAATCAAACGCGACGTGCGCACCGAGGTCAGGCTGGCCACGGGAGCAAACAAGCGCAACAACGACCGACCGGACGTATCCATCGTGACAGGCATCAGGGCGTCAGGCCGGCCCTTCGAGAACAGAACAGACAGAAGACAGCACAACATGATAGAACAGTATGGGGCCATCATAATATAAACAATAGAACACGCCGTAGCCAGCATAACATAGCAACATGTTCGATCGCTTCTTCTAGTCAGTGACTTGCTTGGGGCTTCACAGGACATCTGCCGAGGCACTGCCATTTACTGAAGGCCTCGGCGAATCATTCGAAAACTCAGCGCTTTCAACCAGACTACAAATTTCCTCCGAGGCTCTGGGCTGGCCTTGGGCAAGTGAAATTGCTTGATATAAAACGGCGACAGGCGGACCGCTCATCATTCCCGCGCATCACTTCCATGATCGTTTGTTCTAGTCAGTGACTTGCTTGGGGCTTCACAGGACATCTGCCGAGGCACTGCTATTTACTGCAGGCCTCGGCGAATCATTCGAAAACTTCAAACTTCAAACCAGACATCCCGCCACCAAGCATTGCACTGAAACTCGCTCATTTATAAAGTTGCCAGGCTCTTGTTATTTCCTTAAGGGAACTACTTCGGTGCAGAGAGGAGACAAGGAAGGAGCAAAGGCAGCAAAGGAGAGCAGGATAGGCGTTCTCCAGCTTAGTGAGGAATTGCCCACCAGCTTTGCTTGTTAATTCAACGTGAGGCTTACTTGTGAACATACAGAGACCCCGAGGCCCTCGACAGAGCAGATTGTTTAAACCAGGGTCGGGTCGGCAACACCAAAATCGCAAACGAGTGCGGCCCCTCAAAGGCCGGCCACAGGCACAATAATCTTCAATTCTCTCCTCGAGCAGGCCAGACCTCCAGAGCGAAACCCGATCAGGCCGAAGCCACAGAAAGCTCAGCCAAAGGTTTCATCCCCCTCCAGGAATATTGCGCTGGATGCACAGGCGCTGCAGCTCACCCGCAATAGCACCAAAACGATTAGAGACAGTCGAGAGCTCTAGGTCATTGCCGCACGCACCCGGGAGCCCGAGGGGATACGTCGGAGATCGAATTGCCTTCGGCATTCGGCTATGTGGCGGCGCTCTGCGCGCGCGGGAATATCCTTCGCACGGCGTGCCAAACCACGCTGCCTTCACTACTCCTGAAACGATCCAGCCTCGAAGTACGTGCCACACCTCAGGGATGAGTAGATCGAAATATTCACCACTTTTGTGTCCCATTCTATCACAGCTTCTCCTCTCACGCGCAGGTGCCGGCTGAGCTCGCCAGAACCCGAGAAGACTTCGACAATCACTCTGGACTGCCGGCCGCGCGTTGACTTCAGCGCAGCCCGAAGTACCTCTCGAAGGCGAGCTCGATACCAGCCGACCTTTGCCGGAGCAGCGCCAAGCGCGCTGGCCCCAACTTCTGCAGCCGGAGGCCCAGGCGGCCGTGCTTCTCGTAGCGCGTGGCGCTCTGGAACGCGCGCCACCCGCCGCGCTGCTGCACGGCGGCCAAGGACCTGGCGCCCATGCTCCGGTCGTGGCTGGCGCCGCCATGGCGGAGCGAGTAGAGGGTGCCCTGCAGCACCGAGGCACCAACTCCTTTCAAGACCGTCTTGAAGGCTGCGGCGAAGTCCGCGCACACGAGGCCGAGGAGCGAACTGCCCGTGCCACGGCGGCGCACCGCCACCTCCACACAGCGGGCTAGCCAGCACTGCCTCCCAAAGTCCAGCGGCACGCTGATGTCGAACGCGTTCGTCTTGGACGGCACCAGCGCCTCCTGCGCCCGGATGAGGTCAGCCAGCGGGCGGCCCCCGCCTCGCCCGGGATGGGCCGCGCGACGTGGTCGGTCAGGAGCGCCAGCAGCTCGGAGGGGCGCATGTAGGTTTCGAACATTATCATGATCCCAAGCGCTGCCATGCCCATGTTGAGGTCGAGCAGCTCTCGGGCCGCAGCGGCCACCACCAGCCAGGGCAGCGGAGGGCGCGAGAACTCGGGTCGTCGCTGGTTCCAGCCCCTCAGCGCCTGCTGCAGGGCCGGGAAGGTGGTCCGCAAGGATCCCAGAGCGAGGCGGGGATCTCCCCAGAGCAGGGCGGGGCCGACTCGCTTCGCCGTCGTAGCAGCCCCGCCTTTGTCGAAGAGCCACTCCACGAATTCCACCAGGGTGCAGTCCCAATCCTCGCGCGTCCAGTCCGGGAGGCAGCCCAGGCGGAGCCAGGCGAGCAAGGCCTTCAGCACGCCTAGTTAAACCGTCTGGGTCTTCAGCCTCACCTTCTCTGCGGCCAGCCGGGGCAGGCGAGGGCAGACTAGCTGCCGCTCTCCCTCGACCCGGCGCCGCGCCTCCACGTCGCCGCGCTGCTCGGTCAGCCCAAGCCTGCGCCGCGAAGCCGGCGGCCGCCGACCAGAGCCCGAGCGCCCCAAGGTGGGCACCCTCGCTGCGCTGTCCGAGCCTCGGGTCGCTCGGCGCGCCGAGCGGGATCGAGTGCCTCTCCCTTCGGCTGGGCGTGAGCCTGAACTCCAGGCGCGTTTCTTTATGTTCGGCGATGACGGGCGTCATGGGGGGGGGGGGCGGGAGGGGGTATGACGTGATGCCTCCCCCCGCCGAGTGGCTCCGGCACCACAGCCGCGCCCGCGCGCACGACGCGACGAGCGACGAGCGACGAGCGACGACGACGACGCGAGCAGCATGTAAGTGGCGATCTGCCCATTGCGCCTGTGTACACCACAACGCTCGCGTGCACCACGCCGCGCGTGTGCACCACAGCGCCTGCGTACACCGCAACAGCCGTGTGCAATGCACCGCCCGCGTATACCACAATACTTGGGAGCACTACTAGGTGTACATACACCGCAGCAGCCATGTGCAACACAACGCCTGTGTACACCACAGTGCTTGCGTGCACCGCGGCGCCTGTGCACGCTACAGCGCCTGTCTACACCACAGCATCCGCGTGCAACGCAGCGCTGGTGCACATCACAGCGCCTGCGTGCACAAGACAGGTAGAAGGAACATGTACGTCAGGATCTGCTGCGGACAACTAAACGCCACGCCAGGACAGTTCTGATAATCGAATACGACATGTTTCCTTCCTCCCTCCTCCTCCACCTCCACCTCCACCTCCTCCTCCTCCTCCTCCTCCTCCTCCACCTTTTCCTCCTTCTTACACCCTGTCGTGCGGTTTGGCGTTGCAACGCACGTGCGCATCTCAGCGTGCACCGCAGAATGGTCGATTGAATCGGTCCACTTGGTTCTCGGACGGCCAGTTTAGCTGGAGCTTCCTGGACGCAAATGGGAGTTAGGGTGATGCGGGCGGACTCGGGGGGACTCGTAGATTCCAGCGGCGCTCCTTTGTCCATGAGGATTTGTTTTCCATTGTTTTCTCTGGAGTCCACACGCGCTCCATTTTGTCACAAGGATCCCTTCTGAAATTCCATACACAACAATGGTGCTGTGTTGCACACGGTTGATGTGGTGCACACAGGCGCCGTGGCGTACACAGGCACTGCAATGCACGCAGGCATTGTGGTGTACACTGGTGTTGTGTTGCGCACGGCTGATGTGGGGTACGGAAGCGCTGTGGTGTACGCAGGAGCTGCTGTGCCCGCAGGCACGGTGGCACAAACTGACGCTGTGTTGCACGCGGCTGCTGTGGTGTACATCGGCGGTGTGGTGTACACAGGCGCTGCGGTGCACGCGGGCACTGTGATGTACACAGGCGTTGTGGTGCATATCGCCACCTACATGTTCGTGCCACCCGTCCTCCGTCAGTCCTAAGCATTCCCAGACGCCGCCGGCGCGAAACGTGACGTCATCGACCCCCTCCCGCCCCACGACGACGGCGGCGACGACGACGACGACGACGACGACGACGACGACGACGACTGCTGCGGACCAGACACCTATGCGGATTCCTACGCGGACACCTACGCCGATCCCAATGCGCACGGCGGCAGTGCCCGGAGCGCACTGGGGGGGGGAGCGTTACGTCACAGGCGGGGGGGAAGCGGGGACCATGGCGCCCGTCATGGCCCAAGCAGTAAAGAAACGGGCTACGGCGGAATCGGTGACCGAGCCGTCAGCGCCCTCCTCTGCATGCTGCCCGCGCCCACGCTCGTGCTGCTTGAGCCCAGGCGGCTGATGCCGACGAGAGGCCTGATCGCTGGGGTTCCACTCCGAGGGTAGCCACCGACAGTGCACCCGGATGTCGGCCGCGACGCTGACCGCGAAGACGACTCGGCAGGCAAGCAACAGACGATGATCCGAAGCTCTTCCTTTTGCCAGCGCAAGGGTGACCGACGCGTTCTCCAAGCACGAGGTGGCGCTGGCCATGCCGCCGGGCATGCTTAGCCATGCGCCTCGCGGCCCAGCAGACAGAGGCGGCCTCGAGGCAGTGGATTGCCTCGCACTGCCTCCAGCGCCCGCAGCCCACCACGCGCCAGGTAGCCTCGGTCAGGGCCCTCGCGCTGACCTCAGGGAACTCCGACACGCGGCCGGTCAGGATCAGGGCGGCGCCTGGAGCCTGCGCCACCTCAGCCTCCAGGGTGCGACCCCGGGGGGCGCCAGCAACAGCAAATGGCCCACGGAAGCGAGCGCGCTCAGAGAGTCGACCGTGACTGGCGACAGCAGTAGGCCCCCATTCCGTCTCGACGACGCCATAGCCCCAAGGTGAGGCGTCGTAGGCGGTGACCGTCGAGGACCAGGCCTTACCCATCTCGCCGACGATGCAAGGCGGCAGTGAGCGTACCCAGGAGAGCTCGCGTCGAGCGCTGGGCCACAGCGGCTGGCGCTTCAGGCCAGAGGTCTCCGCGAAGGTGTAGCAGGCGAAAAATGGCTAGCGACTCTCGCCTCAGCATGCGCGCGGCCACGATGTGCCCCAGGACGCGCTCAAACTCGTGCCCTGTGACCTTCCTGCCCTTGGCCTCAAGCAGGTAGTCGAGGGCACCCATGAGCCGCCAAAAACGCTTAGGCTTGACGCGCCATCGGCCAGTGGTCCGGTCCAGATCGCAGCCCAGCAGCTCGGCCTTGCTGCCGTCGCAAGCCTCGATGGTGCTGGCGACTCCGAGCTCGGCCAACGCCTCACGCATAACCTGGGCGGCCCCCTCGGCGCGCACCTGGTCAACGGAGGCGACGGCGAAGTTGTCGATGTAGAGCACCTTCGCGTCGCCATGCCGAAGGTCAACGCCGGGCCGCTTGTCAAGAACCCAGCGGCCGCTCTGGAGCGCTCTCTCCATGACGTGTAGGTGGCCCTGCTGTGTCAGGTGGGCCGCCCAGCTCCGGCCCATCGGCGCGACGCGGAACCTGAACTTGAGCTCTGAGGTGTCGCGAGCCAGCCCCGGCCGACCACGCAGCGCAGCAGGCAAGTACTGAGCCTTAATAATCGTGGGCAAGGCGAAGTGCCGCCTCGCCCACTCAGGCAGCACATACGGGTAAGAGCACACCTCGACGCTCCCAGAGCAAAACCCTATCATGTCGGGCCCGTCGCACTCGATAGCGGCGAGGGCCTCTGGGCTAGCAAGCTCCGCGTAGGCAGGCTCGACGAAGTGAAGGTTAGCAGCGCGAGTATCAGCGATCAAGCGAAGCTCGTGGTCTTTGCGCCGCACGAAAAGTAAACCAATCTCCTCCGAAGCGTTCCCAGGGTCTACCTCCACCGCGCCCGCGTCGAACAGCCCCGACAGAGCGCGGCCAAAATCGCAGCCCCTCCGCGCCAGCTTTGGGTCGAGATAGCGCAAGTTGCCATTGCGCCATTCGAACAAAGATTGAACTTCAGCAGGCTCGCGCAGCAAGCCGTGGCCAGCCTCCGGCATCTTGAGCAGCGGCCTCGGCATGATCGAGCCCAAGTCGACCCGGCCAGCACCTCCACAGGGTAACGAGATCATCCCCGGCTGGTAGACCGCCCTGCCACCTTCCGACTCGGACTCAGCGTAGCCCGGTCGAAGCCCCTGCAACGCCATCCACGAAACATAAGTATCATGGTGCGAATCTGGGAAGCTCACCGAACCATGCAGGCCAGCAAGGCGGCGCACAGCGACGCGTTGGGCCTCTGTGAGCGCCGCGTCAGTAGCGACTTGTCGCCCCTGACCTCCCAGCGCGCTCAAACTACGAAGAGCATCTCGCAACCGGCGATTCTGTCGATCACGCTTTGCACTTCGGCGCTGGGCTGCAGGTGACAGCCCGGGCGGGCCCGGGCCATGCAGTGCTGAATCCAGCACAACACCCAGTGGGGTCGGAAGCAGGTCGCGAGACGAGTCGGCAATGTCCATGACGCAAAACTGCAGCACCGGGTAGTCCACGGGCGCCTCCCCTGAGAATTGTGGCGCGCTGGCCGGGGGACTCGAAGCCGTCACCACCGAGAGAGATGTAGAGCGCGGGCTAGCCCGTGCCCTCGGCGCCCTTGGGAACCGTCTTCGGCTTCTTGGGCTTCTTTTTGGGCTTCGGCTGACCAGAGGGGCTGGCGCCTCCCTGCGCGTTCGTGCAGGCGTACACTGCTGGGGCGGCGACCCTGGCAGGGCCCACGCCAGCGGCCAGGGGCTTCTCCTCCCGGCACTCCCTCCTCTCCTTCAGGATCACGGCTTCCTTAACCTCCTCCCACAGCTGGTACCTCCAGCGCACCATCTCGAAGAACACGGGGCTGGGCGGGCACGCCGGGTCGATCTGGAAGCCGACCTCTAGCATCTCGCTGAGAAAGGCACGTTCGTTAGCCTCCATATCCTCAACAGACAAGCCGAGGATCTGGCGCCACCAGTGGCACCTCTGCATCGGGGTGAAGTTCAGCTTAACGAACTGCATGAGCAACCACGAGCAAGTACGAGGACCGACGATAGGCCAGCCCTCGACGCTCACGAGCTGCATCGCGTTCACCGCGCCCGGGAACGGTCTGCTCTGATCTCCGAGGCTGTCGACCTCCAACGCCAGTGTCCTGATGTCGTCGTGGTCGCGTGGCGTGAGCCGCGACGCGGTGCCAGTCAGCGCCGCCGCCAACGAGCTCCCGTCAGACAGCTCAGGCACGCCTCGATCGCCGAAGACAACCTTGGCCCTCACCCTCGACATGCGGTCGTCGATCTCATAGCCGTCTCGGGCCCCGGTCGCCTCCCAGCTCCGAAGGGCAGCCCCCGAGCCGCCCGCGCCGAGAGCCGGCGGACCAGCAGGAGCGGGAAGTGGTGGAAGTCCGTCCGGCTCCGGCAGGATCGCCGGCGGCAGCGTCACCCAAAAGCAGGGGGCCGCCGTCGCCAGGGGCAGGAAGGCCCTCCTCGGCACGAATCTGCTCAGCACTCTCGCGGGCGGCCCGAAGAAGCTCAAGCCGTCGACGTTCGAACTCGTCCATGTCGCTGCGCCGCAGCCTCCCGTAGACCGTGCCGATGCCGTCGCGCGGCCCGACTGACCTCAAGCACAAGGCCTCCTCAAGGTCCCCGTCGTGCAGGTCGGGGTGGTGGGTCGCTATGATACACCGCGTGCCCCCAAGGGGCTCCCATAGCACACGCTTGGGCCAGTAGTACTCGGCCACTTCGTCGAAGGCGAGCACCCAGACCAGCCGAGCTGGGCGCTCCACGATGCTCCATCTGTGCGACATCTTCGGCGGCATCTGGCCTGCAGAGAACAGCAAGGGAAACGAGATCCCGCGCCAGCAGGCCCAACAAAAAAGCGGGCACCACCCGCACCCCGACAAACACCCAGCCGTAGACGGCCCAGCCCCCCTTCACGAAGGGCTGCTGGCGGACGAGGTTCTCTTTCAGCACCCCTCGAGCTGGCGCTGCGGCGCCGAAATCAAGCCCGAGTCGACGTTAGCGCCCTCGAACTTGCACACGCAGGTCGACTCGCCGACGCTGCTCTCGCGCCCGAACCAGGTGCCCAGCTCCTGTCAGATCGCAGCCGAGCACCAATGAGGAGCCTGGCCCCTACTTGGCCAGCGAAGCCCAGGCGAGCGCGGCCATCCACCTCCTCAGGTGGAAAATTGCTTGAGATAAAACGGCGACAGGCGGAACGCTCATCATTCCCGTGCATCACTTCCAGTTGTACTACTGCTACCCCTACGTCAACGACCTAGACATAACATGATTGGATATAACGGCATGGAAGAGGTATGTCATAGCAGAGCATGGCATAATGTACTCGAAAAACTGAGCATACCCTATACCGCAACACAGATAGTAGCATCGCATAACGTAACCTGACAGAACATACGTCTTATGCTATAACGCAATGCCACAGAGCAGATGATATCATATCGTACTAATCCAGACAGTGACAGCGGTGAACACAACAAAACAAGCTTCAACACAAGAGAAACAAGAACTTGACGAGGAAACTCAGATGAATGAAAAACGTGCCATGACACAGTCAAACGCGACGTGCGCGCGGAGGTCAGGCTGGCCACAGGTAGAAACAGGTGCAGCAACGACCGATCGGACGAAGTATCTAACGTGTCAGGCGTCACGGCTTCACGCACGTCCCGTCGACAGCATGACATATCATATTTTAGCATAGCATCATAAAACCTTCTCGAGCAGAACATACGAGGAGGAGGAGGAGGAGGAGCAGCAAGTTTGGGGGCCTTGCGAGACGCGATTTTGGGGCTGGTTTGTCGCTCCACGGACTTGTTTCGGTTTTGTTTCGTCAAGGGCCCTGGGGTTGTTAGACTTTCGGGAAACATCAACTTGCGACCTGGCCTGGCCGCCGCGCTGGCCGAGACCGCCGGGCCCCGCGCGCATCGTTCCAGCAGGCGCGCGCACCGTTGGGAACAAACGCCGAAGGTTTCGGTGGGGATCGCTCGAAGCAACATCATTTCCGCAAGACGGGCGAAGATGCTGCTCGATGGTTCTCGCCGAGAAACAACTGCACACGCCCGAACGATGCCAAACTCTAAGAATGAAACTTTCGGAGCTCCGCGCGGATTTCTTGGATCGGCGCTGAGCCCTCCTCCTGGGCGCGCCCTGCGATGCCGGAGGCGCCGCCAGGGGGCCTGGGCGCCGATCCAAGAAACCCGTGCTGAGCTCGGAAAGCTTATGTTTGTCGTGGGCGATCATCCTGCAACGCTGACCGCGGGGGCGGGCGCCCCCGACCCAGCCCGCATGGATGGGCGAAAGAGGGTGCGCCGCGCGGCGCGCAGCGGCGCGGGGCGACGCGTGCCCAAACGATTGGCGCGAGGCGTCGCACAGGCTGCCCTGCTTGCACGGGCGAGCGCGCGAGGGGGCGTGTGCGCCGCCCAGGGTTGAGAGGGGCGCCACGCACGCTCGGCTGGGTGGGTATCCCGCTCGGCGAGGACACCGGCGGTGCGGTTCTTGCGCGCAGACCGCTCCCTCGGGGCCTCTCGGCTTGGGGGTGTTCGCACTGGGCGCTCGGCGGGGCCAGCGGCGCAGGCACGTGCCCGAGCCACGGTCGGCTCGGGGTACTCCTGCGCGCGGCCAGGGTCGAGCGCCGCACCCATCGTCGCGGTGCGACTCTCCGAAGGAGATGCCGTTCCTCTCCGGACCTCTCCCAAGGCGCATTCCGACCAGAACCTCGAGAAGAATCCAGCCGCGGTGACAAGGACTCTCCAGGACGAGCAGCGGCATCGGTAATTGCCCTCTTTTCCTCTGGGATCCGACTTCGCGGAAACATGCAGCATCGCGCACAATCACGACCAGAGCCCTAGACCCGATCTCTTTCTGCTGCACTCTTCGAGCGGGAGTCACCTGTGATGGCTCTGGGTCCCGACGCTGGTCGACAGCGCCCCCAGCGCGAAAAAACTGCAGCGCACTACCTTTCCCTCCCCTGACGAGTGCCTTGTTTTCTTCCTCGGCTCCTGGAGCTGCTCCGCGGAGAAGCTCACCGCTTTCTGCCCGGCGCGCTCGGCCAGCGCGCGCTCCTCGGCCTCCAGCCTCGCGCTCTCCTCCCGCAGCGCCTGCGCCTGCGACGCCAGCCGCCCCTTGTCCTTGACTTCCTTGTCGGCGCACTGCTGCAGGTCCTCGACTGGTGCGGTCAAAACTGATAGGAGGTATGCGCGTCAAGGATGCAAGCCCCTCGGACGCCCATGTCGAAGCTTTTCGAGCGTGGCTGGCCATCCAAAACGGCTGAGGATGCACGGAAGAGGCAAGGATGCAAGGGGGAAAACATACTGTTTCTTCCGCGCCGACTTCTTCCGGACGACTTCTTCCGAACGACTTCTTCTGGACCGCTTCTTCCGGACGACTTCTTCCGGACGACTTCTTCCGACGACGACTTCTTCTTCCGCGACGACTTCTTCCAAACGACTTCTTCCGAACCACTTCTTCTGGACGACTTCTTCCGGACGACTTCTTCCGGACGATTTCCGAGCGACTTCGTCCGAAAATTTCTCCCCGCCCTGTCGTGCATCCTGCACCTTTCACTCTTCCTACTCCTTGGTCTGTGCCTCCATCTCCCTCGATCTGCTCCCAGACGGTCTCCTTCTAAAACGGTCTCTTCCTGGCACGGTTTCTTCCGCGACGACTTCTTCAGGACAACTTCTTCCGGACGACTCCTTCCGAACGACTTCTTCCGGACGACTTCATCCGGACCGGTTTTTCCGAACGACTTTTTCCGGACGACTTCTTCCGAGACGATCTCTTCCGGACGACGTCTTCCGAGGAGATCTTCCCGGCGAATTCTTCCGAAGGCGTCTTCTTTCGAGGCGTCTTCTTCCGATCGATTTCTCCCAGAAGAGCTCTTCCGGAATATCTCTTCCGAGTATGATTTCTTCGGAGGCGACTTTCTCTGGGCGAGTCTTGCCGGAAGAGTTCTTCACGGCGACTTATTCCATGACGGGGCGCTGATTATCATTTAACCCTATCGATTAGCTACTTCTTCTTGGGTTTTGGGGGAAATTCGAGGGTTACCTTCGAATTTCTTATGGGGCGCCTTCTCTTCCAGGCGCTTCTGGACGACTTTTCCCGAGGGTGAGTTCTGCCGAAATGCGACTTCTGCCGGCCCCCTCCTCGCTCCTCGCTCCTCCCCCTCCTCCTCCTCCACCTCCCCGCTCTTTCTCCCAGGCATCCTCTTGCCCTCTCGTCCCTCCTCACTCCTCACTCCTCCTCCTCCTGCCTCTTGCCTCCTCTGCCTTTTCCTCCCTCCTCCGTCCTGCCGCCTCCCTCCTCCCTCCTGCGTCTCGCCTCCTCCTCCTGTTCCCTTCGCCCTTCTCCCTCCTGCTTCCTCCCTAGTCCCCCCCTCCCTCTTCGTTCCTTTCTCCTCTTCCCTCCTCCCTCGTCCCTCTATTCGGCATGCGGCAACGCCTGCGGGCCAGAAGCTGAAACTATTCCACTGTACTCGCCACGTGGCAGACGCCTGGGGGGGCGAACAGACGTGCTACCCCACTCTCCTCGCGACGTGTCAACGCTCTTGCGGGAGTGCCAGAAATACGATTCCGCGCGAATTGCCAGGTGGAAGCGACGGGGGAGCGAAACACAAACTGCTCCACTCCACGACTTGCCACATGGCAACCCCTGCGAGGCGGAACGCAGATTTGTTCGCTCTACTCGTCACGCGGCAACACGGGGGGGGAGAAACAAATGCTGCTCCACATTCCCTGCCACGAGGCAGCGCCTGCGGAGCGAAACAAAAGTACTCCACTCGACTCGGCACGTGGCAACGAAGCGGGCCGGCAGCAAATGCTACTCCTCTGTGCTCGCCGCGTGGCAACGCCACGTGGCAAGGCCTGAGAGGTACACAGAGATACTATCCCACTCAACTCGCCACGTGGCAACGGCATGGGGAACGAACAAGAAGTAAACATACAACTGATCACGTGGCAATGCCGCGCGGATTGAACATTGACAACCCCACTGCAGTCGCCACATGACAGCATCTGGGGGGTGGGGTGGGGGCGGACATGAGGATTACATGAGATTCGCTACGTGGCAACGCCCCAGGGCGGGAACACATAGAGCGCCGGCCCGTTGGCTTTGGGGCAACGACAGGCCGGCGAACAAAATACAGTACAACTTTGCGCGCAACGTTGCCAAACCGCACAAATCTGTTGTACACGACGTGGCCGCGCCGCAAAGACGAACACCAAATTCTGCTCGGCACGTGGCTCCAACGCAGACGCAAACGACGATGAAGACGACGACGGCTACGACCGGAACGACGACGACGGACGATGATGATGACGCCGGGCGACGATGCCGACGAACACGACGACGACGACGGAAACGACGACGACTGCAATGGCAACGACAACAACAACGACAATGACAGCGACGACATCGACGACGACGACGATGACGATGATGATGATGATGATGATGATGATGATGATGATGATGATGATGATGAGGATGATGATGACAACCACGTCGCCGCTGCGGCCGCCGCCACCGCCGCCCGCCAGCCTGACCGCCCGCCCGCCCACGCGCGCGCGCGCCCGCTCGCGCACGCTACGTGGCTACACCGGGGGAGCGAAACAAATACTGCTCCACTCTCCGTTCCACGTGGCAACGCTCGACGGGCGGAAATTAGTACTCCACTGTACTTGCCACGTGTCAGCGCCTGAGCACGTGGCAACGAAGCGGTCCGGGAACTCACGCTACTCAGCTCTACTCGCTACATGGCAACGTCACGTGGCCAGACCTGACCAAACACAAATACTATCCCACTCCACTCGCCACGTGGCGATAACACGGGGAGCGAACAAGAAAAACACCTTCGCTCTACCCATCACGCGGCAATACCGCGGCGCAATCTTCCGGGCGACGTTTTTCCACAGGAGTTCTTCTGGGGCGACTCCATCTGGGCGACATGGGGAGCGAATGAAAAGTATAAATAATAACATGGCAATGCAGCGCGGACCGAAACAATTATACAATCCCACTCTCCTCGCCGCGTGGCAGCGTGTGAGGGGGGGGGGGGGGAGGCGAAAAAAAAAATCCATTATATTCGCAACGTGGCAACGCCGCGGGGCGGGAACGCATAGAGCGCCACTCCGTTCGCAATGGGGCAACGACAGGCTGGCGAACAAAATACAATACAGCTTTGCGCGCAACGTTGCCGAACCGCACAATTCTGTTGCATTCGACGTGGCAACGCCGCGGAGGAGAACACCACAATCTACTCGTCAAGTGGCTCCAACGCGGACGAAGACGACGACGATGACGACGACAACGACGAGAACGACGATGACGACGACGCACGACGATAACGACGACGGGCGACGATGACGACGACGACGATGACAACGAGAATGACGACATCGACGACGACGACGATGCCGATGATGATGGTAAACATGATGATAATAATGATGCTGCTGATCGTGATGATGACAATGCCGTTGATGATGATGATGTTGATGATGATGATGATGATGATGGTGATGATGATGATAGTGGTGACGATGATGGTGATGGTGATGATGGTGATGATGATGCTGCTGTTGATGATGATAATGATGATTACAACGACAACGCCACCGCTGCTGCGGCCGCCGCCGCCCGCCAGCCAACCAGCCCGCCCGCCCGCGCGCACGCGCCCGCTCGCGCACGCTACGTGGCTACGCCGGGAGAGCGAAACAGATACTGCTCCACTCTCCTCTTCACGTGGCAACGCTCGGAGGAGGGAGCGGGGGAACAAATAGTACTCCACTGTACTCGCCACGTGGCAGCGCCTGAGCACGTGGAAACGAAGCGGGCCAGGAACTCATGCTACTCGACTTTATTCGCCACTTGGCAACGCCACGTGGTAAGGCCGGATGGGCGAACAAAAATCGGAGGTGAGGGGGTGAGATCGAAGTGTAACGGAGAGCCCCCCTACCGGGATATCGGTTTCGGTTTCGTGTTCGTGCGTGCCGTGCGTGCGGGCGAGGCGAAGCTGCGTGGGAAGGCGCGAAGAAAGCCTCCTCCGGCTGAGGCGCGGCCGGACCAAATGTTTCCTTTCTGGGAGCCGGTGCCGCGCGGTATCCCGCCGGTGTCCCGCCTCCGGCTGAGGCTCGGCCGGACCAAATGTTTCCTTTCTGGGGGCCGGTGCCGCGCGGTGTCCCGCGGGTGTCCCGCCGGTGTCCCGTCGGTGTCCCGATGATGAAGATGATGATGATGATGATGATGATGATGGTGATGATGATTGTAATGGTGATGGTGGTGATGATGATGATGATGCTGCTGTTGATGATGATGATGATGTTGACGATGTTGTTGATGATGATGATGGTGATGGTGATGGCCCTGGTGATGATGATGATGATGGTGTCCCAATGATGATGAAGATGATGATGATGATGTTGATGATGATGACGTTACTGGTGAAAATGACGGTGTCCCGTTGATGATGATGGTCCTGATGATGTTGGGATGATGAGATGATGAGATGATGCAGAACATGATGAAGATGATGATGATGATGATGATGAGGATGATGATGGTGTCCCGATGATGATGGTGATGATGAGGGTGATGATGATGTTGTTGATGATGATGACGGTGATGATGATGATGATGATGATGATGGTGTCCCGATGATGATGATGATGTTGATGATGCTGATAACGATGATGATGTCCCGATGATGATGTTGATGATGGGGATGATGACGAGGTGATGATGATGATTTTGATGATGGTGGCCCGATGATGATGATGTTGATGATGATGATGGTGTCCCGATGATGATGATGGTGATGATGATGGTGACGATGATGATGGTGTCCCGATGATGGTGACGATGTTGACGTTGTTGCTGATGATGATTGTGTCCCGATGGTGATGATGCTCATGTTGCTCATGATGATGATGAGATGACGATGATGGTTGTGTTCCTATGCTGGTGATGATGATGGTGTCCCGATGATGATGATGTTGATGATGGTGACGATGATAGTCCCGATGATGATGATGGTGATGATGATGTTGATAATGTTGGTGTTGATGTGATGATGATGATGACGATGATGGTGTCCCGATGATGATGATGATGATGATGATGATGATGATGACGTTGATGTTGATGATGATGATGATGATGATGACGTTGATTGTGAGATCGATTGTGGTATCGATAGTGCGATCGATAGTGAGACCGAATGTGAGATCGATTGTGAGATCGATCGTGAGATCGATAGTGAGATCGATTGTGGGATCGATCGTCAGATCGATTGCGAGATTGATCGAATGAAATAGGTCGAGTGAGATCGATTGTGAGATCGATCGAGTGAGATCGATTGAGCGAGAAGGATAGTGAGATCGATAGTGAGATCGATAGTGGGACCGATCGAGTAAGACGTTGGTTCCACCCCTCCCCGAACCTCCTTATCACCCGAAGGGTGGTCGTATAGGTACTATCCCACTCCACTCGCCAAGTGGCAATGACATAGTTCGTCCTCCACGTCTCTTCCTCGTTCCTCCCCGTCCTCCTCGTCCTCCTTCCGATCCTCACACCTCCCCTTCCCCCCTCCTTGCTCTTCCTCCCAGGTTTTCTATCCTCCTCTCCTTCCTCCTCCCTCCTCCCTCCTCTTGCTGCATCTTGCCTCCTCTCTCTGTTTCTCTGTCCTGCCTCCTCCCTCCTCCCTCCCTCCTCTCGCCTCCTCCTCCTCCTCCTGCTCCCTCCGCCCTCCTCCGTCCTGCCTCCTCCCTACCCCCCCCCATCCATCCTCGTTCCTCTGTCCTGTTCCCTCCTCCCTCGGCCCTCTATTCGGTTCCGTAGCCATTTTGGCTCAAGCCCCGAGCCGTAGTCGCAGCCATATTGCCCCAGTTCGGCAAGTTGCGACCTCACAGCTTGAGCCCATGCGCGTCGCCCCCGCCGGCGCATCCTGGCCGGCGCAGGCGACCGCGCGCATCGAGACGACTCCGGCCGGCGCTGCAGCCGACCGAGACTGACGCTTCGCGCCGCTGCGCGGAGGCTCGGCTATGCGGCCCGCGCCGGCCGCAGCCCAGACATGCGGGACCTGGCCACGCTGGCGCGGGCCGCCGGTCTCGCATCGAGAATGCGAGCTCATGATGGAGAACCTCCTGCTGCTGCCGGCCTGCCGCCGCCGCTGGTCGGCTTGACGTCGGAGCCCAAGCTGCTCAAGGATATCGTTGTGGTCCACACTGCTGCAGACGCTGTTCCCCACGCTCTTCCAGGTGGTTTACCGCCGCGTGATGTTGAAGCGGCCGGGCCCCAGCTGCACGCCAGCTACCTGGGCGCCGCGGGGTACCCAGCCCCCGGAAGGCCACCAGTGCTGCCGACCGCTGTACTTACTTCGACACGAAGCTCCTCCAGCTGCCCCGCTGCGGCTCCCAGGCGCACTGGCCGCCGCGCCTGACGCAGGAGCTTTGGCGTGGTTGGAGGTGCCCCTGCCCGAGGCCAAGTGGAGCCGTGGCTGGCCCCCCTATGCTGCTGGCGTGACCCTGCCCGGGAGCCATCGGCATGTTGCCGACGCCGCGGCCGGAGGAAGTGCTGGTGCTGGTGTCCCTCGGCCTGCTGCCCCTCCCCCCCAGTGTCCCCTGTCGGGGCCCGGGGGAGGCGAGCTCCTCCTCCCCAGTGTCCCCTGTCGGGGCCCGGAGGAGGCGGAAGGGCGAGCCGCTGCGGAGCCGGGCATGCGGGCTCAGGCCACGGCCGCTGTCTTGACCCTCGAGGCCCGATGCACGGCGACGGCATGCCGTGCGGCGTGGCCCAGCCGTCGCGCAGCCGCTGCTTCCCGGCCCACGCCCCGTACACGGATGCGTTCGTCGCCGACCACATCGTCGAGTTCCGGGTACAGTACCGCCGATTCTGACGATTTCGCCAACCCGCGCAGCTTTTCGATTGCCGATGCTGCCGCTGCGCTTCCGGAGGCTCTGGACCGTGCTGCCTCGACTCCGGTGCCTGCGGAGGCCGCCCCGCCTCCGGCGCTGGCTGCGGCCCCGACGCGGGCACTAGCACTGGTCGCTGATGATGACGCGGTTCGCGGGCGGCGGTTTGTTTTGGACCATGCCCATAGGCTGGATGCTGCTCGGGCCGCTGCTCATGGCTCTGCGCCTCCGGAGGCTCTGGACCGAGCTGCCTCGCCACCGGCGCTGGCGGAGGCTGTGGCTGCCCCGCCACTGGCGCTGGCTGTAGCCCCGTCCCGGGAGGCGCCCGTCGGCGACGCCGACCAGGCCGCTGGTGGTGGGGTTGGGCAGAACGACGAAGCCGTGCGCTGTCCCGAGGCCCGCTGTCCCCTGGGGCAGCCTGTTGTCTCCAATGCGGCCCGCGATGACGAGAGGAACCGGAGGATCGGCGACGCTATCGCTGCTCCAGGAGGCATCGAAGCTGCCAGGGCTGCCATGGTTGCCGCATATGCGGCCACAGGCGTCCATATGAAGTAACACGTTGTGCCTCGTGCCGATTGTGATCATAGGGGATGTTCTTCCAGACGGTCCGACTGGCTCCGAGTGAGGCGACTGAGCAGTGTAGGACTCCTGCCACGTCGCACTTGTCATCTTCAGGGCGAGGTATGAGAGCAGCGGGAGGGAGCTTTGGAGGTAAAGAATCATGTATGCAGTCTGGGATCAGACGTGTTGTTTTCTCCCTTGCCTCTTGCTTTTCGCCTAGTCCCTCCCTCCATCCATCCTGCCCCCTTCCAGAGTGTCCTGGCAAGTCCCAGCAGCCGTGCCGCCGCTTTGGGTCGTTGTGGCCGGGTCACCTGGACATTGGTCCCTAGAACGAGCGAGCATCTTCTTCCCTCGTCTAGCTTGAAGTCACGTTTCTCTGCACGGCCCTTGCACTCTTGCGAGCGCTGCTCGACTCCGGATCCACCGCTTGTCCCGCAGAGGAGGGCCGGCGAACGAGTGTGGCGCAGAGAGGCGATGGAGGGTCGGCGAGCGAGAGCGGCGATCGCGTGTTTGCAGCTTCGCTCCCATGCCGCGCCTTTTTCCGAGGGCTCAGGGCCGAGGTCGTCGTCCCAGCCTTACCCCCTCCTCGTCTGCAGCCTCCCTCTCGCCCGCCCTCCTTCAGCCACTGTGTTGTAGCGGAGGGCCGGCGATCGATAGAGGCGACAGTCGAGGGCCGGCGAGCGAGCTCAGCGATATCTCTGCAGCATCGCTATCTTGCCCGGTTGTTCCCGAGCGAGGAGGCGCCAGGTCTGCGTCCCAGCCTTACCCTCTCCTCTTCGATTATCTTGATTCCTCCCCCCGCCCCACCTCCACAGTGCCCAGGCCGTCGCAGCAAGCCCCTTTATCGTTTGCCGGCCAAGCTGCTTATTGTTGTGGGTGGGGGTCAGGATGGATCGGGAAGGGAGTACAGTGCGTAGGTGCGAAAAAAAATCTTCCTCTGCCGCCGGCCGCTTTGACGCCCACGTGTCCCGGCATAGAGTTTCCGCGTGGTGTTCCCACTTGCGGTACCGCCGTGCCTCATATATGCCAAGCTGAGTCGTTGCCAGTCTCCGGCAACTTCGAGTAGGGAATGCTGTCTGCGTCCCAGCCTTCCTCCCTCCCTCTTGGCCTCGCTCTTATTGTACATACTTATTTCCCCCTCATTCCCTCCGCCCCTCAACCCGAATGCCCTGGACGGGCACAGCGATCCACTGTTGCATTTGTTCGCGCTTGCCGTCCACTTCCCCATATTGAAGGGTGGGGGATACAGCAAGCAAGATTGGGAGGTCTGGACTCCTTGCTTGGGTTCGACGCGTTCCGTCCGCTCTGTCGCGGGGGTCCCATCGTACTGTACAGTACTTGCGTTCTTGGTGCCCGTGCAGATGTCTCAGCTTTTTCTTCAGCCAGCTTGCCTGCCTGCGCTGTCAAGCCATCTGCTAGCTGCAGCGCCGCCCACTCGTGGCAGCCATCCTGGTTCATCACGATTGCAATCCAAAATCCTCTATTCGGCACGCGGCAACGCCTGCGGAGCGGAAGCTGGAACTATTCCACTGTACTCGCCACGAGGCAAACCCTGGGGGGCGAACGAATGTGCTACTCCACTCTCCTCGCGACGTAGCAACGCCTGCGGAATTGACAACATATTGTTCCGCGCGAATTGACAAGCGGAAGCGGCTGGGGAACGAAACGCAAACTGCTCCACTCCACGACTCGCCACGTGGCAACCCCTGCGAGGCGGAACACGTCCGTTTCACTCTACTCGCCACATGGCAACACAGGAAGAGCGAAACAAATACTGCTCAACTCTCCCTGCCACGTCGCAGCGCTCGGAGGGGGGAACACATGCTACTTCACTGTGCTGACCACGTGGCAACGCCTGCGGCGGGGCGAAACAGAGATCCTGCACTCTAGTCGGCACGTGGCAACGAAGCGGGTCGGCAACGAATGCTACTCCTCTCTACTCGCCACATGGCAACGCCTGGTAGGTAAACAACAATATACAATCCACTCGCCACGTGGCAACGATATGCGGAGCGAGCAAACATTCCAAATCCACTCACCTCATCACGCGGCAATGCCGCGCGGACCGAACATATTGCATTGGAGGGTGAAAAAAGGGTCTGCAACAAGGGGTCTTCAATGGGGGATGAATGGCCCATGTATGCTCAATGTATCGTTCATGTATGCGATAAGGTGCGATTGGCATCCAATGTCAGCGGCCATGGAGGGCCAGTCGTTCGTGCCCACGCGTTGCCCGCGCGGGCAAACGCGCCGTCCACCCATTATCGTTCATACGTGCGGGCGTTCTTGCATATCGCGCGCGGGGAGGCGAAGTGGAGTGCAGGTGTGTCTTGATTGTGCGATTGATGATCGCGTATGTTACCATGCGATGACTTGTCGACCCCCAAGACATATTTGAAATGGGTCCCGCGATTTTCCCAACATGTGAACTCACAACTTCCACGTCTCTAGCATGTAAGTTCACATGCTCTTCTTTCCCAAGGTGTGGATTCACACTCTGGTCCATTCATAAATATTCCGATACCAAACTCCAAACTGCGAGTTTACGTGCTATTTTTCCCAAATGTCACATGTTCGTTTTCCCCACACTGTGATACCACGTTATGATTTTCCCCGTGTTGTCCTGGCTCTGAAGATCCCCAAAACTGAGGCGCAGCGTTCTGCATGTCAGATTGGCTGGGCAAATTGTCACACTCGCCTCGCTGCTTTGGGTGAGTCCAACCTTTTCTTCTAGTCTTTCCTTTGAGAATCTGGGTAAGATGACAAAGGAATTAAGATCTCGTGTTCGCTCTGCTCAGTGGTAGAGGGCACAAGACGATACATCGATAAGACAAGTATCCGGTAAGCGAATGTACTTTATCAGGAATGGCGAGGGAGGAGGCCGGCAGGCCGACAACCGACGAAGTGCGACAGCCGAGGGCGGGCGCGCTCCTTTTATCTCCTGTACGCTCGCGCGTAGCTTGAGTACAATACACAGCTGCGGATAGCCAGACAGTGCGCAGCAAAGCAAGTGATGTGACAAGCAGCAAGAAGATGAGGCGGAGAGGAGTGCATTTACTCCCCCCGCGGCGGGCCACGTAGAGCCCATCCAGCCACAACGCCCCTGGCCTGTACATATGTACAACCACCGGAGCCAACCGCAAAAAACTTGTACAGCTCAACGGTGGCTGCCAGGGGGCTAAGGGCCGAAGAGGCCCGACGTTTCCCACCCTCTGGTGTTTGGTCAGGCTACACAAGGCGCGTGCGCCCAAGCCTACGGGCTAGAGCCAGTTAAATCCGCCTCCTCCGCTTTGCAGAGGAAATTTCTTTAACAATGTGCTCCGCACCTGTGCGCAGGCGCTCGGCAGCAGACAACTCTGCCTCCGTCGCGGTGGAGCCTACATCAAACATGTAGGCTTCTGAGCTCACGAGCGCCCACGGGCCATTCTCTGGAGCAACTTCAATCCAGTGGCCTCATGCAGCACCCTCACTACTCACACCACCATCCCAGCATCCTCTGATGTATGTGATGTTTGTCTTGTTCTGTTTGATATAATCATGCTTGTAAATTCTGTAACAGCTTCCTTCTCTCGCATGGTGTGTGAGCTCATCAGCATAGGCATTGGCCTCTATAGATGTGTTTCCAGACATCCTTTCCGTGGGTCGGGCATCGTGTGTTGTGTTGTTCACATATGTCATACATAATACTTTGTATCCTGGCAATCCGTTTGGCATACCCGCTGTTGTCACAAGCCCAGACTCCCCTCAGCCATTGTACCACCGTCCTACTGTCACCACGCATTTCAATAGCAATCCCCTTCATCCCAGGGTCCCATATTGTAATCTGCTCGTGTATAATTGCAAGACGTCGGGCCAACTCATCATTTGTCGGTGTATTCGCAAACCCTCCAATCCTCACCTCCGTATTCCTCCGCACAAACATGTCTTGCACTTTGGGTATATGTGATGTATGCTCCACAAACTCCTCCCAATCCGTCGGGGCAACACACGTATCGTACCACAAGAGGGACCTCCATTTTTCAACTGGTGCATGCCAGCTTCCTGCCACGATCCGTGGTCTGCCTCGGAGCCGTCTCGTTCCCTCCCTCGATACCGTCTGACTCACTGACGCCAGCATTGCATCCGTCTGCACCGTCCACTCTCCCGACACATGCAGCATCGAGCGCAGCGTCTGCTGCCATGATTTGCTATACACCGTGGACGGCACGTGGCACTTATATTGGGATACTTCAACAGCATATTCAAAGTTATACCTCGCGACTTTCTCCACCAACGTTTTGAACCCCCCTCTTCTTTGAACATCTCCCTGGACCTGTTGGTGCTACGATCCCTGAATGCTTCCCGCGTTTCCGTCTCTTTTCTGTGCAGTCCCCGCATCATGTTCAGACATCCCCCTTCGAAACATCGCAATATGTTAAGCACATGCTCACTGCAACTCCATCCCACGCATCCGTGACATACAATCTGCTGAACTCTGTTCTGGTACCGTCTGAATTTGTCCCTCGTGCTCACCGCCCGTGATCGATAGAACTTAATATCAGCAAAAAACCATCGCCTGCCCGCATCAATGCGGTGCCGTACTGCATGGAAATCCTTAGGGTTCGTCACAAAGTTAACCCCCAGTATCGCACACTCACTTTTTCTCGGTAGAATAACAGCATCACGTAACTGATAAGGTAGGCTAGGGCCTCCAGCCTGCATGCACACATCATCTCCCAGTTCGCATATTATGGGTTGTGCCCCCTGGTTTTGTCTCAAACCAAACACGAGGTACTCCAGACTCTCAATCTTCCAGTCCATACCAGCACGTCTGAGGGCAACAATCAACATACTCACCATTTTCTTCAACTGGTTCGCCGAGGCTGATAGAAGCACCACGTTATCTGCCCAGATGTAATGATTGACCAGCGCCTGTCGTGTTCCTTCGCCTTCCAATCGCACCCCATAGTTACATGACCCCCATGTTTCAACAATGGATCCCCATATTGCCTCCAGCACAATATTGGAGAGTACTGGTCCTTCTTTCCCCCCAGTTCGAACCGATTTGTTATACAGAATCTCCTCATTGCAAACATCTTGAACATCAAAAACTGCTGTGTTTCCAATCATGGGCCCCACAATTGCGATAATCAAATCAGCTGGATATCTGAGGTATTCCATCGCACGGATCACCATCGGAACCGTTGCATGATCAAATGCTTTCTTGATGTCCATGACTCCCATATGTATCGACTCCCCTTTCCCCCAGAGAGTGGCATGGCGTGTCATATGTAGTATCGGGGCCTTCATGTGATGTACTTTGTGACTTTTCTGGAATCCATATGTAGCCAACTTCTTAATGCGTCCATGTTCTTCCGCAAAAATAAGAAGGCACGCCGTGTGCCACTTGCTCATAACACTCAACAGCGATAGCCCACGAGTATCTCCAAATGCTTGGATGACACGCATCTTTGGGATCAACTGTACGCACAATTTTCTCCACGAATCTGGTGACGGCTTTTTCTGATCATGAATCTCTTGAAATGAGTGTCGTATCAATCTCAATGCATTCCAAGGTATTGCTTTGAGAGTCTCCGCCACCAGGCCATCGGAGCCCGCTGCGGCCCCGCCCTTCAATCGAGCTCGAGCCCCCAGCAACACACCCATAGATATGACTCTGTTCGTAGTCCTGCCCTCTGCCCCCCCACTGTGTCCGTAGTCGATGCAACTCTTTCTTTGCAGCTCCCCCCTTCCCCATCGCATGTATATGACCGTTGGGCGTGTTCGTTCAACTCCTCCACCCATTATTGTTTGTTCTCCGTCGGTATCCCGTCACACACCATTTCCTTGACACACCCTTTCCTTGACACACGTTTCCCACCCTTAGATAAATAAATTCTCTTCGCCGAATCGGCTTCACCGATCGGCAGAGCTGCATTACTCGTCCGACGCGACTTCGTCGCGCGGCGAGAACTCGCTTGCTAACCTGTGGCGACTAAGTCACGCGGGCCAGACTCAATCCAGGTCCCCGAACGGGTTGTAGTCCCCCGTCGGCGGCGTCGGAGGCCTCGGGCTCGATGGCGCCGAGCCTCCAGGCTGTCCCGCGCCGCCGCGAGGCGATCGGGACCTTCCTTTGCCACGACCAGCGTAGTATGCTGCTCTGTAGTTATTGTCCTTGTTCTTGGACGCCTTCCCCTTCGGCGGGAAGCGAAAGTCATGTTCAGATACAGACAGCGCGTGCCAAATCTGCGACCACCAGACATCGTCAGACAGCCATGAGATCCGATCCCGATGGACGTAGCACCCAACCTGCACATCGTTTGCGTAGTGCGGGTAGGAGACAGGCGGGTCGTAGCCGGCAGCGCCGCGGCCAACATCCATGGCTCCATCGCGCGCGCGCGGGGGCCTCGACCAATCCCATGTGTCAGAATACCACGAGTATTCTTCTCTTGCCGTCACGGCTGCGCCGGCGGCAGAGCGTGGGGATTCGGTAACTTCGTCGCCAGCCCGAGCGTCTGAGGCGTCGGGTCTGCGCAGCGGAGGTGGCAGCTGCGGCCTGGCTTTCGCCGCATCCTGTTCTCTTATCGGCCCCACGGAATCAGCTTGGCTGCCGTGGGGCGGATTGGCATTTCTGCTCTCACGAACGTTCTGCTCTCGATCTCGAATGAACTTCAGCAAATTCCTAGCAGCTGTAGCTACTGGGATGCCAAATTTTCCGCATGCAGTACGGAACGGGCCTGCGTCCTTACCTTGGGGCCCCGTACCGGCATCTATGTACCTGTTTTGAAGCCAAGAAATGGCCTCTTATAGTAATGAGCCCTCACGACGAATGTCGGGTTGTACTTGTCTACCTAAATTGCGGGCCCACTCTTCTATGAGGTCGCCCGTTTGGACCGCAGCGCGAATGCGACAGTCAATGGCAAATTCGTCTCTCCGTCGCCTAAAGTGAACATTATCTGCGCTCCCTCGCGGCGCGAATTATTCGCCCGGGGTGACCGACAAAGTATCCGTCTGAAATGAGGGAGCTCATGATCTCGCGAACGATAGCAAGTATTCTTATAATGCGAAGACCAAGTTGCATTGTTGTACAGGGGCCATCCAGTTCCCTTCAACGATGTTCTTCACAATAGTTGGGACCTCGTGTTCCATTCCCCCTGACAGTCGCAATCTATCGGGATCATTGGAGTTTGAGCGAACACCTGTGTATTCAACGACATATTGGGCTGCAATCGCCCTAGCCTCTATCCCGTGTACAGATATATTTATTATTGAGCTGTCCTCGCAATGGTTATATGCATAACCGTTGGGCTGATCAAAGTTGGTCGTCCCTTCGGTTATCAGCGTGGCCTTAGGCCCGCTGACCTGTAAGCTCGCGCCTGCCATCGCGGCTTCGCTGGTGGCAGGTTGCAGCATCGGCGCTATGAGGCAATCATCGCGACACTCATTGGTTCGTCTAGTGACTGAACGAAAGTCACGAGTTGGCCTTGCCTCGAGGCTGTTCTCCCAGGCAACTGGTAGACGTCCGCGAGAGCTTTGTCCTGCGGCGTCCGCGGCGTCTTCCCGCGGCACAGGCATCCACGGTGCCCCCATGGATATCGCATTTATTACCGTCTGAAGTGTCGGGGCGAAGACGTTTTGCCTGGTCATCGCGTGATGCCATCTCTCCCAACCGGTCACCGGTTCGAGGACATCGTCTCGGTAATCTGGCCAGTCGAAGGCTGCCAGAGCCGGGCAAGACATTGGGCGTGCATGCTGGTCAATTTTTGTTTGCCAAAGCAAGGGCCACCATACCTGGATCGTAGGAACCTGCGTTCTCGCTCTCGAGGCCGAGGACGCGAGCCATTCAATGAACCTTCGGGTCAAGGGCTTCCAATACTGAAAGAAAGGGCCATGGCGCGCCGGCGGCTGAGCCGCGGCGTCCGCTGGAACCCAAGCAGGGAAGTTGCCTGGCTGGCTGTTCCCAAAGATCTGACCTGCAGCAGCCATTCGCGTGAATCCCCCTTCTACCCACTTGCGCTCCTGCTGTTGGTTACTGCTGATATTCTTTATCACAATCGCAGGAGCCCTCTGTTGTCTTCCCCCACGCGTACCGATCCACTCAGCACGCGTATTGGGAAGATCATATGAGGTCATTCGCATGTAATTTAAATCCATTTGCCTCAAGGGATCGCGGAATGATCCTTCTATTCCACGTCTGGGCCAAATGGTCGTGAGTGACTCTATGTTTATATTTGACCCGACAGTTGCAAACTGGACAGTGTCCGAAGACCGCGCGCACCCAGTGAAATTGGTAGCACAGAAACCTTCCGTCATCGTCCCAGGGGACAGACAGAACACGTTCTTGCGCTTCGGGTGACAACTGGGGCCTGTGATTCGGAATCAACGATAGCGCCTCGTCAATGTGAACCCAAGCGATCATTGATTCATTGTCAAAAGTCACTTCGCACGAGGCCCACTCACGGTTGAAGACAACAGACCAGAAAATCTGATGTACTCTGGGGTTATCTCGAGATCCAACTCTAACAAGGGTAACAGCCTTGTCAATATCAGTGAACCTCGGCACCTCTCGAGACGAGGGTCCCGTCTTGGCAAATCCGACGCGAGAAACGAGTGAGCACTCGGCCAGTGAAAACTAGAATTAGTGGCCAGGATTCTCTGTGATTGGGGAGCTTATCCCATAGATGGACTGCTTCCTCTGCGGGCCATGTCCATACTGTTGGCAGCTCTCCTTCTTGTGCATTCTGGCCCATGAACACGAAATGCCTTGCAGGGAGAGCCTCCCCATACCTCCGCTGGCTGAGCCACGGAGGGATACGCGTTGCATCAGGCATTGTTGGGCTCCTCTTAGTCGGAAGCAGCCTTAGCAAATCGCAATCTGCTTCAAGGCAAAGCCCTGAATCTTTCTTCGGAAAGCCTACTCTCCCATCCGTGGACTCCAAGAACGTCTGCAGGTCTGTGGCATGGAGAAGGGATCCGTGACTCCTGATTTGGCCAGGGTCATATGGGACGTACATCCTTTCGATGGAAGCAACAAAAGTGGAATGTCCCTGGCATGCGCGATAGAAGACGAGTGTGGCAACATCGCTCCTCTCTTTTTCCTGTGAGGGGCACGCCTTGTACTTTGTCCACATGTTGTGAACACTTGTTCCACTGATGTTGTCACTATCTGTCGGGGGTATTCCCAAAACTTCCACTGTCTCCGATTGCAACGCGGCTAAGCCGTGTGCAGCAAGAGCGTATGACTGGTAAGCGAACCCGTCCTCTGCAATCTTCTGCGCTAGGTCTCCGAAATAGACCCGGGCACCCGACGATCTCGCATAGTCCGAGCAATGTCTCGCGAGGTATACCGCACACTTACCTATGTGCTCAGCAAGCTTGTCCACTCGGCAGCTCTGAGGACTCCAAAACTCCATACTGCCTAAGGCAGCTGGATTATTGTTATCATCAACCCCAACTACCAGCGGTTTCAGGCACCTAGCAGACTTCGGAGTGAACCCTTCTGGGACATCTTTGGAATAAAACTCAGCTCGAAGAAACTCCTTTGCCTGATTAAACTTGCCGTCGTCTTGGTTGAGGTTGCCCAATAACGCGAAAACCGGGTCTTCCGCACATTTTGCAGTATATCTGAGCGCATTGCCTGTCTGATTGCGCATGGCTTCAATGCGCGGCGGAACGGGGCCAGTCATGTGGGCTTCGCGGACTTTCTGTCTCATTGCACCAAGCGTGCTCTGCATGATTTGTCCGCGTTCTTCATTTGAAACATAAGGCTGTCTGCCTTTAAACGAGATAACATGCCCAACATTAACCTCCTGATCCCCTTCCTGGGGGTGCAAAGGCGCGGGCTGACGCTGTCTTCTGTCGGGAGCAGGTGGCAGACTTACTCTTCGGAATAAGTTCTCAGATGCTGGGCCAAAAAGGGTAGTTCTCGTCTTCCATAGCAAATGCGGGTTCAGGATCCTCATCGCATGGAAAAGCTTCAACACCCTCAGGTTCAGCGCCTGCTTCCAAGGACCCCGGAGTGCCTGAGGCATCCGGGTTCTGTCCTGCAGAGGGAATTTCTGTTTCCTGACGTCCGCTCGAAGCGGCTACTGGTGCTGATGCCTCGGCAACAGGTGCAGTCTCATCCTCCGGCGGCGCGACCGTGGGGGAAAACTGCTCTCGATATGCCTCAGTCTGTTCAGCGTGAGCCCCCGAGTCTACCATCATCTCATCATGCTTCTTTTGTCCTTGCTCCGCCCTGGCTGGGCCAGGCGGAGGAGTTGGAAGGTTCTCTGTCACGGTTGCGCCGGACGGAGGTGCAGGAGGAGTTGGAAGTCTACTTCCACTCGCACCAGATTCTCCTTCTGCTTGAGGCTTAGACCCCTTTCTCTTTTCAAGTACCATAGGAATATGGACGAAATTCGAATCCACTTGGAGGATCTGACCAACAACAGCGTCCGCACATTTCGTCCATGGAAACGAATAGTTTTCTGGGTCATGCCTGTTCTGCACCTTGTACATCATGTAGACATATTTCGCAGCCTCGATGTACGCCACAGCATCTATTCTGCGTTATACAAGCTCTTCCGTCTCTTGCGACCTTGATCTAAGGTCACGCCATCTGTGAAAGAACTGTTTCTCTTTTTCCAATACCTTGCGTGCTCTTGAACGCGAGAACTGCGTATCTGAGACGTCTTTGAGGATCATGAGGATAGTAGTTATGTCATCGGCTCCGACTAGCGTCGGCGAATCCTCAGACGAGACGCCCCCATCCGACTGAGTCGGGGGGGGTGCTCCAGGGATGTCCGATGCGTCGTCGCCTCCGCGTCGGGCAGGGGCCGCATCCTCGGCAGGCGTTGCTTTTGCCTCGGCCGCCTTTGCACCTTCAACAGGGTTCTTCGCCTTGACGGGTTGACCCCCTGCAGCACTGCCTTCGGCATGCTGCGGGGCCCCCTGGCTTCTCACCCATTTAGGTGCAGCCTTGACCGGAGGCTCTGCCTTCTGACGACTCTGATCCGCTGGCAGAGGATTGACAACGTTTGGCCCAGTGAATTGAATCAAATTAGCCGGAGGGTCACGAATACTCGGTTTCCAGACTTTAGGCGGGCCACCGGCCGTGTCTTTGCCTCCCAGCTTTGTCGGTGGCTGCGTCAATGGAGATGCCGCAGGGTTTTCGTCTCCCCTTTCAACGCGAGGCACCTTCGCTGGCGGAGGGTTCATCGCATGCACTTCTGGGCTAAATTGCGGCGGAGGCGAAGCCTTCTTGGGCGTCGGTTCTTTCGCCTGTGGCACGTCCTCCAGCGGTGCGATGTTCGGCTTCTTGGCCGGCGGCGGTGTCGGTGCATGAATTGCCGGCGGAGCCTTCTTAGGAACTACCTCTTTCGGCACTTCCGCGGGCGACCCCTCCTTTGGAGGAGGAGGGGGCATCGGCATTTGCATAGGCACATCGGCCTTAAGATTGGAGAGCCGAGCCTCGGCCCGCGGGGGCGGAGGCTTGAGCGCTCTCTCAATGCTCGCTGATGCCTGCCCCAAAGTCGGGCAGTTCCCGGCCTCAATCGAAAATTGGGTGCCGGACGGCTTAGCCGCCGGCACTTCCTGTTTGGCTTCCGCTGTTGTCTTTGACTTGATAACTTTCAATTTGCTGTTATGTTGTGAAACCGATGATCTGTGAATCGAGCTTTTTTGATTCACGGATTTTGGCGGGTAAGGTGTTTATGTTGATAGCAAATCATTGATTCTCGACAGATGAATCATGCAAAATCCTAATGTTTGATGTGCAGAATTACGCAAATTCCTCATTTGTGATTCTATGAAACATGCAAATTTGAGCAGCTTGGTTAAGAGAAAAGCTGCCTAACTGATATCGCGGCACAGCAAAACCACAAAAAAACAACCCCGCATCGCACATGAATCACGACAATTGCAGCACGCGATCCGTGCGATTGGTGCAAACATACAACTGTGCAATGACGGATTCACACGCTCATCACTGCCTATCACATTAAAACATCACCGTAACATACTGGGATATGAGGGTTGGCGAGCAGTGCAGCTGAGGAATGTGGATGAGACGGGGATGGGGGAGGGAGAGAGTGCGATGATGATGGGGTGCCCCGGGGGAGGACCTAGGAAACGGTGGAAGCACCAGGAGAGGAGAGGCGATGCAGGAGAGGGAGGATGATGATGGCGAGGAGGAACAGGAGGCGGAGGAGGAGGCATCTGTTTATCTGACACGTGGTGCAAGTGTGGATGTCGTAGTTCTGCAGCTCGCGCCTCCTGATCTCCCACGCGCGGCGCAGCGCGGCCGTTGGCCCAAACTTTGGCTGGCTTGCCCTTCCACCCTCCTTCCCCTCTCTTTCCCTCCTCCTGCCTCTCCCCCGCCCTCCTCCTACTTCCCCCCCCCTCCCCCCTCCTCCCACCCCTCCCCTTCCAACTCCCGCCACCTTCATTTGAACAGCCAGGAAATCTTATTCAACTGGCTGCTCACCCAAGTCGCGGGGTCGCGGCTGGGTCGCTAGTGTACACTGTACACGGCGCTATTCCAGTGCGCACGAAAACAGCACAGGCAACGCGAACACTGCGACTGTGCACTGTGCCCCTCTCCCGCCCCCCCTCTCCAGCCTGTGCCACTCCCCGCGCCGCCTTCCTCCCCTCTCCCGCCTTCCTCCCTGCTACTCCCCCCCTCCCTTTTTCATCCTTCTCCGTCGCCCGCGCCCGCAATGGCGATGGGTGAGGGCGTCGGTCGTTCTAGGGGGGGGGGTGGGGCCCCCGGGGTGGGGCGCCCCTGAACTTCCACCCCTTTGGACGGCCACTGCCTTTGCTCTTCGCCCTTGCTGCGTGTCGCCAGGGCCAGCCATGTCTCGCCGCCGCCCGCTGGACCCCCTGGACTGCAGGCGGCTGGAGCTGCTTGTCACGTCCCAGGCCCGCCGCCTCCAGGATGGCACGCTCGTGCTCGAGCGTGCCGCGGTGGAGGGCATGGTCACCGCTTTCGGGCGCGTGTCGCTCTCGGCGGCCCGCGGCGCCATGAGGCGCGCGGCAGCGATGGCCGTCGCGCCAGCCGTTCCCGGCACCGTCCTGCCTGTGGTATTTGTACCGCTATCGCTGCATTGTGTACATGTGGACATCAGTGCGGCCACGTGGGACCACATTGTCGATCACTGTGCGCCGCCGACGCCGACGCCGACGCCGCCCCCCGCGCCGCTGATGCCCGCGCCCCCTGCGGCGCTGGATGTGGTGGATGCCGCGCCCGCGGCTGCGGCGCCGGCGGCGCCGCCAAGGCGGCCCTCATCTTTAGCATCATCACCATCCTCGACCTCCTCACCCAATCCAGATCATCACCATCGTCGTCATCAGCATCATACTCATCATCAACGACATCATCGCCACCACCATCGTCGTCATCACCAGCATCGTCATCATCATCATCATCATCGCTATCAGCTCCAATGGCTCCTCGTCATCCTCAGACTCCTACCCCCGTCCTGGGCCCCGTCGCGTCCGTCCCCCCAGCGTGCCCCCAGCCGCGGCGGCATCAGAGCGGGGCAGTGCGCGGAGAGAGGGGTGGGGGCAGATAACGAGATATAGCGAGTAAACTGAGCCATGCGGGCGGCTGAGGAGGATGGGGGAGGGCTCGGGGGACGATGGCGAGGACACGGTGGACGCGGGGTACCGATGACGAGATGACGAGGATGTCGGAGGAGTCAGAGGCACGGATGAATGATCCTATGAGCCATGAGGGAGGGGGGTGCCGATGATGGGGATGATTCGGGATGATTGCGATCTTGCTGTGGTGTCCAAGGAAGGGGGCGCGTCGTTCGGCGCGAGGGGGATCGCGGGAGTGATGCGGGGACGAGCGGGCGAGACAGCGAGACGCGGCGTCAATGACCCAGGCCCGCGCCCTGTCAGGCGGCGGGGTCGTTGCGTGCCGCTCCTCTCCAAGTCGGAGTACGCGGCGATGGATCCCGCGCTGTTGGTCGAGGCCGCCGTGCGCCGCGCGCCCTGTCGCCCCCATCCCCGGTCTCTCTCTCCCCCCTTCTGCGGGCAACGATGTGACGAGACGAACGGGGGGGGGGTCGGTCGTCATTGCGACGCTGCGAGGTCGGTGTGGCGCTCCGAAGTCGCCGCGAACGCCCCCCTCCTGGACGTCTCGTCGCCTCGTCGCCCGCTGATCGGCACTTCTCGCCCACCGCCATCCGACTCGGGGCCCCAGCCGCGGCCCTTCCTCTGCCATTCTGCCATTCCCCCGCTCACTCCCAGCCCCCCCCGCCCCCCCCCACCCAGCGCGATCGGCGCCCCGCCATCAGAGGTCGTTGTCGACCGCGACGCCGAAATCCTGGCGTTGCGGCAGCGGGAGAGGTTGCACCGCCAGCAGCTCAACAGACTCGGCGTCGGCGATGCGAACACCCTCGCCATCGAGGACGACGACGACCCCAACGCGCTGTTCATAATCGAGAGAACATGTAACGGGAGAGCCCGCAAGACCCAGAATCACTTCACTGAGCGTGGTCGCCTCGTGATCGGAGTGCGTTGTGCGCTCACTTCGCGGGTAGTGCCAAGGTGAGTCGCCACTAATAGGGCGGGCCTGCCCTCTGCCCCCCTCCCCCCCCGCCCCGCCCCCGACGATTGCCCGATGATCGACGTTCGATGGCAGATGGGGGAGGAGGGGGGGGGGGGGCGGTGCGATTCGCGGGGTGCACGGCGGAGGGCAGCCATTTCCTTGAGCACTGACTCGCGAGTCAACTCTCTGCCCACCCCTTCCCATGAATGGAATCATGTCCCTGGTGGCGACGCCCCTTTGGCCTTGCCTGGCGTCGGTTGCCGCCGCTGATATGGGCACGTCGGTTCTGGAGGACGTCGCCGCGAGTACTGTGATCCGGTGCGAGCGCAAAGCATCGGGGGCGTGGGTGTCGGCAGCCCGCGCGTTCCACGCCGACTGCGAGCGCGACATCGCCAGGCCGCTGCGGCCCGGTCCGCCCGCGTCGCCGGGCGTGCAGTTCGCAACGTTTCACATCGCTGGGCATTTCTGGAGGTCGGATGCGACCAACTCGTCTGTCTGGCAGGGCTGCCAGTTGCAGAATTGTCAGCTGCACAGCCTGTATGTGACCGACCCCAAGAACGCAGGTTCGTTTCCGACTTCCTGACCCTCTCCCTTCCTTCCCCCGCCCCTTCCTCACACCTCCTCCTCCTCCTTTACCTCCCTGTCCTCCCCCCCCTCCCTCCTCACCCCTCGCCTTCTTCTCCACCCCCCCATCCCCATCCCATCCCTCATGATTGATCCCTTCGCCCCCTCGCCCTCCTCGCCTCCACGGTGTGCGGCCTATCTCGGAGTGCGTCGCCTCCTTCAACGTGTGCACTGATTTGCAGCGCGTTGTGGACAAGACCGCGATCGGCACCTACAGCTTGAACAAGAAACAACTTAGCTCAGTCGGGCGCCCTTTCTGGGCCACTGGTGGCGACGATATGGACGGCGATCGTGGTCTTGATCCGTCCACTGCGACCTATATGAAATGGTGGTGCTACACTTCTGACGGCGGCCCTGATCAGATGCGGTTCAAAGATTTAGTGTTGTTGGACCTCCTTCATCGTCCCAACGATCTCGGCGTGTCGGTGCCGTGTGTGTGTCATTGCGGCGCCCTTACAACCAAGACTGGCATGACGCATTTTGACAGGCGCATTCGCCAGATAGGTGGCACGTTTTCGTATTATTCGGCCATTGCGAAGATCTCGCACTGTTGGAGAGGTGCATCTGGGAAGGTGGCTCGCGCGTGGATCGGGTTGCACGGGGCTGAATCCGCCGTTGCTCATTGCTCCAAGATGATGCCCAAGGCGATCGCCGGACGTTGGCTGAGCATATCGTCGGTGGAGTCCCAGATCAGGCGCGCCCATCATAATCCTTCCTCGCCTCCTCGCCCATCCATCCATCACCTTTTGCCCCCCCCTCCCCCTCGCCGTCCTTCTTGTATCTCTCTGCGCGCCCGTGGCGACGGGAAACGGAAAACATGCCCCCCCCCACTCATTTGTCCCGAGGTGCATGGGTGCCCTCTCCCCCGCCCCCCTCCTTTTTTCGGAGCGGGCCCCCCTTTCCACGTGGTGAGGGGCCCGCCAGGGCCGCCAGAGCGGGGTCGTCGTCGTGACAGGTCATGGGCATGGGGCCAGCGACGGGAGCGAGCAGCCCCTGCCGCACCCCCGTCGAGGCCACGCCGCCGCCAGGCCCACACCGCTCAGGGCCGCGCCGCCACCAGCGCGCCTCTGCCCGGATGGGCATTGGCGCCGCTGGTGGCATTCGGCATTCGGCCCTGCAGCACTCGGACCTGGTGCGCATCGGCTTCGGCGGTACAGGGCCAGGGTTGCTACTCGCCGGCAGGACGCGGCGGCCAGGGTTGCTACTCGCCAGCAGAACGACGCGACGACGACAACGGCGACGACGGCGGCGGCGGCGGGCGCATGGCGCGACGACGACGACGGCGACGACGGCGGCGACGACGACGACGACGACGACGACTCGTGACGACGACATGCCATCCAGGACGAGGAGGACGAACGAGGTAGAATAGCTGGGGATAGGTAGCTATAGCTAAGAATAGCCCTAATAATAGCAAGCAAAAGAACACCCCCCATTTGCTCTGTCGCCTCGGGCGCGAGAGAGAGATGATACCTCCCCCTTCCATCGGCACGCCAGCGGGGCCGCGTCCTGCTGGAGCGTGGACGATGGGCAGGGGCAGTTCTCGCCGGGGGCGATCGCTGATGCCCCGCTCAGCGGCGGTCAGCTTACCGACGCCATGGATCTTGTGCTGGCGCTGTCAGATCAGGAAGCCGCTGCCATTTCCGATCGTCGTTTGTTGCCGCTGGACGGCCACGGCGCGGAGGGCGCGGCCGCCGACGCGCCCGACGCGGAGCTCCGACTTGAGGAGATCGCCCAGTATCGTGAGAAAACCGGCAGGTGGAAGCGAGATGCACGTCAAGTTTTGCACGATCCTTTATTTTGGTACGGACTCATGATCATGGAGGCCGTGCACGGCCCTGGGAACCATCTCCAGCTGTTCATGCAGAAGAAGTACTCGGACGACAGCATCAACAGGCACGGCGGGCATTTGGCCCGGTTGGTTGAGTTCAAATGTGATGAAATTGCAGATGAGTATGCCGCGCTGGTGTTCGATTTCCCCTGGCGGGACTGGCATGCCAAACTGACTGGTGATACGCGTCTTACCGGCAACAGCAACGACCTTCTGCTGCTCACGTTGGAGGACCCGCGTAGAGAACCAAACGCACTAACACACGCACACGCACGACCACAACACACCTCCTCCTTTCAATTATATACTCTCCGCATCCTCCACATCCCCCGCCACCGCCTCCACCTCCACCGCCGCCTGCTGCCCCGCCCTCATTTTGCTTTCACTCGGCCCGTCCGCCCCCCCCCTCCCCCCCCATTATTCATTGTCGCCTCGCCTCCTCCACTCTTCGCCCCAGGGCCTGAGCTAGCACCGCTCCCCCGCCCCCCCCCCCTCGTCGCGTCGACGGCGGCCGGGCATCGGGCGCGGGAGTTCCTGCGCCACGCCGGCTCCTTCTACCGCCGCGTCTCGTCGCAGCTGCAGACGCGCGCCTCCCGCCAGGGAAGGGGGGGGGGAGGCGGGGGCAGCGAGTGGCGAGCGATAGCGACGAGGCCCGAGGGCGCGGAGGCGCGGGGGGTCAGGAGGTCGAGTGGCGGAGTGGAGTGGATGAGAAGGGGGGGAGCGACGGAGGGAATGGGGGCGGTGTGGCGGGGCGTGGCGAGATGGGACATGGGGGGGGGGAGCGGCGAAGCCAGGTACCCGTTCATGCTGTGCTGGCTCGCCCACTCGCCGCCCCACGTGCGGTGCGAGCGTCGTCAAGGTCCCGCCGCATCGGCCCGCCTTGCCATCTCGGCTCGCCTGGGCCTCGGCCCCGACCCCCCCCCCCGTATGGATCCATTTGGGTGGCAATTTCATCATCATCATCATCATCATCACCATCACCATCATCATCATCATCATCAACAACAACATCATCATCATCGTCGTCGTCGCCCTCATGATGCTCACCCTCACGGTGGCAATTGGATGATGGATGATGGCGGCCACAGGGAAAAGGGGCCGGGGGGGGGGGCGGCGGGGCGGCGGGGATGATTGCTTGGCTGGTTGGTCCTAGAGGGGGTCGGGTGCCGCGGATCGCCGCGCTGCCATCGCCGCCCCCCCCCCCCCCGCCCCTGCCCCCCGGCGCCGTCTTAATTGCTCGCTCAACCAACTCCCACATGCATGCTGAACCTCCGCCGTTGCGGATCAGACTGCGGGGGCCGAAGACGCCGCGTGTGCGCCGTCGACGCTGGCGAGGCGCAGGGCGGACGTGTGCGGGCGGGTCGCAGGCGGTCCGCGGGGGGATGGCCGCGGGCGGGTCGCGCGCGGGTCGCGATGCGAGGGGGGGGGGGGGGGTCGCATGTCGGGTCGCGAGATATGTAGCTGGCGAGGGGCGCGCGCCAACCCAATCCAGCACGGCGCCTGTGAGGCGTACTCCGATTCCTTCGCCCGCCCCCCTCGACGCTGCCCCCCTCTCCCGGCCCCAATCAGATTCGGGCCCCCGCCCCAGCCCCGCCCCCCACCCCTCAGGTGTTGCGCAATACTTGCGGGCGAACGGCGATCGGGAGGATCCGACCACTGCGAAGGTGGCGAGGGCATATGCAGTCGATATTGCACACGCTGCCGATACGGGTCTGTGCAGTCAGGGCCTTTGGACACTAATCCACATATTCAGGGTATACACGTTTGCTGACATTCAGGAATGCGAGGGGGTCAATTCCATCACGAAAGTAATAACCGAGCGGTGTCCGAACATTGATCTTCCTCTTTTAAGCAGTCGTGTGCAGATGAAGAAGGCTCTTGGCCTCGGAGCCCGCGGAGTGAGCCATAAATGGTCGGCGGTGCGGCCCCGTGCGAGGGCGGTGGTGAATGTGTGTCTTGAGAGTTCAGAGACCGCTAACAAGATCGCATTTGATCATGAACGCTGGGCGCCTCCTGCGCTGGTGAGGCCTTTGCATGCTGGCATGACCAAGCCTCAAATCGATCTGGCGCTGGGTGCTCCTATTCGGGCCGTGCCGCTGCGGACTTTGCTTCTGGTTCGGCATTATCGGCGCCAACTCCATAGGGTGTTTCCTACGATTGACTGTTCGACGTGTTTTTCAGTGGTGGATGGTGATGTGGTCGACGGGCGCGCGCAGTGTCCGACCAATTCTTTGGTTTATCTGCCAATTGAGAAGAATCGCTGTGAGACAACTCTAGCAGTTGCCATTGTCACGGCAGTCGGTGCCGATGGCGTCCGGTATTTCAGGTTCCAAGACCCTCTCGTGTTTGCGTTGTCGACAGCTGTTCTTTCTGAAGAGCTTCATGAGCGTGCTCTTTTGGTTGGCACTGCCCATATCATTAAGCACATCGTCCAGTGGCTGTGGAGCGACTCCGATGACGATGGACCGATCGGCAAGCTAGCGTTGGGCCAGTCCGAGATCGTCATCACGTCGAACCGTGACGACCGAGCCCCTCGTGCCCCTCGCGACGCCGGCGACGGAGGAGACGGAGGAGACGGAGGAGCCGGAGACGGAGGAGAGGGCGATGATGGAGGTGGCGGCGCCGCCGGTGGCGATCGACCCGCTGGATTCTACTCCGACGACGACGAGGGCGAGATGCTGCGGGACCTGGAGCGCCAGTTCCGCGACGAGGACGGCGACGAGGCCTCGCCCCACCAGCTTTGTTGCTGGCAGCCACGCGGGGACCCCCCGGGCCCCTACCCCCCTACGATAGTTTCGGTGCGCGACCGATGTTCTGGATTTCGGTAGTTGTGCTTTGTTTCAACAGGGCGATATTGAATTCGGTTCATTCCTATCTAAACAGTCACCCGCGATCCTCGCGAGGGGCGGCAACGCAGCTCAAGGCCCCTGAATACTACCCGATCGAGTCGAGGCCCCACAAGGTACCCCAAAGGGGCCATTGCCTCCCACGGCGCATGATGTTCGGGGGGCTAGGGCAGCTAGGGCCTCCCTGGGCCCCAGGGCCCCAGGGCAGCTCCCAGGGACCTCCGGAAGGCTAGCCAGGGATCTCCCAGGGCGCGGCGCATGGGGTGTTTGTGTTTACGGTTTCCGTGTCATGGGTTAAGTCAGTCTTACGGCCTCCAATTAGCAGGTTTGAATGTATTGCTGCATTGCGTCTCGGAGGTTGCATTGCCAGGATCGGATAGTCGCCGGATACATGCGGTTGGGGCCCGGCGAAGGGTGGGGGGGGGCGGGCTGCTTATCAGGGCCCCCCTCCCCTACCAACCATTGCCCTGGTAGACTGGGCGCGTGGCAAGGGTGAATGGGGGGGGCGAGGGGTCGTGATAGTCGGGGGCCCCCCCGCCCCTTCGTCGAACCCCCCGCCCCCATGACTTGTTTGGCCAGCTTGTCACCGTCGTGCCCCGCGATCCGCGGCTTCGCCGGCCCCGTCACCGCCAGACGCTGCGATCCGCGCGAGGGGCCCAACAAGTCCCAGCCGCAGATGGTCACTGCGTGGGTTGCTCCCAGGGCACCCCTGCTTCCAGGGGCCACCCAGAGGGCCCAGAGGGCCAGCCATGACCTCCCAGGGCCCAGGGGCCTATCGGGCTCAAGGCTTCCCAGGGCCCCAGGGCCCCCCCCCTGAGGGCCACCAGGAGACGTTCAGGACATCTCAGGGACCACCATTGACCACCATATGGCCAGGGCCAGGGCCTCCCATGGATTCTCCGGGTGATCATGGGGTCCAGACTGTGTTGCGGATGGCGAACGGTTGCCCCCGCGGCGGCCCCAGGCTGCAGCTTTGTTTGGTGATCTCGCATCTGCAGACCGCCATTATGATCATGATGTTCCAGGGGCAGCAGCCGCCGACGATGAGGCCTTCGTGCAGCGGGTTGAGGCGGAACGCGTTGCAGCATTCCTTGACCGCTCTGGCGTTGAGAAGGGGGCAGCTCGGAAGAAGGCGGCGTTCCAGGATCGGTTTGACTGGTCCAGTGCACTGGCTGAGGCGGGCTTAGGCGAGGATGTCCACCCTGACAATCTAGAGTTTGAAGCGGCGATGGCTGCAATGCACGAGGCCGACCTCGACGCTGTCGAGCTGAGAGCCCGCGCGGCGGCAGCTCGCGCGGAGCGATTGGCGAAGGAGGCTGCAGAGGCTGCAGACGCTGCCCGCGAGGCAACGCCGGCGACCCTGGCTTCGGCAACTCCGCCACCGCCGCCGCCGCATCATCCACCTGATCCACCCAGTGATGGGGGCGATGCCGGCGGCGACGTCGGCGACGACCCGCGCGTCACCCTGGTCGTCGGATTGTGGTGTGAGGGCAGCCTGGCTGGGGCAGATGTGTTGCGGGATCGAGCCAGGGCGATGATCTCTAGCAAGATCGGTGGCGGCGGTCTGTCTCTGATGTGGCTCGACGAAGACATGCCCTCCGGAGAGCGCGAACGGGCATGTGTGCTCGTGAAGTGGATTGACCCATCGCGGCTCACAGGACGCCGCGTGCGTATCGATTGTTCCCGGGACCCTCCCCGTGCAGTGTGGCCTACGCAGGGGTGGTCACCATTGCGATCATTCGCCGCTGCCCGCGTGATCCATCCCGACGTCGGCTACACCGTGGAAAAGGTGAAGACCTTCGTGAATACGGTGGTGCAGCCGCAGACGATGAGGTCATGCGGGGGCACGCGTGCTCAACAACACACTCAAGTCTTCATCCTCCCCAGTCTTCCTCTTCCTCCTCCTCCCCAGTTTTCTCCTTCTCCTTCTCCTCCCCCCCAGATCCCCCCCCCGCGTTGCTGGTTGGTCGGTTGTTTGGCTGGATTTGGTCGGCCGTGATCGATTCGGCGATGTTAAAGGTGGTACTTGGTTGGTTGGTTGATTGGCTGGTTGGGCAGGTTGGCTGGTATTTGCCCAAAGCGCGCATTGCGCGGGCGTCGGGGAGGGGGCGCGCGGTCCCGGGCCCCATGGCCCGCGTGGGCCGATCAGTTGTGGAGCTGGAGCGGAGCTGGAGCTCAACCTGTTGTCATATAATATATAGTTGTGTCGTGGCACTCCTGTTCCCCAGACGGGTAGCAGGTGCGTCGAGAAGCCACGTGTGTTGGGTGAATGGAATTGCACCCAGGTTGAAGCGCATGGCAGAGCTTGCATTATCGGCACTCGGCGGCGATGAAGCTGACACCATCACCGCGTGCTGCTTGTGCGAGGCAGAGATCGATGAGCCAGCGCGCGAGTGTGCGATGTGCGCGCTCACGTTCCACGAGTCGTGCGGCCAGCTGGTCGCAGAGCAGCTCGCTGGGTCACCGCACATGGTTCGCCCTGCGGACGCCGTCGGCGCCGACGGCTGGCTCTGCGATTGGGCCGACGTCGGTCGCGGCGGGAACCAGCTCTGCCTGGTGCGCAGGCAGTGGCTGTACGACGGCGAGGCGGCGGGGCGGCAGGGTCTGTCAGGAGTCGGGCCGGGGCCGGGGTTCCCCGTGGGGTCCCACCATCGTCGTCTCGTCGTCCTTCCTGGGCAGGAGGCTCCTATCCTCCTGAGCTCCTGAGCCTGCCTGCGCACATCCCTCGACGTATCATATTCAGAGTAGTGTTATACTCCTGGCATTCTGCTGGACTTCTCTCGCCACCGCCCTGCCACGCCCTCCCTTCGTCAAGTTCCCGGCCCGACCCCGCATCGTCTCAGCCCCTCAACCCCGTCTCATCGGCGCTCCGTCGTCATCTCGTCCCGTCCCGTCCCGTCTGCGTCGCTTGATCGTCGCCCTCGCCCCCCCTCCGCCCCCCCCCCCGCCGCCGCCCCACCTCCCCCCCTCGCCCGCCTGGCGCCAGGCGCCACGACCAGCGCCTCCAGCAGGCTGACGCTGATGACGCAGACGGCCGGCGGCCTCCGCGGTGCGCGCCCGCCCGCCTACCTTCCATTGCCCCCCGTTCCATGGGCGAGGGTTGGATGCCGGGGGTAGGAGAAGCGGGTGTGGATGCGGAGGAGGCGGAGGAGGAGGATTACGCGCCAACGCCCGATGGTAATGATAATGGAGAGGGAGAGGAGGAGAGATGATGGCCGGATAGGAACCGGAGGAGGGAGGCCCTCGGAGGAGGCGGGATGAGGAGGCAGGTGGAGGGCGGTCAGCGGTGGCATGATGAGTCATGATGAGGATGGAGGGCGATGATAATGCCGGATCACCGAGCGGGAGAGATGGCGAGAAGGGATCGGAGGGAGGACAGACAGCCAGCCATTATCATCATCATCCTCATCACCATCATCATCATAATCATCAACATCATCCTGATCATCATCATCATCATCATCGTCATCATCATCATCATCATCATCACCCGTCAGCATCATCCTGTATTGTTGTATCCGTTGCGTTGCAGTTTTGGCCGCCAAGGTCCGCGCGCGCCGCGCTTCGGCGCTCGGCGCTCGGGCGCTCGGCCGCGGCATGGCGGGCCTGGGCCGCGGCCGCCGCGAGCCCGGGCCCTCGCTGGAGGAGGAGGCCGAGGCCGCCGCGCTGATCGCCAAGGCGGGGAAGGGGAAGTGCGGCCCGCCCAGCCCGCCGGTGGTCGCGGCCGCGGCGGCCGCGGCGGACGCGGCGGACGCGGCGGACGCGGCGCCGCTGGCGCCGCGGCTGGCGCCTGGCGCGGGCGGCCCGTCGCCCGGCGCTGACGCAGGCGACGCTGGCGCTGGCGCCGACGCCGCTGACGCCGACGCCGCCGACGCCGCCGACGCCGACGCCGACGCCGACGCGCCGCGGCGCAAGCGCGCGCGCCGGTCGCGCCGCGGCGGCAGAGCAGTGGCAGAGCGCGAGGGGCGCCGCGCAGAGAGCCCGGCGCCGGACGGCCCGTCATCCGACGAGTGCTGGGGCCCCTGGCGGCCGCCCCCCCGTCGCGATGCTGAGCGAGATGCGGGGGCCTGGGGCCCGACGTGATGACGACCATCGTGGGCAGCCGGCTGAGCCAGATGCGGGGGCCGGAGCTGGAGTCCAACGTCATCGTGAGCATCGTGGTGGCCAGCATGCAGTGCGAGATGTGGGGGTGTGGGGTGGCACAGCTGAAGCCCACCGACCTGCTGAGCGAGATGTGGGAGCCGAAGCTGGAGCACACCGTCGTCAGCATCAGCCTGATCATCATCAGCCTCAGCCGCCTGGCGCTGGCGCGGTCAGCGCGGTCGACCTTGCGGCCAGATCGGCCTACGGAGCCGGAGGCGCGCCCCGCGGAGGGCCGCGCGCGCCCAGGACGCCGCCTCGCGTGCCGACACCCACGCCGCGCGCGAAGAGGAGGCCGCGCGATGTGGCGGCGCCGACGGCCTCGCCCGCGATGTCTGTCGCCGCGGCAGCAGCTGGGGCGGCGCTCGCTGCCGCCCAGGCCAAGGATGCGGCAGCGGCCAAGGCTGGCCCATGGGCCCTGGACCTGGACAAGGGCAAGGACAAGGACAGGGACAAGGACCAGGGCAAGGACAAGAACAAGGACAAGGGCCATAGCAAGGACACGGACAAGGACACGGACCAGGGCAAGGACAAGAACAAGGACAAGGGCGACAAGGGCCATGGCAAGGACAAGGACACGGACACGGACCAGGGCAAGGACAAGAACAAGGACAAGGACCAGGGCAAGGACAAGTACACGGACCAGATCAAGGGCAAGGACAAGGACACGGACACCGGCATCAAGGCCAAGGGCGCGGGCAAGGAGGGCCAGGGCTCCCGGGCTCGCGCCAAGGGCACGGTGGCCAAGTCCAAGCGTGGGGCGAGGCCGCCCGGGCCGAGGCCCCCGCCGGGGCCGCCGCCCAGCCACCGAGCCCGCCCCCCCCCCTCCGGGCCGCCCCCAGCGGGGCACCCGGGGCACCCGGCCGCCCCGGCCGCCAGCTCCAGGACTGGCCACGGGACTGGCAGCCCGGGCGCCGCCGCGGCCGCGGGCGCAGCCCGCGTCGCTGGCCGCGCCGTCGCTCCCGCATCGCGCAACTTCGCCCTCCAGTTGCCGCTGGCGCGTTGGGGGCGGTGGTCGGTCCGAGGCGTCGCCGCCGCTGCGGCGACGCGGCCGCCCGACCCGACGCAGCCGCCGCGGCCGATGGAGCGGATGCGGCCGCCTGGGGCCGATGACTTCCCGGCGCGGCTCGCCGACCTGCCGCGCCTCGAGGCGTCCCTGGATGAGATGGCGAACGCGGTGGCGCAGCTCCTGCACCGCGGCGTCTGGACGATGTCGCTCTCGGACGAGTTCTGCGGCGCGGTGATGCACATCGTGCACGAGGCCGCGCGGCTCCTCGAGGAGAGCGGCGAGGAGGCAACGCTGCCAGAGCAGCTCGGGCCGCTCTGAGTAAGGAATAAAGCATGTCATCATCATCCTCCTCCTCGTCGTCATCGTTGCATCCCCCACTGGCCCCCCGCTCCTTGGCTCGCCATATGTGTCGGAGGCGCGCTCTCAACGCCACCCCTCCTCCATCCTCATCCCCCCCCCCTCCTCCTTCCCACGCCTCCCGCCCTCTCACTCCGCCGACCCCCCCCTATCCGCGCCTCCCCCCTCCTCCTCACCCCCGCCCCACCCACCGCCCCGCGTCGCGCGAGCCCATCTCGACGACCGTCTCCACCGTCCCCGCCCTCCCCTCATTCTCAACGTCGACGGTGTCACGCGCGCCCGACTGTGCTCCAGTGCCACAACAGTGCCGCCAGATATCCCACGCCTTCCCACTCGCGTGATCCATCACACATGTGCAGTACATCACCAAAAACGTGAAGTAGTTCACCAAATTCGCGCAGTAAATCACTACATATGTGAAGCATCTCACAAAACATGTGAAGTAGTTCACCATCCATGTGATGTACTCCGCCAAAAATGTGAACTAGTTCACCACATTCGTGACGTAGTTCATTAAAAGTGTGAAGTAGTTCACAAAATGTGTGAACTAGTTCACTAAATATGCGACGTGAATCACCACATTCGCGAAGTAACTCACCAAATGTGTGAATTGGTTCACCAAATCCGTGAACTAGTTCACTAAATGCGCGAATTGGTTCACCAAATATGCACGGTAACTCGCCAAATATGTGAAGTACTTCACCAAATTCGTGAACTAGTTCACTAAATATGTGAAGTACTTCACCAAACATGTGAATTGATTCACCAACCATGTGAGGTACTCCACCAATACTGTGAATTAGTTCACCAAATTCGTGACGTAATTCATCATAAGTGTGAAGTAGTTCACTAAATATGTGAACTAGTTCACTAAATATGCGAAGTGAATCACCAAATGCGTGAAATAACTCACCAAATGTGTGAATTAGTTCACCAAATTCGTGAACTAGTTCACTAAATGCGCGAAGTGGTTCACCAAATATGTAAGGTACCTCGCCAAATATGTGAAGTAGTTCACCAAATTCGTGAACTAGTTCACTAAACATGTGAAGTAGTTCACCAAACATGTGAATTGATTCACCAAACATGTGACGTCACTCGCCAAATCTGTGAATTAGTTCACCAAGTTCGTCCAGTATTTCACTACGCACGTGACGGGTACCACTGCGCATGTGAATGAATTCGCCAAAATCTGTGAGGTAATTCACGAAATGTGGGAAGTAGTTCACCAAATCCGCGAACTGGTTCACTAAAATTGTGAGGTAATTCATTAAATATGTGAACTAGTTCACTAAATCCGTGAACTAGTTCACCAAATCCGCGAACTGGTTCACCAAATCCGCGAACTGGTTCACCAAATTCGTGAATTAGTCCACAGAATCTGTGAAGCAATTCACCAAAACTGCGAATTGATTCGCCAAACATGTGAAGTACATCATCAAATATGTGAAGTAGTTCACCAAATGCGTGGATTAGTTCACTTAATATGTGAAGTAGTTCACAAAACGTGTGACATGACGTACCAAATATGTGAACTACTTCACCAAATGTGTGACATAGGTCATTAAATTCGTGCAGTAGTTGACTACATATGTGACGTGGTAAACATAATGTGTGTAGAGTAGTATGTCGCTAAATCTGCGACGTAGCGTCTGATCAGGTGCTGCCCCGTCAACTGGATTCGAAGCCTGCGCTGTGTCAGACCATCGATGCGAGCTCTGACATATCGTCTTGCGCGAGCTATTGTTGCGTCGACGGGGCGTCCACCCCACCACCAGTAGCACATGTTGGCTCACATGGCCACTTGTCAGGTTGAATTGTCGCGCTCCCGACCCGAGCCCTTCTGCGCATACCCGGCTCGCATCCGCTGTCGCATCCGCGTCATGTTCCGCCAGCCCACCGTCGTTGGTGATCGCCCGCCGCAGCCCTACCGTATGGTTCGCATCCCGGGTCAGAGGATCGGCTTGATGGCAGTCGATCCTGGGCTCATTACCGAGTACGGTGGCGTTGTGCTGACAGATGTGCTTCGCCCGTGCACAGACTTCCGTCTGGACAGAACCTTCCCCGGAAAGTGCCACGTCACGCACGAGCTTCGCTGCGTCGACGCCGTGGATCGCTACTTCGACCCGGCCATCGACATGCCGATCCCGACGCTCTTCTGCATCAAGTGCGGGGCGCACACCAATGGGTGGAGGCGCGCGCTCAGCTTGTCGCTGCGCTCTGTGTGTAAGGACGTGGACACCCGCACGCAGTACTACAAGCAGTGCGCAGTGCGGTTGAGTCAGGGCACCAAACCATATTGACCGCGCCATTCTATGTAATAGGGTCGGTGCTAGTATGTTGTAGTTACTTCGCCAGCGCCTCATGCATCCACATGTGATTGTGGGAGTAGGTCACATCTTGCATTGCGCTGCTGTGGCGTGCCTGTTGCCGCTCCGCTTCCAACACTCAGATCGGACATCTGTAGTAATTTGTCGTGAACACAATAAATGTGTCGCCATGTGTGGGCGCATCCAGACTCATCGGGGGTAGGGTACGGGTAGGGGTATGTATACCACTCGGAGTGAAACGTGCCAGGGACGCGTTCATCATTGTTGTGCTAGACATTCCTGCATGGCCTGCATTGTATTAATTGACTGGGGTATGGGATGGCGTCGTTTGTCGATGTCGGCTCGTTGACTGCAGCCATTTTGGCACTGACGCGCCCCACGGGCTGCGCCTTCACGTCGCGCGCCGTGGCGGGCCGTGTCGCGCCCCGCGGGATGCTCAGTCCGTCCGAGCGCTACTCGCAGGGCTTCAACCCCGACGGCTCGCGGTGACCCGCTGCCCGTCCCCTCCGCCCCCCTCCCGCCCTCCCGTTCCCAAAACATTCAGGCCTAGATTTTGGAATGCCGTTCCAACAACTGTCCGGCGGTCCGCCCTAGATTCTGGAATGCTGGTCCCAAGGTCCCAACACAACACAACGCAGTCCAGGAGGGAGATGACGCAAACGATGTGAATAGTGACGACAATGGGTACGATGCGGATGATGATTATTCCACCCCGCTCTCAGGTACTCTTGGACTGAGGTCGACTACGGCACCCCGGTCGTCGGCAACGGCGTCTACGTGAAGGTTGAGCCCACATGCACCCGGTCGTGGTGGTGGTGTCGGCGGCTGCAGCGCTGGCGCAAGGTCGTCATCCTCAGTCATCCTTCCCCCCCCCCCCCCCTCGTCCTCCTCCTCCGCTGGGACTCCTTCCTCCTCCTCCCTCCTCCTCAGGACCCCCTCCTCCTCTCCATGTCCCTCCATCCTTCTGGGTGGCGCCGCGCGGGCCGCGCGGTGATCCGCGCGGCCCGCCCGTCGCATCGTCGCTCCGCCCCCCGCCCCCAACGCACTCTCCCCCCCCGCCCCTCGTGTGTCAGTGTGTCAGTGTGCCCCTGCATCGCCCGCGTGGGCCCAGCGCGCATTGTGGGCGGGACATGGGGGGAGAACATTCTGACCCCCTCCGGAGAGGTGGACTGGCAGTTCGACGGCGCCACCCCGAGCAACTCGACTGCAGGGTGGAAGCTGGTGGGGAGGGGGCGAACACATCGCATCCACATCCACCCGTCGTCGCCCGGTCTGTGCAGACCCGGTCTTGAGTCATATCCGTTTTTTGATTGAATTCAAAACCCAGACAGGTCTTGAGTACGATCCAGGGTTTTGGTGCGCATTCACACGCCCCATATGTTGCGCAAGACCGCGTTTGCACAGATGTGGGTGATGGTGATGATGTGAGCTGCTTTGCGTTCGGCCTGATCAGGTCTGGAGGTGGTGGTACGCGGACGCCTTCGACATCGCCACCACCGACCCGGACTTGATGGCCCCGGTGGCGGTGGCGGCGGCCCCGCGACCCGCGATCGCATCGCGCCAGGCCGGCGCCGCGTACCAGCCGTACCAGCCGTACCAGCCGTACTGAGCGGAGGGTGCGCATCGCAGCGAGCCGAGCGCCTGTGATCTGTTTTCCCTCCATCGTGCGCAGCGCTCTGCCAGGGCCGCTTCCGTCGCTTCCGTTGCGCTTGGTGTTCCCCGCGTGCGGGCGCGCACGACTGCCGGCGTCGACCGACGACTCTGAAGAGTCGGGGCCTCGGGTCTCGGGTTTCATCGCATCGCCATCGCCTCTCCTGTCCTGTCCCTCTCTCCTGTCGCAGGGCCTCGTCGACTCGTCGCTCCTCTCTGTCCTGTCCCCCCCCCTGCCTCCTCCTTCGCCTCTCCTCGCATCCTCGCCATGCCCGCTGTGTCTCCGAAGTGTCCTCCCTCCATCTCTCCGTCCTTCCACTGCCGCACCCCGTCCCCCCCCCCCTCCCCCCACCCCGCCTCGTCCTCCTGTCCTGCCTGCGCCGCCATCGTGTCATCGTCGCCGCCGCCGTGCCCGCGCCGCGGGAGGTGCCTGGTGCTCGAGGTCGTCGCCTTCAGCTGCGGCAGGCTGCGGCGCTCGCCGCTCGCCTCTGCCGCTGGAGGCCCCCCCCCCCCCAGCGTCCGCGCGGCGCGCGCCGCCGGAGGATGAGGAGAGGCTGAGGAGAGGACCGCGATGATGAGATGTTGAGGATTGGGGGGTGCAGGGAAGGGAGTTGGGGGCATGTGACATGTGGCAGGGCGAGGGGGCTGGGGCTGGGGGGCTGGGGGTGGTGGCGGGGGTGGGTGGGTGGAGGGCGGGATGGGATGGCACGCGGACGAGTGTGGTCACCTGCAGTAGGGAGCGGGAGGGGGGATGAGAAGTTCTCGAGGAGGAATACGAGGCTATATGACGATTTGACGCGATACTTGATAGCCAGGGTGGTGCGGAGGAGAGGGTGATGGTGCGGGATAACTCATAACTCAGCCTCCTCCTGTCCTGCCTGCGTCGTCATCGTGTCATCGTCGCCGTGCCGCGTCGCGGGAGGCGCCTGGACGGCGTCGTCGCCTTCGGCCCGAGCTGCGGCAGGCCGCGGCGCTCGCCGCTCGCCTCTGCCGCTGGAAGCCCCCCCCCCCCCCGGCGCCCCGACGTCCGCGCGGCGCGCGCCGCCGGAGGATGAGTAGAGGCTGAGTGGTTAGGTTGAGGATGGGAGGGCGTAGTGAAGGGAGCGCGCGCACGTGGCAGGGCGAGGTGGGTGGGCGGTGAGGGGGGCGGGGGGATGTGCGAGCATGCGGACGAGCGCGGTCCATGCAGTGGGCGGGGCGGGAGGGGGGATGAGAAGTTCTCGATGAGGAAGAGTATTGAAGAGAAGAGTATTATATAATCCAAAGGACGAGGATACGAGGATAGCCAGGATGATGCGGATGATGACGATGGATAAGATAACGGACCACTGAGCATCCTTGCATCATTGCATCTGTATCTCCTGTCCGCATCCTCCGCCCCCCCTGTCCTTTTCCTCCTCCCTCCCTCTCGGTGTTGCGCCCGTGGCGCCCCCCTTCTTCCCACCAGCCCCCCCCCTGGCGCTGCGCTCATCCCGCTCTCCCCATCGACCCGCGCCCCCCCCCCCCGCCGCAGCCATTTGGGCTATATATACTATATATGGGCGCGCGGCGCCCGCCTCCCAGCGGCCCGCCTGCAGATATGGGCAAATTGACAGCTGCTGATGCGTCTGGGACGGCCAGCATCCGCGCGTTTGCCAAGGCGCCAGCGGCAGCGCCCAAGGCCATGGGCAAGCGAGCGGCGTCGGCGCGCGATGCAGCCGCCGGCGCCGGGGGCGCCAGCCAGCCCAAGAGGCGGCGCGGCGGTCGGGCGGCGTCGAGCACTGCAGCGGGCGCGGCAGTCGGCGTTCAGGCGGCGGCGGCGGACGCGGCTGACGGCGCAGCCGGCGTCGATGCCGCATCGGGCGCGCCCGGCCTGCATCCGCGGGCCGAGGCTGCCCTTGCACGCAAACGAGCAAAGTTTGCATCGGCCCATGGGTCGGGCGCGCTGCCACCGGCGGCCCCGCCGAGTGGCGACGCGGCCGCCGAGCTCGACGAGATCGAGGCCATCGGTGCCGAGCTCTGGCCGGCTTCGGCCGAGGAGGACTCGGAGAACGGTGCTGCGCGCCAGTCCCAGCCAGCCACGACGGATGTTGATCCGCCTGGGTTGCCGCCGACGCTGGCAGCTCCAGCTCCGCCGCCTCCGGGCGCATCCGCGGCGTCCGTGGCGGCTGGCTGCGGCGCGGCGCAAGAGGCGCCGTCGGATGCCGTCGCAGCATGGGGCGTCAAAGCAGATGCAACGCCTGCGCCACCAGCGGGCGCGCCCATGCCCGATCCATCGAGTGCCGAGCCCGACGTACCAGCGCCGGCTGCAGCGATGTCGGCCGTAGTGTCGGCCGTTGCCAGGTTAACGTCGGAGACTGAGACCGCGGCGGAGCCGTCGCCGTCCGCCGACGCACCACCCGACGCAGTCGCATCGGCCCACGTGCCGAGCCAGGACCTTGCGCCGCCAGCGACTCCAGTCGACCCCCCCACGAAGACGGGCGACTCGGGGACCGCGGCCGCCGCGGCGGCGCCCCCCACTGACACTGACTGCCCCGAGCCCGCAGCAGCCGAGAGCGCGGGGATGCCGCAAGCAGTCTACCTCGCGACGACGGGCGACTCGGGGACTGCGACCGCCGCGGCCGCCGTGGTGGCGGTCGCCCCCGCGGACTGTCCCGCAGCGCTCGCAGCTGTAGCAGCCGAGAGCGCGGAGCTCCCGGAGCCGCCGCGTCCAGTCGGCTCCCCGACGACGGGCGACGCGGAGTCCGCGGCCGCTACGGCCGCCGCGGCGGTGGTCACCACTGACACTGTCTGCGCAGACTGCCCCGCAGCAGCGCCCCCCGCCGAAGCAGCCGAGAGCGCGGGGCCGCCGCGACCAGTCAGCCCCCCGACGACTGGCGACTCGGAGACTGCGGCCACCGCGGCGGCGGCCCCCACTGGCCCCGCTGAGACTGACTGCCCCGCAGCCGCAGCAGCCGAGAGCGCGGGGCCGCCGCGCCCAGTCGGGCCCCCGACGACGGGCGACTCGGAGACCGCGGCCGCCGCGGCGGCGCCCCCCCCCCCCACTGACACTGACCGCCCCGCAGCCGCAGCAGCCGAGAGCGCGGAGTTGCCGCAGGCAGTCGACCTCGCGACGACGGGCGACTCGGAGACCGCGACCGCCGCGGCCGCCGTAGCGGCGGTCGCCCCCGCTGACTGCCCCGCAGCGCTCGCAGCTGCAGCAGCCGCGAGCGCGGAGCTCCCGGAGCCGCCGCGTCCAGTCGGCCCCCCGACGACGGGCGACGCGGAGACCGCGGCCGCTACGGCCGCCGCGGCGGTGGCCCTCACCGACGCTGACTGCCCCGCAGCAGCGCCCACCGCCGCAGCAGCCGAGAGCGCGGAGCCGCCGCGACCAGTCAGCCCCCCGACGCCGGGCGACTCGGAGACCGCGGTCGCTGCGACCGCCGCGGCGGCGGCCGCCCCCGCTGACTGCCCCGCAGCAGCGCCCGCAGCCGCAGCGGCCGAGAGCGCGGAGCCGCCGCGTCCAGTTGGCCCCTCGTCAGCGGGCGATTTGGAGACCGCGACCGCTGCGGCCGCCGCGGCGGCGCCCCCCGCCCCCGCTGACCGCCGCCCCGCAGCGCCCCCTGACGCAGCAGCCGAGAGCGCGGGGCCGCCGCAGCCCGTCGGCGACGCGATGACGGGTGCCTCGGAGAACGCGGCCGTCGCGACGGAGGCCGCGGCGGCCCCCGCTAACAGCCCCGCCGCGCCCCTGGCCGAAGCAGCCGGCCGCGCGGCGCTGTCGGTCAGCCTCCCGACAGCGCTCCGCCCGGGGGGGTCGAGACTCCTGGGCGATGTGGGCGCTCCTTTGCCGCCGCAGCCATGCACCTGGAGCTCCTTCAGCGACGCGGGGGTCGGCATGGGGCCACTGACAGGGCCGCGCCCGCACGTGGTGCGGTCGCTCGACGACCTCATGAGTTGGGCGCACGACGCCCTATCCAGCCTTGCGCGGGCCTGCGGGCGACGCATCTTGCTGGGCATCCACAAGGCCTTCGCAGACACAACGTACACCACGGCGTTTTCAGGCGTGGACGCTCCGGGGACGGCTGCGAACGTCATTGGCGCTACGCTCAATGACATGGTGGGCCACCACGCGGGCCGTCTTGATCCGATGCGCCATTTGGCGTCGACGGAGCTGCTGGAGGAGTGCAATCGCGAGCTGGAGCTAGAGGCGCCTTCCAGGCCCGCGCCAGAGCACATGTTCTGCGACATTGAGGACTTTTGGAACCCTAGCCTACGCCAGCAGATTCTTAACGCTCAGAGGATCCCGTTCAGCACGTTTGAATCGATCATCAAGAAGCCGGGATGCGTGCACCTGGTGGCGAAGTGTCGTACCTGCGGCGGTCGCTGTCGACACCCCACAGGCAAGCTGCATATCGGCGGCACGCCGTGCATCGACTGGTGCCCGGGAGGTGCCCGTGAGCGAGACGAGGGGAAGACGTCATCCGTCTTGGCCGTCTGGATCGCGATGAGGATCAAGATACAGGAGGCGTGCATCGTGCATGAAAACTCGCACCGCTTCGACCTGCAGGTGCTGGAGCGCACTCTAGGGCACATCTACTGCATTGTCAGCCACATCCTCGAACCCACGGACCTCGGATTTCCGGTGCGCCGCCAGCGGCGCTGGACGATCTTGCTGCACAAGGCTCACGTGATCGACACTCGTTGCACCCTCGATAATGTCATCAGGCTGTTCCACAGGCGCCGCCGCTGTACCTTCAGAGCGTTCCTCATCGCCGACGATGCCGAGCAGGCGGGCGAGGTTTATTGGGCCCGTCGTCGCAAGTCGAGTCAGTCACGCGACCCTGCTATCACACTGGAGTCCTGCATGGAGATCGTCGCCAGCGCGCCCGGGACGTTCCGCAGCAGCCTTTCGCCGTGGGAGTTGGATAACCTGACGTCCTACGAGGAGAAGTCCGCGGCTAGGGGCGAGGCAGGCTGCGTGCATAGCCTCATTCAGAACAGTCAGTGCGGGTCCAGGGGCGTCTCATCATGTCCGGAGGTTCTCTACTCGATCATTTCGAACCCGTCGTTGCACTACGTGTCGGGGAGCGAGCGTTGGATGGCCCCCATGGAACTTCTCGTTGCCCAGGGGTTCCCGGTGAGGCCCGAGCTCGCTACGCCGCGTTCGGGCGTGCCGCGGCGCCTCTGCAGCTTCGCCATCGCTCGCGAGGGTGGCGCTGGAAGGAGTCGCAACGCCATCCTTATGCAGGCGGGGAACTCCATGAACGTCAACGTTGTGGGCGCCCACCTGCTCTACCTCTTGGGGTTCGTTACGCGGGTCGACCAGGTGGATGGCTTGCGATCCATTGCCAGTGCCATGAGCTGGCCAGATTCAGAGCGAGGGCCGTGTACTCGCATTGTCAGATCGGCCTGGTGGGACTGTGCTTTGTCTGTCAGCCCAGCCATTAATTCGTAGAGCGCGTGTGCTACATGATAGGCACATCGCAGTAGTTAGATGGCGAGGACATTGGCATTGGAGTTGGGAGAAGTTGAGAGGACACTGTATTGGGATAGGCTGAGGGGGGGGCGGGGGGGTTCTGGCTTGCCGCGGGGCTCCTGCGTGTCCAACGTGCGCCAGGCCCCGATCGGACCGAGACCAGACCGACGGAATCCAAGTCTGCCCGGGGGTCCCGAGGGCCTGTTTCGGGCCCGCGCCGCCTGGCACCTTGGCTTTGATTGCGTATCTCGGTGCCTCCGCGGGGCGCGTCCAGTTTCAGTCTCGGAGACTCGGAGACTGTCAGTCTCAGTCTCGGTCTTCGGCGGGGCTCGGGCCCGCGGTCACTTTGTAAAGCTTTCTTCCGACCGGAGCTCGTGTGCAATATACGACGCGGCCGCTTATTCAGGCTCCAGGCTCGCCCCTTTCAGAGCCCCTTGCGGGGTCGCACGCATGCTGCTTCATGTCGCTGGGGGCGACTCGGGATTCCGAGGCCATGCGACCGCGAGTGCGCACCCATGTCATTGTCATCATTATCATCACTGTTGTTCTTGGACGTTGGACGCCCCCTCCCCCTCCCTCGCTCACCCGCCCTCTCCGTCTCACCCTCCGTCTGCCCACGCTCCATCCGCCGCCTGGACATCGGCGTTGGCATGCGGCGTCGACGGCGGGAGACGGCGTCGAGCTGCGTCGGCGACTGCCAGAGACGGCAGCGTTGAGATCGGCGACTGACGACGACGCTGGACATCATGACATCGGCAGCGACGGCAGCGAC